>JAJHZJ010000318.1:3713442-4113869 GCA_023548195.1 Bettongia penicillata ogilbyi | reverse complement strand
GTAATAAATGCTTAAAGACTTTGAAAATCAGAGTTCCATGTGTGTTGCTGATTTGTCCTAACTGTCCCTCCTCAAATCCCCTCTATTCAATAGTCCAATTTGAGGCAGAGCTAATTTGATGGTGGGATCTTTAGAAAAACCTAGAGCAATAAAAACAGTAAATATTAAATTAATGTATTTTGATGACAACCAAAGTAAAATGAACTTTCTAGCATCCTTAACACTAGGCAAACAAAAAAAATCACTCTAAAATAAAACCCAGTAAATATCACTAAGGCCTAGAAATTGGAATACTTTGGTACCTTTGGTGGCGGTAGTCTAACTGTACAAGCTTCTATACTGATGCAGAGTTGGTTTTCTGACACATTCATGTCCAAAACTGAAAGTAAAATGTGTAGTGCCATTAGTCTAAAATGTTTATCATATTCAATTTTTCTATGCTGTAAAAAATAAGTTATGTATTTCCAACCTGATAGTAAAAGAATGTGCCCCTCCACTGCAAAAGAAGCTAGGCTAAGAACAATTTCTTGAACAGACATTCCAAAATACATACTGAGGTCAGAAAAAGAAGTGAACTGGCCATGTCATGAATGGGAGAGCTGATACAAATAGGGAATATGACGTAAAAAGTAACACAGGATTAGGAATTTGGTTCCTAAGACTTGGGTTCAAATCCTGATTCAGTCAGCTATTACTTGTATGATTTTAGGAATGTTACATGAGCTTTAGTCTCTTCACATATAAAATGATGGGAGTGGATTAGATATTTTCTTAAACTTCATTTCTAGTTGAAATCTATGTTCCTATATTCCAGTCACAGCAGACAGACACTCAATAGTGTGATACACTGATACGCTCAAGATTTTAAGAAGCAGTGGAAGGATTCCAGCACTTTCGGTGGATCTTTTATGAAGATTTATGAGAAAATATGGACAAAAAATCACATAGTATATGCAAGAATAGTGATCTGTTTTAGTGGAAAGAGTACTCAAATTGATGAAATAGTGAATCCACCAAAGTAAACACAGAACTCAAATAAATTCTACATAATGTTTTACAAATCTGGGTTTTAAAGATTTGAAGTTAGACTACAGACTTAAATTAGAGTGAGAGGAGGAATATGAAAAGTCCCACAGCAAAAGAAAGGACTAGTATAAGAACTTCATAAGCTCAAAGTTTGTTATGTGATTGGATAACATGTAGATTGGACTCACCCTAAATATATGGATGTACTTCACAGAAAGTCTTCCTCTGTGCTTTCTGGCTTTGGACCAGAGCTGCCTTTTCAAATAGTATATGAGCCCAGAAGTTATGGTTGAACATTGCAAAATTTCCAGATCTTTGAGAGCCCCCATCTTCTTTCATTTACAATTAAAACTGCTTTCAGTGTCAGAATGAGGAAGCCTTACCTGCCACTTCAGATCCAACCCAGTAGAGAATTAAACTAAGTTTATAATTCTCTATTCCTGGATCCAGAGACAGGACACAACAACTGCTGTTCAACCATTTCGGTCATGTCCAACTCTTTGTGACCCCATTCGGGGTTTTCTTGGCAAAGATATCAGAGTAGTTTGCCATTTCCTTCTCCAGCTCATTTTACAGAAGAGGAACTAAGACAAACAAGGTTAAGTGACTCCCCCAGGATCACAAAGCTACTACACAACAAAGTTTGTGAAACTATGAACTGATAGTGGAGGGTAAAGGTTGGGTTATGTGGTTGATCTTGAAATTTTAGAACATATCTGATATTCCACAGTTTTTTTCTTTAGTAGAAAAGGAAGCACTTGGTTCTTATTAGAAGTCAAGTTTTCACTTTTAAAAATATCACTATTATGACACTTAATGAGAATTGTTTCTTCTTGGGACATCATAAAAAACTAAATGTTGCCTAAATCCACTATCCCTAATACATTTTAAAAATTGAATATAAAAGTATCTTTTAATTAGGATAGCTTTTCTTAATCTGTCAATCTTTGGGAAAAATATTTTCTATTCTATTTCAGATTAAAATGCTAGAAGAAACTCATTAAGTGAAATTTATCATTCTGACCCACTGTAAACACACAAACCAAAATCATATGAACTCTAAGATCTGTAAAGATGCCTTTTAACAATGGCTAATTGTATTGTTTTACCTAGTAACATATACTTACCAATAGCACTTTGCCTTCCTGTTTCAGAAATAAAATCTCTCCCTTAAAATAAATCCACAGAATATATTGTATTACTACAATTGAAGAATTTTATTGCTGCACATAAATTACATAATCTCTGAAATTTTTCATACATAGGAACTAAGGAAAATGCTATAAAACTAATTTGCTATTCAAAGGGCTCTTTGAAGCTATTGTAAAGGAAAATAAAACCATCTACATATTTGATTTAAATCAAAAGTAATATAGAAATATTTAGCCAAGTATGTAAGAAAGGATATAAATACTTTTTTTTAAACAAAATATTTTTCACATTGGAAGAGAACATTTAGGTAGAATTAGATATTCACTAAGTCAATATGTACATATTCCTTAGGGTCAGGTCTTAAGTAAACAGTGTATGAGTAAACAGTGTTGAGCAAGCAAAATTGCAATGACTTCCTTCTGGACTTAAAAAAAAAACCTGTGAAATGAAACTGCAGGCTAATATGCTAGTGAATATATGGTGGAGCAAACTTTGTTCCTCCCATACCTAACAGGAAACTGGCAGTCACAATTGGAGCAAATATGAAGGAAAGAACAGTCTTTAAAAGTAGGAAAAAGTAAAAAGATATGGTGTAAAGTAAACCAGAAAATATGACTAACAAATGAGAATTAGATTTAAAAAATGGTTTTCTTGTTGTGGTGGTTGTTATTTGACTATTGGAGAAAAATCTCTTCATTGTCCTTTTTCAAGTCTTACAGAGAACCAAAAATAAGGATGTTGGCAGTTAGTTACTCTGGAGACTCTTAGTGTTATTATCACTAATATATTTTTTTCTATCCACAGCCTTGTTCATCTGAAAAAGTTTATTGAGAGGGTATGCAGGAAGTATCACTTTTGTACCTTAACAGTAAAATCTGAAAATAGTGCTATAGATGATTAGGTCTTTATAATTATGGAAGGCATTGTAAGTTTGGAACTCTCAAAAGAATCTGGGGCAAAATGAGAGTTTCAAATAGAATACATGATGGCACTTGTTGGCTCTCATTGTCTACCCATGTGGGACTGACTATACTCAAAGCAACATCCTCTGTAAACAAGATAAATAGAAACTGAGGACAAATCACAAAAATTACTTTGAATTTACTTATCAACACATATGATGCATTCTACCATCACCACAACCTTCTCTAAAAATTAAGCTTTTCAAGAATTGTGCTTTTCAAATCTTTCTATACTTAGTGCCTTGCACATAGAAGGTATTTATTAATTTGCTAATTCAGTTTTTAAAAGAACTGAATTAGCAAACAAAAACAAACTAGAAGGGTTCATGAGCTCAGAAAAGATCTTAAATTCACTGATAATCAGGCAAATTAATTACCTTTAACCAGCAAATGACCAGCTTTATTCCATGATGGAGAAAGTCTGGCTGTGACTGAATAGGAGAGACAGATTTGAAGAATGGCAGGAATTACTTTCTGAGGAGTCACCACCTAAAAATATTCAACAGAAAAAAGGAGTTATGTAAATCTTAAGAGCAATGAGCATTTTCCCAAGGAATCATCAATTCTGCATCCAAAATGTTTTTCATATCTGTCTCTTCTGTCCTTATAATATGTCTACTACTTTGGTACAGTATAAATTATTTTAAGTGGAAAAAGTTATATTTGAAATTAGCAAAACTGGATTTAAATCTCAGCTTTGACAGTAACTAATTGTTTGATCACTTTACTTCTTGTTCATCTGAAAAAGTTTATTGAGAGGGTTTGCAGAAGTATCACTTTTGTCACTTTACTTCTCTGAGGCAGTTTCCTTGTCAGTAAAATAGGGAAGCTGTATTAAAAATTCTAAATCTATGGTCCTATTCATTTCTTTTAACTATTGTAACAATGTCATTAACACATCTCTCCACCTCTACTAATCTGTAGATTAGTACATTCCTCTTCCTAAAATCTTTCCTGTGCAACAGTCTAGTCACATCACTTCTCTGCCAAAAATCTCCCATGACTGCCTTACACCTTGAATTATCTCCCTGTGCCATAAACATCACAAAGCACTTTGCACTATTTTGATAAACTTTATCAAATATTATTTTATGTCCTGTATTTGTATACATCACCTTTTGTAACACATAATGTCTTTATCAAATATTATTTTATGTCCTGTATTTGTATACATCACCTTTTGTAACACATAATGTCCTTGGTAGACTATAAGCACCATAATGGTAGAGTTCATATCTTACTTACTATGATATCAAAATTTGTGTCCATACCCTCCTCCCCATCTAGAATAATCTGTATACATTGGGTAATAAGTAAATATTGAACTGAATTGATTAAAAATTTCTTTCTCAGTCACTTATAATGCCAGGACCTTCAATCAAAGCATTATATTCAGCAAGCAGAGAAGACCATGTTGGATTAAAGTACTTCCAGATATGCATGCAGTAGAAGCATAATTCCATCATTGTGAGAACCCTTCCAAATATTCTCATTTTTTCACATGTTCTTCCAAGACTTGGAATCCTTCTTACTGTTCCTTCATTATCTTTGTGCTTCTACTGTACTGTTCTGGATACTCTTTCATTTGTGCTACATGAATACATTTCTTTTTCATTTGTTTTTCTATGAATCCCATGTCAGTTCTCATGGGTAAATAATAGTTGACAACATAATGAAACCTAGTTATATTAAGCCATGCATATTTCTGTTTCCCCTGATTTTGGCTATAATTTTATTTTTTAAGATTAGGGTACTCCGTGATTTGTAGCCGAATAGGAATCCCTGGAACAAGACTGATATTTAAAAGACAGACTTCTGCAGCAGAATTAAGGATTTAGGGTCACTTAAAGCTCTGTATTAGATCACACGATCATTGATTTATGAAAGAAACTTTAGAAGCCATTCAGTCCCACACTCTCATTTTAAATATGAGGAAACTGAGGCCAAGAGAGGCTAAGTGACTTACCCATGGTCAGAGAGGTAAGCAAGTGGCAGAGTTGAAATGTAAACTATGTCCGTGATAGAATCCACAGCCTCTGATTCCAAAAGTGGTGTTTTTTCCACAGTACTAAACTCCCTCACTAAATAAAAATAATTATCAGAGACCACTCTTTGTGGTCAATCTAACTTTTCAAAAACTTAAACAATCCTTTATAGCATTTTGCAAAGGTAGATATTAGCAGCTTTCACTAATCCGGCAAGTCTGTACTTGTAAAGTTCCTGAGCAAGAATCCTTTTCACATTTTTTTTTTATTCTCCCCTGTACTGAAACCCTGCCAGAAACTTCTGGGTCTTATTTTAATAATTATTTACTGTGGAATACAAATGTCCTATTTTGATGTCTCACACAGAGATAACAGTGAGGTTCTCAAAGGCTATGTCCATGAAGTGAAAGCTCTGGCAAAGTGCAACAAGCCACTTTTTTGAAAACTATTGTTTATTTCAAGTATAAAAAGAACATTCATTCAAATAGCTTCTAAAATCAACAATTGGGAAATATGACTCGCAGTAAGATGGAGCAGGGAGGTTTCTATTTTCTTTGAGATCATTCCAACCTAAGAGGGCAGAACAGTTTTCTAAAGCAGAAGGCATTCTTGGCATTTCTATAAAGCACTGAAGTTTCATGAGTCAATATTATGAATTTAAGTGTTTACCTAAATTCATCTATTTGATTAAAATATAAAATGTTTCAATACTCATTTATGAATGAGAACTATCTCTTGTAAAGCCCCTTTTATTTAATTAAAGAAATCCTTAAATGGCCTACTTCATTACTTCATTCTTTCAATGCACTCAGAATAATTATTAGCTTAAGTGTTTCTTTTTGGGAGGAGGGTGGGGTGTTGATAAGACATCAATATTCCCAACATCTTAGTCTTTTTATTTCACAGTGCAGCTGGCTGAGTAGGCTGGTAACCACAGAGATACATTCCATTACATACACTGAGATCTGAAAAACTTATGATCAGTATGCACAACTGTAAATGTGTAAAAGATTCTTACTCTTTCTTGTTCATGGTACAACTGCGTCTATACATTCTACTTTTGAATTTAGGAAAAAATCTTTTAAAGCATTTTATTTTCTGGAGGTGGTTAAATATAGTAGAAAGAGCAGCTAGAATTGGAGATAGAAGAGATATATTTGAATCTTGGCTCTTTCCCTTATTCCCAATGTGACCTTAGGCAAGTCATTTAATTTCTTTAGGTCTCAATCTCCTTATCTATAAAATAAGAATACTGGAGTAGATAAATTCCAGCTCTAAATCTATGATCCTATAAAGTAGGGGCCTAGCAACAGCGTCTGCCACTATTCAAGAATAAACCTAAATAAATATGAAGAGACTCATAAACATCAAATAATGGTTTGGTTGTGGTATCTCATAAAATAAAGAAAAATCAAAATGGCCCTCAGTCTTCTGTGGCTCCCTTCTATTTCTTAAGTAATAGAGTAGCACAAGAAGGTGGGCAAAGAGCAATAAAAATCAATCTCTGGAACACTATTTATAATACTAGTTATAAATATCCCTTCTTAGTAATTGAAGTAGAAGATCTTTGTCCAAGACTGAATTACATAAATATTGTACATTTCTTTTACAAATGAAACTATATAAAGAAGTTGAAGGTGACTCATATCCTAGTTTAGGCTTTTGCTACCTTCCTTCCGGACTACTGTATTAGCCTATTAACTAACTGCCTCCTCCCCTATTCTTTTTCCTCTCCAATCCATCCTCTACATGGTTGCCAAAGTGATGCTCCTAAAGCACAGGTTTCACCATGTCCTTTCCTTTCGCTTCTCAAAAAGTTCCACTGGGTCTCTGTTGCTTCTAGACTAAAATGCAAATTCCTCTGTTTGGTTTCTGTTGTTGTGGTTTTAAATTACTTTATTTTTTTCAATTATCAAATACTTATTTTTCTCCCTACCACTGTGTCTCACAAAAACAAAACAAACCACCTTATAGCTAACTAGTATAGTCAAATAATACAAATATCCATATCAGCCATGTCCAACAATGTGAGTCTCCGTCACTCTCTGTCAAGAAGTAGGCACCACTGTTCATCACCATGCCTCTAGAATCATAATTTGTTATTGCATTGGCAAGAGTTCCAAAGTCTTTCAAAACTGTTCATTTTACCGTACTGATGTTAATAAATTATTCCCCCAGTTGTGCTCACTTCACTTGGTATCCGTCCATACAAGTCTTCCCATGTTTCTCTGAAACAGGTCAATCATTTCTTATGCCACAACAGTGTTTCATTACATTCATATACTTTATTCAGCCATTCCTCAATTGATGGGCACCCTTTTAGTTTCCCATTCTTTGCCACAAGAACTGCTAGAAATATTTTTATCCATAAATGACCTTTTCCTCTTTCTTTGATCTTCTAGGCATATAAGACCTAACAGTGGTATCACTAGGTCAAAGAATATCAACAATTTAGTACATCTGGGGCACAGTAGCAAATTACTTTCCAGAATGGCCGGACCAATTCACAGCGTCACCAACAGTGCACCAGTGTGTCTGTTTTAATGCAGCTCCTCCTACATCTGACATTTTTTTTGTCAATGTTCTTAATCTTATGGGTTTAAGATGGAACCTCAAAGTTATTTTAATTTGCCTTTCTTTAATTCAGTCTTTCAGTCAATAAAATGTATTAAGTGCCTACTATATGTCAGGCACTGGCACTTTGTATTATTTGGCCATGGTTATTTGTTACAAGGCTTTGTTTGTCTTTTCTTTCCCTTTTTTTCCTCAGTGAGGAAGAGTTGTTAGGAAGAAAAATAAGTACTCAATCACTGGAAAAAATAAATTTAAAACAACAACAAAAACCAGAGGACTTTGTGTACCAAAAAGAGGGGAAAGACAGTCTTTGTCCTCAAAGAGCCTACAGTGTAATGGAAGAAGTCGACACACAATAGGAAGCTAAAAAGCAGAAGCGGGAAATGGGAATGGGCAAGGGGGATGGGGGGGAGAGGAAGAAAGTACCTAACATACCTAACACAAGGGCATGATGTACAGTGGAGTACAACTAAATAGGAAAAGAAGAGATGACTGGCCTGAGCACTTTGCTTAAATGGAAGTTCTAGGAGGGAGAGAGGGGCCACACGGGCAGAGGATACTGATTGTGAGTTCCAGGGCTAAAGTGATCTTGCAGGATGAAAATACTCCTGGGGCATGAGGGAGAAATACAGAGGAATGCAAATAGATATGATTTGGAGTATTCTTTCACATGGTTATAGATAGCTTGCATTTCTTCCCTTGAGTTCATATATACTGTTCTGTTCATATGTAAATTGATCATTATTAACTGGCTAATAAATCTTATTCTTATAAGTTTGAATCAGTTCCTTAATATATCAAGGAAATGAAAACTTTTTCAGAGAAACTTATTGCAAAGATTTTCCCTCTCCCCTGTTTCACTTATATTCTTCCCTGCACTGTATTTGTGCAAAAACTTAATTTTATGTTATCAAAATTGTTCATCTTCTGTGTTTGTTTTTATCCCTTGCTTAGTTATGAACTCTATTCATAGATCTGAAAATTAATTTCTTCTCCCTCCCCAATTCATTTTATATGAACTTTTATATATATATATATATATATATATATATATATATATATAGGTCATATATTTTGAAAATTTGTCATATGGTAAAAGATATTCTCTAAATATAAATTTCTTCCCCAGCAGTTTTTGTTAAACAGTTGGTCCTTGTTCTAGGAGGTAGGGTTCTAGGAGATGGCTACTACATTCATTTACTTCTTTATGTTGTTTATCTAATTGTTCCATTGATCAACTTTTCTATTTGATGATTATTGTTATGTAGTACAGTTTAGTCTTCCTTTCTGCCTAACTTTTCCCATTATTTCCTTTAAGATTCTCGATCTTTTGTTCCTCCAGATAAACTTCATTCAGGGAACAGACCTCTTTCAAAAATAGTCAGGGGATGACCCCTTTAAATAGAAAAGAAAAAATAAACAAATCAAACTAGGAGGTGCAGGAGCCTCAAGGTTGTTGTTTGGAAGAGAATAGTTACTATCAACATTCACTCTAAGCCAGGAGGGTCCAAAACCAGCCACTGAGTGGAGCTTAGGCAGGGACCATTGTAGTGGGCATTACCTCACTTTAAGCGAGTTCCTGAAAAGGCCTTAGCCCAAAAGGCCAAGGTCTCCCGTTGCATCCTGGGCCATCTCCAGTCATCCTGATGAATATCTGGTCAGTGGATCTAGATGGCTCAGCAGGAGAAAGTGAGGCTGGTGACCATGCACAGCCCTCCCTCACTGAAAACAAAGTCAAGTGCAAGTCATGTAATCATTTCTCTGATGTCACGGTCCTCTTCAAAAACAAAGGATGAACACAACAATTTTAGACATTCTGTAGCTATTTTAAAAGGAATTTCTCTTTATATCTCTTCCTTTTTGGGTTTAATGTGCAATATACAGAAATATTAATGATTTGTTTGGATTTACTACATATCCTGCAATTCTGCTGAAGTTATTGTTTCAGTTCAATTTAGGGGACTCATATTATCTTCGAAAAGTGATGACATAGGTTTGTTTTTCTTTATGCTTGTTTCCTGAATTTTTCTTACCTAATCACTATAACTAGCATTTCTAACAGTATATCCTATGTTAGTGGAGACAATGGATATCCTTGTTTCCTTCACAGTCTATGTTTCAAAGTTGGAGTTTGTTTTGCTTGTAACTCATGTCTTGCTTTTAATCCTCACTTCTCCTCTCCATGTTCTTGCCTGATTGCCTATTGAGTTTAATGTACTTCAATGCCAAACACTTGATATATGTTTAATCCTCCTTTGTCCATTTCAAATGGAAGTGAAGATTAAGTATCTTCCTCCACTCCACTTCCTTCATGTTTCTAAAATGTTCTTCCCATGCACCAGATTATGTAAGATAGTAAATTCTATCCCTTGATCTTAGGTTTGTTGTCTGTATACTCACTCTATGACTTGTAGACATTAGGGTTATAAGGAGATACTTCTTTCTTCTTCCTTTCTTAGAATGTACACACATCATCATCCTAAAATCCCTTCCAATTGGTCAAATTTACTTACTTTTCCGTGCTCCTCTTGACTCCTCTTTTTGCAGTTCAAAGTATCTACTCATATCTAGCCTCTTCAATAAGAATGAGTAAATATCCCCAATTTAAATTAAAGGTCTATTTTCCCCTAGTAACATTTCACAAGTAAATGGTTCATGGTAGTATGCTTTTCAGAATAGTAAGTAGTAAGCATGGTAGTACACTTCCAGAATAATGTATCACAAGCTCTCCTCTTTTTTAAAGTGGTAGCTGCCAGGCATTGTGTAACCTTGATTATGGTTCCTTGATACCTTTTCTTCCTGGCTGCTTGAAGTATTTTTTTCTTTGATGTGGAAGCACTGAATTTTGGATATGATGCTCCTTGGAGGTTTCATTTTGGTGTTTCAGGATGTGACTAGTAGATTTTTAAAATATATTTAGTTGGCCTCCTAGTTCTAATATATCTATGCAGTTTTCATTCATAATTTCTTGAAATGTCTACCTTTATGATATAGATTTTTAGGTATTTCTACAATTCTTAGATTCTCTCTTCTTGACCTATTTTCTAAGTCAATTTTTGTTTATAGGTGATACCTTACATGTTCTGATTTTTTTCTTTCAGTTTTGTCTGAGTATTCTTTTTGTTTCACAAAAGAACTTAACTGTCTAATCCAACCCAATTTTCAAGAATTGAGTAAGGTTTTGTAGCTCTTATACTATGCTGTTTATTCACTTTCCAGTTCTTTCTTCCATAGATCTCATTTATTTTTTATTTTTCCCCTAGAGTTCTTGTTCCACAATTTGAAGGAGTATCCTGATTGTTCCCCTTCAGGTGCAAGGAGGCACACAATATCCAGTTTGAGGTAAGAGTTGGAGGCTTTAAAAGTCCTTGGATAGCCCTTTGTCCAGGTTCTTGCCTCTGCTCCCTGTACATTGCTGCTGCGTCTAGGACTTTCTTAGTTGTCCCTATCCCCTGGCTAGAAGGATACTGTGAATTGTACTTCTGGGTTGTCTTTTTCTATCTACACCCCTCTTTACTTTTTTCAGGCTTCCCTGTGTCTCTCTCTGTCTAGAGTCCAAAATATATATGTTGTGGTTTCTTCTCAGCTTTCTTGATCATTTGGTTTGCTGTTCTTTTCTCATCTTTATTGGTTTATGAGACAACTGAGTTGTTCTGCTTCTCCTAAGAATGCTATCTTGAGACAAATTTTGACAGACACTTTTAATAATTACAATTTGCTTTACAATGTCTGCTTGATGATCATAACAAGGTAAATAATGTTATTTCTATTGTGTCTTTCAATGAATCTTGCATAATTTTAACTTATGTAAGGTACACACTTTTTCTGGAGGAAAATCTTTAAGGCTCTATTTTCTTCTACTGAATCACTTTTTAGTCGAAAGTAATAAAAGTAGTGAAAATTTGTATTTTTTATACCTTTCTGTCAGTTTTGTGGCTGCAAAAGATGAATTTTTCTGTAGAATTATGTCTTCAGAATGCATGCCTAGTCCCCTCTCACATCTTTATCATAGATGCCCTAGATACATACATAGATTACTAGCAAAGATTTTATAGAGTAAGGGAAGTAGCCCTTATGGATCAGAAGTTGTTCATTTTTGTCTCTGTCTTTTCTGGTAAGCAAAAGTAGCTTGATTTGTTCCAAGTGTTTGATATTGTTCCTTCTTTCAGATATATCAAGAATTAACCCCTAAATGCCCTCAAAAGTTGTGTCATCTCCAGCATGAATCTTCTCTAAGTATATACTTGGTCTGGTTCAGCTAGTCTTTCTATTTCCTTTCATGCCATTTCAAATTTTTCTTTCTTTGGTGATGTTTCTTGGGGCTAACCATGTCTCTTTGAAAAAAGTACTCAGTACTCTTGATATGTCATTACGAAACTTTTGTACATAATATTTAGCCTCTTCCATTTCTTAATCCTGAGCCATATTTTCCAACATATTTTTTGTTGCCTCCTCTAATCTCACCTTTACATTGAGATCACTGAATGTTAGAGTATATTTTAATTTGCAGGGTTTTACTCAGATCTTTATAGAATTTCTCTACCATCTTATCCACTGCAAGAGAAATGGATACATAAATTGCAATTAACTTCAAAGTTGTGTTTTGTAAAGGAACACTACAAGACATTTAATGAAATGATGTTTCTTGTTACTTCTGGATACATGATAAAAACCAATCTGTCTGATCTTCAAGAAGATCCTGTTAGGTCCTTTTCCATTTAGCTTCAAACGTCTTTTATCTTCTGATTTCTTTCATAGTTAGAATGTTGAGATTGATAAGATTCAGTTCCAGTAACAGTTCCATTCATTGGTCACTAGATAAACATTTAACATTCTTAATGTTGTTAGAGTGGAGTCAAAATCACTCCAACCCATTTTAGCTGGGATACTTTAATTAGATGAGAACAGATCTTAATTCCAATCATGGCCCTGAACTACTAAGTACAAAAAGGTGTTCTAAAAGGTATCTGATGGGTTCAAATGACACCAGCCAAGAGGTCTGTTCTAGTTGTCTGGGAGATTTAATTATGCTACCTGATTCCTTTATCAAAGCATTTTCGGGGAAGATACTGATTCTAGAGATTGGAGTAAGCATGGAGTTCTAGCTAAACTCTCCTAAAAAGGAATTTTTTTGCGGGGGGGAGAGGGGCAAGGAGAACACTTAACCAAGTCTTTTTTCCTCCCATAACCCTTGACTAAAGGAGGACCTTTAAAGAGTCTAGAGAATACTGGATTTCTTATCTTTCCATCCATGTCCTAAATTGTGTTCCCAGATCAAGTGGAAGTAATGTCTACATCATAAGGAGCTAAGGACAGACTGGACTCATGGCTCTACAAAAAATCCATGAAAGGGACTACATCATGTCTGCGGGGAATTTATACAGCACCCAATGAATGGGAGAAAAGGACTTCCAGCACCCAGAGCTGTGGGTTAACCTCTGTCACATAAATCATCAACATTTTTATATATCACCAACAAATCCCTGCAAGAAGAGTTTATAAGAGATGTCTCACTTAAAATACTGTAGACAACATAAAATACCTCAGAGTATGCCTGCCAAAACAGACCCAGAAACTATAAGAACATAATAATAAGCCACTATACAAATAATCAGATTTAAATAATTGGAGAAATATTTACTATTATATGACAAAAATGACAATTTTACCTCATGTATTTATATTTATTCAATGCCATCCGAATTAAATTATCCAAATATTATTTTATTGAGTTAGAAAAAATAATAACAAAATTATTTTGAAGAACAAAAGGTAAAGAATTTCAAAGAAACTAATGAAAAAATGTAAAGGAAGAAAGTTTAGCAGTGCCAGATCTTAAACTATATCATAAAGTAGTAATTATCAAAACTATCTGCTACTTGCTAAGAAATACAATGGCAGATCAGTGGAACATAGTAGATATATAGTACTAAATGATTATAGTAACCTTGTGTTTGACAAATGTGAAGATTTAAGTTTTGGGGATAAGAATTTGGGGAATAGGAATTTTGGTTAAAAAAAAAAGTGTTGGGAAAGCTAGAAAGCAGTCTGGCAGAAATTGGGCATAAACCAGTATCTTAAACCATTTACCAAGACAAGGTCAAAAGGGATACATGACTTAAAGGGAGACGTTACAAGAAAATTAGAAGAACATACAACATTACCTATCCTGGGAAGATGGTAAGACAATAAACACCAGGTTCTCCAAAATTCTCCCACAAATACAATAAAAATATTGCTTCAAAAGGAATTTTGAGCAGCAGAAAGCAGGATAAAGTATTTGTCCTCCTGCCTAAGATAACTGAGAAGGACATTAAGATACAACCTCCAAGGGATGAAGGTTTGACCAGAGTGAAGGGCAAACACCTCCAGGGAGACTCCCTTGGTTCAACAAACAAGTCCCAGGGGCAGGCAGCAGCCTCAATTTCAGGAATTTTCACATCACAGATAGTGTAGGGGTCAGATAGCTGAGCAGAGCAAAATTGAAGGATCCTCCCCAGATACTGGACCTTCAGGTACAGTTTTGTTGACCAAACTAAATCCAGGTTGCAAATGTGGACAAGGAGGAATGAGGACACTCCTGATGAATGCCAGAGGGTCAGGGACCCTGCTGGTTACAG
Organism: Bettongia penicillata ogilbyi; assembly: GCA_023548195.1. Lineage (NCBI taxonomy): Eukaryota > Metazoa > Chordata > Mammalia > Diprotodontia > Potoroidae > Bettongia > Bettongia penicillata. The sequence continues at coordinate 4,099,550 of JAJHZJ010000318.1, read as the reverse complement.
ATACCCACAGAAGAGTATAGTCCCTGCTTTCTGTTCCAGGGCAGAGAGGCAAAGCTGAAGTTTGCAAGGAAGAGGGACCACAGGAAAGAAGAGCATTTGCAGTGACTGCATGGTTAGCCATGACTCAGGGGCTGTGAGGAGTGCCCAAGGTTGGTCTCACAGATGCAGCTTAGAAAATCACAGCAAGTAAACCTGAAGCCTGAGGCAATATCCCCCATAACTTGAAATTAGTATCTGACTATAATAAGAAGTCATATATTACAAATTGTTTAGCTATTCATCAATTGGCAGGCATCTACCATTTTAGCCAATCTGATAGTGTAATCTCAAAGTGCATTTCTCCAATAATGATTTAGAACATTTTTTTCATATAATTATAGTTTTGATTTCTTCATAAAAAACTGCCTATTCATATACTTTGACCATTCATCAATTGGGGAATGGCTCATATTTGTATACATTTGACAAAATTCCTTATATATTTGAGAAATGAGACTTTCGTCTGAGAGACTGTGGGAATGAAATGAATCTCACCCTTATCTGAATGGACAAAAGGAGGGTTAAATACACACACATCGTACACATGCATATATACTCAAAGAATTTAGTGCAGAAATACATCAAACTCAACAGGAAAAAAGTGGGGAGAGTGAGAGTTAAGAGAGAAGATAATTCCAAGGAAGGAATTTTCACAATCAAAACAAACTTCCTGATCCTAAGGGTGGCAGTAAGAGGGGGGAAAAAGAAAAGAACTACAATCTAAAGGGGATACTTTCTGACAACTGGGGTCCTGAAGAGTAAGACACAACTGAAACAATAAAATTATTATTCCCATTTTATGGATGAGGTTCACTGAAACAATCAAAATATCTACTACAGCTCAAAACTTGATAATCTAACAAAATTAAATGAAAAGTAATTAAATTTTTACTTTCAATTAGTAAATACTTTAAAGATAAGTTCTTTCAGGACAGTTGGGTAAGATACCACAAGGGTAATGCACCCTTCTCTATGCTCTAAATGGACAGAATAGTGGCTTTGGAGTCAGAAAGATTTGGGTTCAAAACCCCACACTGACACTTTTTAGCTGTGTTATCCTTGGCAAATCATTTAAACCTCTCTTACCTTCAGTTTACTGGTCTGCAATATGGGATACTAATAAGACCTACCTCACAGAATACTGTAAAGATAACATAACAACATAGAACATATCATAGCATAATATAACATTATATAACATAACAGCTTTACAAACCTTAAAGCATTATACACAGTTGTCCTGTAAATAGTTTTAAATTATTGGGTTAAATCTGCACTAAGACTTTGAGAGCACCTTGTCTAAGTGTTAGCTGCTATTATCAACTTCTCCCTTAAAAGAAACTGTTTCCTGGCAAGAAGTGAGGAAGAAAGTTTTCCAACAGGAGAAATAGGCTCTAGGGGGAAAGATGTCCTAAGTAATTATTCTTTGTAATGCAATGTACCCCTTTGGTAGTCTGGTGAAACGAGGATTGTTTTAGAGACAGCTTAAACAGGCTAGGGAGAACTGATTGTTTTATTTTCTGTGTGTATCTGCACCATAGAAATCAGCAAACTACAAATCAAAGTTTGATTTATTATTTTGTTGATTGTCTAGACTTAAGAAAGTAAGGGAGAAAATGTTAATAATGCAGCTTAAACTTAAAAGTGTGGCAAAGTTAAACATGCTTTAAAAAAAACCCAGTTGTTAAACATTTACCAGCATACCCTTCCCAAAATAATGCTTTTAAAAGTCCAAAATAAAATATATAGGAATGCAAAGGAAATCAATTATACTGAAATATAGTTATTGGAATATTTTAAAAAACCAAGTTCATGGACCCCAGGTTAGGCACTCCTAATAGGGGTTTTATATAGTCTTATAGATAGGATAGTATAGGACCCTTGACCTTGGGTTCTAGTTTTAGATGAAAGACATTCAACTGGTAAGGCTGGAACTTCTGAAAAGCACGAAGTTATTAAAGCCCCTCCTAAATAAATAACTAATATTTCCTCTGGCTACTCTAAAATAATTCTGTTCACTCAAATTGTGATAGGTCAAGCTTTCAGACTTGTTAACAAGGAAGCGCCCCAATGTCACTCAGAACGCCCCAAGTCTTATGAATATACATCCTAGCTGCCTCTTCATCTGAATTTGCCTGAATTGCCTGAATTTCATAATAAGTCAAGCATTAACTAAGCACTTCCTATGTACCAGGCATAAAATGTAAGAGATGGAAACACCACTTAGAAGGGTATCTGGCTAGGCAGTCAGAATAATAATGCTAAAGTGGTTTGGCCATGTCAGAGTTTCACAAACAGATGTATCAGACTTTGAACATTTATGTTAGCCTATGAACATGCAGACTGCCTCATCTAGGCATGTCTTTGCTTGCCATGATCCAATATTTACCACCATGGACATGTCACTAATCAATTTACTAAGATCCAAAGTTATTGATCTCTTGTATGCAGTTCTATAGAAATAGCTTGTAAAAAAGATAACTACATTTTTGACCACTATAAGTAATAGCAAATTTTAACACAAGTCAATTTCATAAAGTATAGAAATTGCAAACAATTTTATAAACCTACCTTAGCTCCATGTTTTTCTGTGTAGGCCTGAAGTTTTCCTGATTTGTAAAACTGTATCTAAAAAAGATCCATTTATTTTTTTAAAAACTTGATAAATATTACATTAAATAATGCAATACACAAAAAATTTGAAAGTAATATATTAGACAAAGTATAGAATCAGGTCTTCTTAACGTATCCTTGAACATAAGTAATCCTTTTGCTTGGATATGAAGGCACAGCAAAGAAATATGTACAAATGGATATTAAACAAATGTTTCGCTCTTCTATCATGCCCCAAGCTATGACCTTTTTATTATGATAATAAGCTAGTGACATTCTCCTAATCCTTAAATATCTACTGTATCATTTTGATGATCAAAGATAGGAGAATTAAAACTTTTCAAAAACATGATGAAAAGTATAGGCAGGCAGAAGAGTTGGAAATTTTTGTTTCTTAATGTCAAAGAGATATAAAATACTGTATATGTATGAAGATGATTTACAAAGGTTTTAACAAATTCAATTTCCAATTTTCTTTATTATATAATAATTTATTCCCCTTAGCCTGCTACGTGCATTTTATGATATACCACTTTTTATTATAATTGGGTTGTTCATCCTTAGTTTTCAAAGAGGACATCATAGGGTGATGTCTTGACTTGATGTGAATTGAATTTAATTGAAGCAGAGCTGGGAAGTTTTCAGCCCCTCTGTCTCTTCCAGAGTCACTTAAGTCCAGTGGCAAGACAAAAGTCAGAATGACTGACAAAGTGAGAAATGACCCTGGTGCCTTCCATAACTGATCAAGCTGTAAGCTCTTCACAGTGCCTGCTTCAGCTGCCTTTGTGGCTACTGGAACAAATTATTCTCATCCTCCCCTTTTGATGGGGAATGGTGAGGGGGAAGTCTTCATATGCTTAGGATAGACATCCCCTAACTCACTGACAGTTTGAGGTCTGTTGGTTACCCTCAATCTGGTTTAGAACCTGATTTAGCCCATTTGCCAAGACAGTTTACCCAGTTGTGGCCACTGTATACTACAGCCTCTTAGAGCCACAGGTGAGAGCTGGGTGAAGGTGGACATCAAAAATGCATAAGCAGCCCTGAAAAGGGCTTGACAAGCCCTCATACCTCATACATAAGCCCTCTCTTGGCAAGCAAGAGATGCCACTCCTCCCTCAACACCTCATACACACCCCAATTATAATTATAATACTTCCGAACTAGTCTGACAAGCTTTCACCTTTTTTGTCTAACTCCTGTTTGGCCCAGGACAGAGGTACTAGCCATGTTGTTCCTACCTAGCCTTTGCACCTTCAATCAATGTACGCCTTAATTGTCCATACCCTTCTCTCTACTTACTCCTCAGCTCCTTTATTCATAGGGTTGAATGACACCCTTCATCTTCTGCAGCAGTTTTTGTTTAATTTGAGGATGGTATACCATTCCACTCCACTGTTTATCACCTGTCTAACTCTGAATGACATTTATTTATATTAAGCCTTTACAATGCCCCCTTTATGACATTGTAGAGGAAAAATAGTCCCCATAATCATTTTGCAATAATCAGACTGACTAACAATATAGGGACCTTTCTCCACCCCAACCAACTGCACTGGAGAAGGAACATAATACAAAGAACTAGGCAGGCATGAGTAAATAGTGGGTAATATGACCCACTGACATAACAACTATTGGTTGTTTGGCCTAGGTATGGTTTGGTCTAAATGGTTATCTCAACGCTATCATTAAGTCTCTCTTTTACAATTGTAAAAGTACTGGTTCATTTCCCCTTGTTTCCTGCCCTTGAACAGGGCATGTCTTCTCAGTCTGACAACAAACTCTGCCAGCTTCATAGCAAATATTCCCCCAAAATACTGTCCCTGCCTTCATCCTTGAACAAGTTCCCCTTCTCTTCCTCCCTTTGCTGTGAGGGATTACCTATCTACCCTAAATTACCACACAATGCCGCTAAGTGGGCTTAAAACGCTGTAATAATTAAATTGGTACCCTAGGAAGTTGCAGGAGTTTCCTTAGCACTTCTTTGCTTTCACTTGGCCTATCTGTGACCCCAGCTGCCTGGTATGCCTTTCCCAAGGGGTCCTAGTGCTCTGGGAAGAGAAAATTCCCTGGCACAATCATGACAACTTCTATTGATTTCTACTTTTCATATACTTTAGACCCTATACTTATATTTTAATAGATAATTTAAGGTCACTTAACCTAGGGGGTCTCCCTTAAGTTCACAATCACTTTTTAGGGAGATGAAGTAGTGATACACAAGCAATCCTAGGGTAAACTTTGGAAATCATAGAAATGACATTATGGTTTAAAAATAAAAACAACAAAACCCTCACTTTTTTTTCCTTTTCCTATTTCCAAAAAAAAAATTTATATACTTAAAGAGCTAATGTCAAGATTTATGAAGGCAAGAAGACTGAATCTGAAATTAATATAAAATGGAAGGTAAGTATCAGTAATTAAAGATATCTTCTGATGAAAAAAATGATAAAAATGTCTTCTAAATTCATCCTGAGATTTGCCAATAAAATCATTGTTCACTGACAAAAGTCTATAAAAATATGATCTCCCTTCAGTAAAGGTTCACTTTTGCAGAAGGAGCAAATACAAAAAATGAAACTGTGCCCTTCTGTATTAGGGAAGAGAGGACTGGCCACAGTTAGCCAGAGCAGAGGTAGCAAGCCTGAGAGTGTAAACCCCAGGCATGTGGAGAGGTTTGTAGCTTGCTCTGAGTTTCTTTCTCCTCCCTTCAAGAGAAACTGAGAGCTAGAATAAAGGTTTCATTGCAAAGAATACCCCCAAATGGCACATAAGTATATGTGCTGAATTTTAGGGCTACAGAGATTATGCTGCCCCACATCTAACTTTCTGATACCTGTACAATCTTCAGGCATCCAGATTGGAAGACCTAGAAGTGAAACTTGAAAAAAAGAAACATCTTCTCATATCTCATAATCAAGGAGAAACCCTTCTCAATTAAATCTTCTAAATCTGAGAAATGTTTTCAGAGACTATTACTGCTTACAAAAAATATAAAAGATATCTAGACTACTTTAAATGGCAACAATTATTGTCTTCTTCATCTACAAACATGTATACTTAAGTATGTAACTGTAGAGCTCAATAACAGAAACTTTGCTTGTATTTCTTTCTTATTCATTCCAAGTTAGACATTCATAAGAAAATAACAGTTTTTACATAAATACAGAATCATCTTTACCTCAAAATAAATCATAGTTTTGTATGCAAAGTGCAATGTTTTGTTTTAATGTTTTAAGATTTGTTTTTCTTCTGGTGGCTAAATAATTTAAGAATCTTTCACCTTCACAGAATGGGAAATCAGTACAATTGATTAAAAAAAAGTTTTGTATTTTTATATTAGGATTTGTAGGAAGGATCAGCTTCCATATCACATGAAATTTGGAGATGAATAACAGAAAAATCTTACCAATGTGATCTGATTTTTTCTAAAATCTAAAGTTAACCTAGGGTCTATACAGGATAAGGAATCTATGGCCTTCTAGGTCCTCAAGTATATCCTTTGACTGAATCCAAATTTCACAGAACAAATCTCCTTAATAAAAGGATTTGTTCTGTAAAACTTGGATTCAGTCAAAAGGCTGCACCCAAGGACCTAGAAGGCCATATGTGGCCTCAAAGTCTGTAGACTCTATAGACTTGTTTTTATTTTGCTTTGTTTTCACGTTTGTATTAACTATATTTCTATATAACTTATTTCCTTTGTAATACTATGCATTTTATTTTACACATTTGGAAACATTATTTTGAGAAGGGGCATATGAGCTTCACTAGACTGTTAAAGAAGTACATGCCAGAAAAAAAAAAGCCAACAAAATAAAATCCCTGCTGTAAAGAATTATACCTAAATCTAATTTTCATGATCATGTGATTGAGATTTACCTGCTCACCTGTATCTAAAGATTTGTCAATTATACAGCTCTAAAGAGACAAGGACAAAGTGTGGTTTGGGTGCTCTAAAATTTATTTGTGATTTGTGGAAGCATATAACACGAAGGCCTATAAAATATTAAGAAATAACGAGTGTCCCAGAATGAAGTCCTTGGACTAGCTGGAACAAAAGACCTTATCAGTTTTCCTTGAATAGAAAGGACTTCATTCTCAGAAACAAGAGACTTAGTCATATTAACAGTGCCCAAATTAAGAGTGTAAATATCTTTGTTTAAATAAGTTAAGAGAAAAATCTCTTTTTTCACCTTTGACCAAATTGAAAAGTTAAAGAAGAGGTTATTGGTTTCAGGATACTATTTTTTCCTTGGTCTGCTTGCATTAACATTACTATATGGGAAATAAAAACCCCCAAATTTAAACGTAGTTTAAATTTTTGTTTACTTTGCTGTAGAATTTTGTCTTTAGGAATACTATAAAATGGAAATTGCGTCAGTCAAAGAAAATTCCAATTACAGGGGAAAATCCACAAGCAGAAAACTTTGTGCATATTTAATAAATTATCTGGTAGACTTCGGCTAAAATCCCAAGTATAGTTTTCTTCTTCCACAAGATTAAAGTAGTGATGATTAAAATCAATTTCTTAGAAGAGCTAAATCCTTGAAATTTCTAGCTTCTAATTTAAGTTCCAATTTGTAATTAATTTGTAACTGACATATGTAGGGAGAAGGGCAATAATCTAATATGATGAAGAAGGAATGAAAAATATTACTAACCGCCATCACTACCCAAATCTGACTTAACATTCCAGGAACAGGTGCCGTAAGAAGCTCTTGGTGCATAAACAACAATTGCCTGTGGAGATGAAATGCATTAATTTTTAAATGGAATTGTTCTTATTCTCCTTGTTTTTACTTAATTTTGCAACAACAACAACAAAGAGAAAATCAAAAGTAACTGAATTCTATTTTATAATAACTAAAATTGACCCTGATGATGAGATAAGAAAAAGCATCCGTTTTGCAGAAGTGGGGAAGAAGAGGTGTGGAATATTTCATATATGACTGTCAGACTAGCTTAATGAATAATTTTTTCTTAAAGGGGGTGTTAGGCTAAATAAGTTTGAGAACCTTTAGTCAAACTGAGATAATCCCCCTTTATCTGGTATGTGCTCTTTCCCACAGTTCATCACAGTGCCGATACCATGAACTGAACTGGTGACAGGGGAAGGACTTCTCCTGTTTTCCCTCTTTTTCACCCAGTGTCTTCAAACAATTGGCCAATAAGTGTTTGTTTCTGTTCTGTTTCATTTGTCCTTCTCAGTTTTAGGTTGCAGGCAGCAATTATCCCCACTACCCTAGAAGCTTCAGTCACAGAGCTGAAGCCAAGATTACAAGGGGGTGTTACAGTCAACCAGCCAGACATCCCATCAAGGAAACCCTGGAGAAGCCCAGGTACCTGGGATTTGCAAGAGGGATTTTGTACTTAAAACTAGTATCCTAAGAAACTAAAATGAGGCAGCACAGTGTAGTGGACATAGAGCTGGTCTGGAGTCAAGTAGAGCTGGGACTAAGTACGGCCTCTGAGACATGCTAGCTCTGTTACCTCAAGCAAGTCACTACTTGGTGAACCAGGCAACTCTTTAAAACTATATCTTGCAGAACAGCTGCCAATCTACACTGTTTTGAGAATTCCTTATACTAATGAAATAACAGAAAAAAGAAACAGAAAAAATATGTAGCACTTCTTAGAATAGAGCTATTGAGGATAGGTATATAATAAATGTTTCTTAATTGCAGCAAAAAGTAATTTAGTAAAGTTACTGCTTTTTAGAAATAATTTCAAGTACAGAACCACAGAATATGGAAGCTACAAACTTTCTATTTACATATACAAAAATTGATACACAAAAAGGTTTAATGTAAAAATATAAAATTATGTAAAATTACTTTTACATTCCAAAAAATTCACTAATAGAAATTTTTATCTCTGGAGGATCCCCAGCTAAGTATACCATGTTAAGTTTGGTAATTCTGAGCTCCTTACCAAACTTAACATGGTATACTTGGTTGAAACTAAAACTGGTATTTCCCTGTTTTAAATGCACAAAATGCTTAATTTATTTTTTACATCTCTTATGGATCCCAGGGGTCTTTGCATCACAGCTTAAGAACCTAGAGGAAGGTCTTGAGAGATTTGGGTATAGAATCTATGACTGAATTACAGAAGGGCATGGACAAAAATTGCACCAGCTCTGGGTGGTAATAATAAGATCACAGGCCCACTGGAGTACTGAAATATTACAAAGGACAAGTAATTCATTTGTAAATTTCATATTTATAAAATACCATCTCTCCAAGAAACACAAACCCCAAATATCATAAATGCTTTTTTTTTTTACCTGCACATCTTCATCTGTGTGCTTCTAATCTCTGTGTCTGCCACTTCACTACTTAGTATTACCTTGACAGCACACAGCTTTTGTAGGTCTGGAGGGCTGATGAAGAACAGGGACTGTGGCCCAGAAGCACTCATGTTTTCTGCTGACTTTATCAGTGAACAACCTGGCAACGGGAGGAAGGCAAATTCTAGAAGCATAATAAATACCTCTACTCACAATATCATTTTGCTGGAATGCCAACTAGTAACTTAATAAAATTTAAAACTGAAATATTTTCTTTAAGCTTTTTACTTAAAGTTCGAATATTAAGATAGTAAATCCAAACGAATAAAAGAAAATTTAATCTATGTGAAAAGGTTAAGATCTTATTATAGTTATTTAATATGCACTTAATAATTATTATTGAACATAGGATAAACTTTGTGACTCCTTCTACTCCTCTAATTCTTTTTATTTCCCTCTTCAGTTTGTTGTTCAGTCATTTTCAGTTCTTTTCAACTCTTCCTAAACCCCTCTGGGGTTTTCTTGGCAAAGATACTAGAATTGTTTGCTATTTCCTTCTCCAGCTCATTTTACAGATGAGGAAACTGAGGCAAACAGGGGTAAGTGACTGACCCTGGATCACATAGTTCATAAGTGACTTAGAACAGATTTGAAGTCAGGAAAGTGAGTTTTCCTGCTTAGGCCCAGTTGCCCCTCCCCCTTTCAGGTTACTCTTTAATTACAAAAACTCCTAAGAAAAACAAAATTTGTCACATGATAATTATAATTATTTTGAAAGCCTAAACTATACTCAAATACTATAAAATCTTTTATAGTTCCTGTGAACTCTTTCAGGATAAGTAGTACACTACTCTCATTTTATATATGAGTGAATATGTCATTACAGTCTTCCAATTTGCCTCTATTTACTAGACTGGGCTCCCAATAATTTTGGCACCTTCTTAAAACATTTTTCTTTTCAGTAAAACACATGAAAAAGGCAGCTTGCATATAGGGCTGAACTTAAGAGTCAGAAAGACCTGCTCCTCAGACATTAGCTTTGTAACCCTGGGCAACACACATGAACTCCCAGTAACCCTAAGGTTTAACAATTAAATGAAAGTCAATAGGTCCAAGGAGTTCATGAGATGAGTTCAACTCAGTTCACAATAAATTCACTGATTTTTCAGATACTAATCATTTAGGTTAAGGTCCATGAGATAACATTACTCAAAAGTTCATAATATAGGTCAATCCTTATTAATGGATAATGAACTTCCAAGAGATTCCAACACGGGCTGCTAGGTTGGCACGTCAGGTAGGCTGTTGGATCTGGACTCAGGAAAACCTGACTTCAAATACTGTCTCAGATAGGTACTAGGTGTGTGACCATGAGTAAGTCCCTTTAATTTTTGTCAACCTCAGTTTCCTCATCTGTAAAATAGGGATCTTACTAGCTCCTACCTCCATCAAATAACGTGTATCAATTTGTAAACCTCAAAGCGTTACACAAATGCTACCTATTATTGAAGCTACAGACATCAGGCAGCACAGAGCATTACACTCAAAAATTTTCATGTGACCAAGTTATCTCAAGGGCGCAGCTTCCGTCAGGTCTCAGCTGAAGCACTACTGTCCACAAGAAGCATTCCCTAGTCCTGTATAATCTTCCTGCCTTCCGAGATGACTCCCAACTTTATCCTCTGGGTATACTTTGTGTCCTTTCCCATCGCACCGCCTGTTTCTTTCGGGCAGGGGCTGTTTCTGCCTCTTCCTCTCCCCAGGGAGCAGTGCCCATCACGTAGCGGGTGCTTAGGCAGGGCTTGATTCGTCGCTGCCTTGACCTCTGGAACCGCACACACGGGCCACCAGCCTCAGAAAGGAGGGACCTTAACCCAGGGGTTAATCTTGAAGAACCAGCGAACTCACTGTGAACTCGGCTGAACTCAGGCACCTACCTAACCATTTCAAATGTTTAATTTCAGGAAAGGTCAGTTTTCTGTCCAATTTCTACGCACATTTATGGCTGTGGTTAAGTGTGGGAACTTAAGCTTGCTGTTAGGTTAACAAGTAAAATGCAAAATAAAAATATGCCCCCAGGACCTCGCGGCTCCCCCTGCCCCTCCCCCTCCCCACCCCCGGACCTTTAAAGGCGCTCTGCCCCCCCGGGACGCCTGGGTCCGCCCGGGCCCACTCACGCCCGCGGCCTGCGGCCTTTTCTGCTTTGGGGGCACCGATTTAAAGGCTGGAGGCTGACCCAGCGCAGCCCCTCCATTTCACAGGGAAGGAAGCCGAGGCCCTGGGGCGCGAGGTGACGGGCCCTGGGGCGCGAGGTGACGGGCCCCGGGGCCCACAGAAGCACCGTTCCAACAGGGTCCCCGGATTCCAGTTCCCTGTCCTCCCCGCCGCACCACACCTCGAAATAGCGACAACGCTTCGCCCTCCCCTTCCGCTGAAGTCGGCCGTGTTACACCGCCCACAAGGGGCAGCCGGGCTGAGGTGTGAGGGGAACCACGCGCCCCGCTCAGGGCCGCCGCCGCCGCCCCCGCTCCCGGGTGCTTTGCGCAGGCGCACCAGGGGCGCGCTGGGTCTTCAGGGGGCGACCACGTGCTTCTCCTTTCTCGGGCCTACATGGCCGGGTTCCTAGGGCGGGAACAAATCCCTGGACGACAGAAAGTGCTTCAAATCCAGCTTCAAATACTTAGTGACTGTGTGACTCTAAGCAATTCACTTAGCTTGGTCTGCCTCAATTTTCTTTAAGGTTATTGCCTACTTGGCAGGTTTGTTATGAGGTCAAATATTTGTAAAGCACTTGGTACAGTGCCTGGCACATAGCAGGGGCTTAATAAATACATGTCACTTTCTGCCTCCTCCATACTTGAAAACTGCCCTGAACCAATGGGCCGGCTTCGCCCCTGCCAATGTCGCTGAGGTAAAAGTCCTCCTCTGATGTCTCACTGTGGACTGGAAGTGCCCTTGAGCTCTTTAAGGGCAGACCAGGGAGTGCAAGCTTGGAAAGGTCCAACCAAGACTCATCACTGATTATATACCGTGTAACTTCTGAGAACCAGGACTGGAAAGTATGGGGAGGCTCCTCACCAAGGTGACTGTGATCAATTTTTAGACCACAGTAAATCCTGAAGACCACATGATCTCCAGTGTTAGTAGACCACTTGCTGGAGGGCTCATGAAAGACACACTTTAACAAATCTAAATACCGAATCTGTTCCAGGAGAACGCATAGGAGCCATGGGAAGGGTTAAAGAAGCAACCCCAAAGGTAGTGACAGAACTTTTGTGAAAACATCTTACATGAATTAACCATTCTGGAACTAACCTTGCCCAGGAATTAAAATACACAATGCAACATCAGGCTGTCCTTACCAGAATAAAATTTTGCAGACCATGATCTACAGTAGATCTCTGCAGTCATTCTTCTCTGCCCCTTCCCGCTTCCCAATGGTCCTTAAACAAGGTGTCTAAGTGATCTCTAAAGATCTTTTGTGCAGCTATCTAACTAGTGACCATAGAGTAATAACAAATGTTTACAAGACCAGATGAGCTGAATTGAAAGGAATACTAGCTAGAACGAAGAACAGTTCAATATATATCTCTACCATGAAAAAGTAGGGGATGGAAATTATACCTGTGTATTAAGCAGTATGAGAAATACACATTTATTAGGATAAAGTTTTTTCTGTCCTTTCTTGTTAAGAAGAGTGATTTTAAATTCAGGGCTGCTTTCCTGTCCTCTTTTTTGCTACTAATTTTCTTAAGAAAAATGTTTTTGTATACTTTTCTATCCTAGTCTTGGAGAGGTATTCAAAGGGAACTCCCCCACTCCTTATCATTTTCCCAGATATGTCTCACTTTTTTGACCTCTGAGAGGCACAGAAGTTCTTTTGCTTTATCTGCCTACTCAAGAACTCCAATGAACCCCCCCCAAAAATGGTTCAACAGGTCCTGGGGAAAGGAACCTTAATTTCTATCTTCAGTACTTACACTGAAAATGCAGCCTCAACTTCAGTCTCTAATATTCTATTTCTATGTGGGTAGGCCTTCTCCTTCTCGTAAATCATAGCCATTTGTCTCCCTTCTTTATATCTACTCTGTTTGTAGTATGTGGGGATTTATTAAAAGATGTAAAGCAAAGGAATGAATGATTGAGGTAAAATTTGTTTTTATGAAAAATGATTTGCATATTTGTCTGTGAGTTATTTCCCCAATAGGAGCAAAGTATATTTGGATTCTCTATACTTAATAAATTCACATTCTTGTTTTCAATGAAATACCTATGTGACAACATTGTTGGGTGTAATCTATCAAACAGCATTACTGACAAATATTCCAAATTTGTGATATTCTTGGAATATGAGTAAAAGTAGGACAGTCACTAACAAAAGGAAGGTTTTGAGCTACATTGGTGGAGGGTGAGTCCATACAGACGAGATCACAGATCCTTAGGAGAAGTTAAAGTAAACCACGTTGGTTTTCTGGGCAGTTTTGTCACAATAATAGTTCACATTGAACGTGAAATCAGCTAGAACCCTTTTCTTTTTTGCATAAATTATTTTCCTGCTACATTCTGTGCCCCACCCCAACCTATTTGTAAATAGGTGATTCTTTGACTATAACTGAAAGATTCTACCTTTATCTCTATTAACTTTTATCTTGTTTGATTTTATTCCTCTTGGTTTTGTTTGCTTTATAATTATTATAATTACTAATTATGAGATCTGTCAAGTTGGCCTGCCAAGATCTTTTTTGTTAAGCTAATTATATCATCCTAGTATACCTTGGATGCTCTAACTCACTTTCCCAGAGCCAGGCTGCCTGGATCTCCCTTCAGTGTGCCAGGATACCCTGAGGGGATTTTAGGATATCTTTCTTCTCTACTGCCATTGATTCAAGCCCCCACAGCCTATGTTCTCAACACTGATAGGGGCCCATGATTAGTCCCTCCAGTTCCTTTTAACCACTTAATATTGGTTAACTTTAACAAAAAGATATTTACTTGAAAGACGTGGCAATAAGAAATTACAAACATTTTCCCCAACACCTTATAGACATAAAATACCCTATTCCTTAGGTCTGAGAAGGTAGGTGCTATGCTCAGAACTTAGTTTAGTTGTTATTTAAATTAGTCCCACTAAGTTCATGTCCTGATATGGCATGCCAGATGACTGAGTCCTTCTGCTAGGTTAGTCCTGAAGGACACTCTCAAAAATTGCTACTTGTTCCTTGAGGTACTGATGTCCTATTGTCTTTCCTGATCCCTCTCAATTCTATTGCTTTCCCTCTGTTCACTATTTGTCTGCATATAGCTTGTTTGTACATAGTTATTTTCATGTTCCTTTAGAATGTGAGCTCCTCGACGCTAGGGACTGTCTTTTACATTTCTTTGTGTGTCCAGCGCTTAGCACAGCGTCTGGCACATAAAGCATGCTTAATAAATTTTTATTGACTGATTGGCTGCAAAACCAAAACTAGCTTATGAATCACTGCCAGATTTCTGTCCCTCATTCTCTCAACCTTTCTGAAAAGGCCAATAACTGAGGCCTGTTTCTTGAGTTCTTATTGGCGCGGATGAAGAAAACGCCTTACAACATGGTCTCTCACTAGATGCTCTGATAAAAAAAGTCACCAATATTCTCTAAAAGCATCTGAGGCAAAAGATAACAATGGTTGATTCTGACAGGTCTTTTTGAATATTTCCAAAATCAAAGAGCCATTATAGAGGCCATTAGTTTATCACAACAGGTCACAGAATGATTACACATTCTCCATAGACTCTCCAAGGCACTTCTCTTACACATCATCATGATTCTCCTAGAAGCAAGCTATGCAGCATCTTGCATATGGAGAGCTTTCATCAGTTACATAAATTGTTGGGATATGTTTGTGTGCCAAAGCCTTCTAACATTATGTATTATCTCCCCCTCCCAGGTTTGTGTTAGCAAAAAAATTGGTAATCATGCCATTTTGTCTTCATGATAAAAAATGTTGAATGAGATTAGGCACATATTGGCATCATTCTAGAAATAGGTATTCAGCCAGATTCAAATCCATTCTGTTCAGGTGTAGCTAATTTGTTGTTGTTCTTTTGTCTATTTAGTTGTATCTGACTCTTTGTGACCCCATCTGGGGTTTTTTGGCAAAGATATTGGAGTGGTTTGCCATTTCCTTCCCCAGATCATTCTACAGATCAAGAAAACTGAGGCAAATAGGGTTGAGTGACTTGCTTAAGGTCACATAGCTAGTAAAGTGTCTGAGGACTACAAGGTAGACACGGATGGGGTGCTTGGGTGCATGTACTTGGACCCCAATTCTAAAGTCACATTTCTCCCTAGCCTCAAACTACTATCCCAGGCAGTTTCTCCTCCGCCCAAGGACAGAGGCTGTTCCAGCAACTACTGTTATCTCCCTACTTGATACATTAGCCAGCTGCACCTATAGAACTTATTAGTCTGAACTAGCTGTGTTCAGTGTGTGACATTTGTGTGCAGTAGTAAAGGTCACACAAACTCCACCTCTCTGCGGTGCCCCCCTTCCAGCCCTCATCATACCTAGCAGCTCCATGTAACTAATGCCTTAGGTCTTACCAAAATGGAATAAAGGACCCATTTTAGACTAGGAACACAGCAGGGGATCTAGGACAGTTATTTATCTCTTACACTACACAAGAAATGCTTAAAATACAAAAAATTCATAAGCATCTAGGAAGTAGGGAATTTGTGGAATGTTACAGAAAGATAGCAAAGAGCAAAGTGTCTCTCGGTTCAGTTATACATACTGCATACACACATGCATAAATATACACATTCATAGTATACAATTGTGCAAATCCATTCTGCAGAACTTTATACAACACTTGGTCAGTCAAGGAGTGAAAATTGCTTGAACCTTGTTTGGCAGAACTCCATTATTAAAAATATCCAAGATGTTAAGCTACTGGGGAATCCTTGTTACCTAAGAAGGAGCTGCTAGGTGGCACAGCGGATAGAGGACAGAACCTGGAGTGAGAAGGACCTGAATAAAAATTTGACCTCAAAAACATGTGACGTAGGGCAAATCACTTAACTCTATTTGCCTCAGTTTCCTCATCCGTCAAATGAGTTGGAGAAGGAAATGGCAAGTCACTCCTGTATCTTTGCCAAGAAAACCCCAAATGGGGTCACAAAGAGTCAGATGTGACTAAACAACAATAATGTTGCCTAATGATCGATCAATGAGACATTGAACAAATAAAGACACTTTGTGAAGATAGAAAAGTCAACAGCTGGCAACTGATAACACATGCAAGTGAAGGAGAGGAAGAAATTGAGGATGTTGTGAAAGTTACAAATCTGGAAGATGAGAGGAATGGTGGAACAGAAACAGGAAAGTTTTGAAGAATAGGTTCTGGGGAAAAGTTGTGACTTTCTAGATACAATATTTAATGGTGATCTAAATAAAAGGAATTATTAAAGCTGTCTCGTTAAAGCCCCTATCCATATTGAGCTGTGGAGATAGACGTTTACCACACAGGCAGTTGCTTCACAGGGATCTTACTAAGGCTTCTCCTTGCTGCTGTAATCATAGTAATCGTTTCTATAACTTTTATTAAAGCTCTTTTAGGTTACTATATTATCTCACTATCTTAGTGTTCCCATCCTTTGTATCTAGGCTCTCCCTGGGTGGCAACAGGCATTAACAATCTAAAAAATAAAATAACTCATAGCATCTGTTACTAACTTGTTGTAGGTAATGTCTTCAAATCAATTTGTTAACACTGACTAAACCTAGAAGTTTAATGATCCTAGATAAACAATGACAACAAAAGAAAACCAATGTACCTGAATTTTGTTTTATAGTAACTAAAATTAACCCTGATGGTGAGATAAGAAAAAGCATCTGTTTTGCAGAAGTGGGGAAGAATAGGTATGGAATATTTCACATACGACTGTCAGACTGGGTTAATGTTCTAGCTTTGCTAAATTATGTTTTTCTTCTTTTTTCAGAAAAACTCTTTGTTATATATCTTATATTACTCTGGAGTGGAGAGGGGTAGGACGAATCATACATTTGGAGATGAAGATGATACAAAAACAAGACATACCAATAAAAATTATAATAAGTGTGTAAGTGAAAGCTTTACTTAGTCTGCTGTGGGACTTTAAGTACATGAATATTATGAAAATTATTTGAGAAGCTCGAAAAGAAGATAATCTAAAAACAAAAGGTATTGATAAAAATCACAAGATATATATAAAACAAAGTTTGTTAATGAAATTATTATTTTACCATGGAATTTTATAGATATGAATGTTATGTAAACTTTTTGAGAAGTTGAAGAAAGACAATAATGGATAGGGCATGGCCTACCTACCTTTTCTTACCCATACTTGAGCAGACCTATTTGAAAATGGGACAAAGGATTTGCGCAAATGCACCTGACTCCTTCAAGGGGTTACATTTTCATGAATAACGTGGAATTCAGATTTTTGAAGTTTAATGATACTTGTTTTTAATCCATAGGTTGGGGAAGAATACTGCATTCATATACTTCTTTAGCCTGGGGTACCTTAGGAGGAAAGTAGGCTTTATGTGTTAATATTTGCTTGCTAATGGGGAAGAAGAATTATAAATATTTGTCTAACCCTCTCTTTACTTTGATTGGTTTGTCCCTCACCATACCTACATGTCTTTACTTTATGTATCAACTTCTTGTAAGACTAACCAAATCAAATGATGCTTCCTTGTTCCAGTTTTTTTTTTTGAAGGGGATGGTATATCTGTTGCCCTAAATAGCCTAGGTCAGAGATTAAATTATAATCTACCTTCAAGGGGCCATGGAATTTGAAAGATTTATTGAAATTTTGGAAGTCATAGGGAGATTCAGTCATTCTGAAAAGTGATGATGAAATTTTATTATTTTTGAGTATTTAAAATACAGTTATTACATACCAAAATGCCATTGGAAATATCCCAATTTTTTGTTGGTCCATCAAAGTATTTACATTATGTACACTGCAAATTGTATGTGGTATAATGATCCAAATAATTTGCTTTTAAGTTTGGTTTCATTATGGTATAGAAGAAAGAGTACCTGTCTTGGAATTAGCAGATATCTGGGTTCTAGATTTGAATCCACTCTGGATCGCTAAGGCAATATTCACAGTGCAGTTCTCAATTGCAAAGTATAACAGACTCTCCATATAGAAGGTGGAAGGAAAACATTTATTTAGACACCAGAAAGGCAAATCCCAGAACAAGAAAGCAAAATCAGTCATAGTAACCAAGAAGTCAGTACACATTATCACTGCAGGGGCAACGCCATTCCCAAGCCTCCAGGCTCTCTGCTGAGACCTTCTCACAAACATTTACCAGCCTAGATGGGCCTGCCTGCCCCTGTCCTTCCCAGCTCTGACTAGCTTGACCAACTTCCTCCCAGCTCTGCTCCACCCTTCCTATTCCACCCTTCAGAAAGCTACTCTCACTGCATGTGACTTAGGCTTCCTAGTTATTTAAGCAGATCACATGGGCCTAATAATAAATGGGAAAGATTTTCCCATTTAAATTACCATTACACACTCTCAGGCATTACCAGATGTACATGTGATCATGGCAGCTAGGTGGCACAGTGGGTAGAGTGTCTGCCCTGGAGTGAGGAAGACACACTTTCGTGAGTTCAAATCTGGCCTCAGACGCTTACCAGCTATGTGACTCTGAACAGGTCATTAAACCTTGCTTGCCTCAGTTCTTCCTATGTAAAATGAGTTGGAGAAGGAAATGGCAAACCACTCCAGTTGGTTGACTGCTGTCTTTGTTCTCAGAGAGGACCAAAATGACAACAGTATGTTGGAGTCAAGGTACAGTGTATCCAACTGTAGCTAATTAGACCAACATGAGCTCACAAGGCTTTACCACAGATCAGGCACAAATTTGGAATGGAATTGTCTCTAAATTTTCACATCTCACATTTCTTTTGAGCTACTGAGATTCTGCTTTGCTCATACAACGCAGTGCCTTCTTTGATGCGGGCATGCCATGATGGGCAATGCTTTGCCAGAGTCTCCAATCTATTCTAAAGTTCTTCAGAGAGATTTTGAGAGTATCCTTGTATTACTTCTGATCTCCATGTGAGTGCTTATTTTGTATGAGTTCTCCAGACATAATTTGGCATTCATATAATGTGGCCAGCCCAGGGAAGTTGTGCTCTCTGCAGGAGAATTTGAATGTTTGGCAGTTCAGCTTGAGAAAGGGCCTCAGTGTTCAGTTCCTTATCTTGCTAGGTGACTTCAGAATCTTCCTAAGACAATTAAAAAAATTCATTTCCTGGCATGGCACTGGTACACTGTCCAGGTTTCACAGGCATACAACAATGGGGTCAACGCAACAGCTCTGTAGACTTTCAGTTTGGTAGGCAGTCTAATACCTCTTCTTTCCACACTTTACTTCGGAGTCTCCCAAACACAGTTAGCTCTGGCAATGTGTGCATCAACCTCATCCATGTGTATATCCCTGGAAGGTATACTGCCAAGGTAAGTGAACTTATCCACAACATTCAAAATTTTTTCATTTGCTGTTAACTGATGGTTCCACATATGAGTGGTGTGGTGCTGGCTGATAGAAAACCTGTGTTTTCTTGGTGTCAATTGTTAAGCCAAAATAAGCACAAATAGCAGAGAATCAGTCCATACTTTGCTGCATCTCAGTTTTAGAGATTGCAGCTGGGTGGCACAATGGATAGAATGCCAGACCTGGAGTCAGGAAGTGAGGAGTCTTCCTGAGTTCAAATGTAGCCTCACATACTTCCTAGTTGTATGATCCTGGGTAAGTCACAACCCTATTTGCCGGTGAAATGAGCAGGAGAAGGAACTGGCAAACCAAACAGTGTCTTTGCCAAGAAAATTCCAAATGGAATCACAAAGAGTTGGACACAACTGAAAAACAAATGTGTGATCATGGGCAAGTCTCTTAAACTTTTCTAAGTTTCAATTTCTCACCTGTAAAATGGGCACAATGATATTTCTACTATTTCATACGGTATTTAAATCTGCCTGTGGTGAGGGAGGGTGGTTATTTCTTATTGGTGGCTACCATGTAGTTTGGAATTTGTTGTTGCTGACTCATTTCAGTATTTTAAAAAATGCTTCAGGGATCCTCTTTTCTTTCTTTTCTTTTTTACAGTCCTACCTATTACTAGTATCCTCCTTCCTCCAATGGAAAAAGAAAAGAAAAATAATACCCTGGTAATAAATATATAAAGTCAAGCAAAACAGAGTCTCTGGGAGTATTTTTACAAAGCAATCCTGGCAGGATCAATCCAGATTTATCTCAATTCTTCTATTCCCATGTCTTCCATGCACACATTCATTACTGATTCAATAACTCCAATTAGACTCTATTAGACCTTAAAAGAGGCAGTGTGTTGTATAGAAAAGAGTACATTGGTTCTCAAGAGGGCCTGCATTTCAAATTTCACCACTGAGGCTTCTTCCCTGGTGATTTTGGGAAGCTAGGGTTGAGAGGTAACTGTGCTATAAGGAATGATTTGGAATGTCTGTTTTCTATAGGAAAAGAAGTAAAAAAAGAAGGCATTTGTTCGTTCCTGACAATTATTAAAGTTTCACTCAAATTGGTCTAAATGTAAAAATTCTTTATTTTAAAAATGGTTTTCTTATCATTAAGCAACTTTAATAAATAATTTAGTAAACATGCATAATAGCTAATGGTTTTTGATACAACAAATTTATCATAGTCATCTTACTCTTGTACATTATAGACTTGATATTGTATTAAGGCTTATTGTAGTCTAGTAAATACGGCATGCTTTACAACATTATTTATGGCCATTTTACAAGACAATGTAATTCTATGGTAGGGGTTTATAGTAGTGACATCTTTGCTTTTATGCTGTTGGCAATAGCCTTCATACTTACCAAGTTCACTTAACTTCTCTCTAAGTGCAAGTTTACTGTAAAATGAGGGGGTTGGACTACTGACATCCCAAATCCCTTACAGTTCCACATCTATGATTGATGAAGCCTTCACCAGAATGTTTTTAAATGAATAAAGACATATAGGATTACAATGGAAATCAATTATACCAAAGTAGTTATTTTAAAAAAAACACAACCAAAACCAAGTTCATGGACTCCAAGTTAAGAACCCTTGGACAAGATGATCTCCTCTTGGGTCTCTGACAGCTCTAAGAATCTAGGTAACTGAATGGGATTCCTTTAAAAAAAAATTTAATTGATACATTCTTTCAAAACAGATTTTTAGTGATACTTTTGCTATTAAAATAGACTTCACTGCTGTTGTACTTTTAAAGGTACAATTTGGTTAGCAGGTATGTAGCATTTACAGACAAATAACATAAAGCACAAAACATAAAATACCTAATAGCTAGCATAGGTGGCCTCTTGGTGATTGAAAGTTTGCAGGATGCCTTCTGTGTTATCTCATTTGACCCTAAGTAGATTTTATTTTTATCTTTAATAATATATAATTAGAGCTAGCATGGCTAGGGTTTCCCTGTCCTGTAATCTCCTTCGCTCCTTACAACAACCCTAGGAAGCTATTGTTATCCACATCTCACCATGGGAGGGACTGAGAATTTAGGAGGCCAAACGGTTTGCTCAGTCTCACCCGACTAGGAGGTTTCTGGGGTCCTTCTGACTCTTAGACCACTTGGCCTCAATAAATACGCACTCATTAGGCACCTCCTACGAGCCTGGCACGGTGCTAAGTGCTAGGGATACAAAGGAAGGCGAAAGGCCAGCCCTGGGCTCGGGAGTCTCACGGTCTAAGGGAGGAGACCACGTGCAAAGCAGCTACGCGGGACGGACAAATCGGATAATCTCAGCAGGAGAGCTTCTTTGTAGATGGTGGGGCTTCGGCGGGGCGCGAAGGGAGGCCGGAGCCCGGAGCCCGGAGATGGAGGCCGGAGCCCGGAGCCCGGAGATGGAAGCCGGAGCCCGGAGATGGAGAGGCCGGAGCCCGGTCACCGACAGGAAGGCTGCAAGATGGAGGGAGGGGGCGGCACGTTTAACTTTAAACGTATTTGTGCCGATAGCTTTTGCTTTAAAAATATTCTGCGGTTATCTATTTAGAAATAGATTTTATTGATTTTAAAAATTCTGCATCGCTCACAGTTCAGCCCCGCCCCACCAGTTCGTTAAGGGAAACACGGGGCTCTTTCCTGGGCCCGCCCTCTCCGCCTTGGGGCCTGGCCCAGTAGGCGCCTGGCCCAGTAGGCGCCTCCTCAAGTCCCGCGGTGGCCTAGGACCACTTCAGGCGTAACCCCTCTGACCTCCGCTGGCCCCTCCCGCTACAGATCATCTGCATACACCCTTCTACGCCGCCCGAAGATAAGGCCCCGGCCCGACCTCCCTATCGGGGTCCAGCGTTTCCAAGAGGAGCAGCGCTCTCAGCCAATTAACGACCAGCGCGCGGGGCGGCGAAGCGCTCCAATGGAAGGGTGGGCGTGCCTCAGCGTCCGCAGGAGACATGAATGACAAGGGCGGCGGCCAACCGGAGCTCTGTGACCTCCTCCGCCGCCACCACCCCACTTTTTCGGGGGCCCACCCCTTCCAGATCGACCTGGGGAGTTGGGAGAATGTCCAGGGTCAGAGCTGCGTGAGCCGCTGGCCGCACCGTTGCTCCCCCAAACTGCTGCAGGAACTCTCCGTGGGCCGCGATGGCGGAGCAGTCGGACGAGAAGGTGAAGTACTACACGCTGGAGGAGATCCAGAAGCACAACCACAGCAAGAGCACCTGGCTCATCCTGCACCACAAGGTCTACGATCTGACCAAATTCCTGGAGGAGGTGAGATGCCCGCGGTCCGGGAGCCGGACCGAGCCGTCGGGCCTGCCCGAGCTTGCATCCCTGCTGGCTAGGGCCGGGAACCCCGACCTGGGGAGAGGCGGGGGCGGGGGTCCCTCTCCCGTGACTCTTCCCATTGTCTGGGAGAGGAAATCGGGGGCGGTGGGAGGCCCTCCGTGCCTGCAGAATAGGTGGTTCTCTGTTCCCGGGAGATTTTTCCACGTCCGCAATCTCTAACGAAAAGTTTTAAAAGGTCTTTGATGTCCTGGCAAAGATTCGCAGCCGCTGGGTGGGAGTCGCTCCACCGCCCCAGAAAAGTTGCCAAACCTGTCACTGTGCGGGTTGGGTTTTAGTGGGGTTTTTTTCCTCTAGTTTACTTTGGAAGCAGAAACTCCTCTGCTGTTGCCTTCCTAGGAAAGAGTGCGGCACCTTAAGGCATACTTAAAAGGGCCTGGTGTCTGTTGCGAGGTGGGCGTTTGTTCTCTGCTGTATCCTGGGCTCAGGGTCCAGGCTGTGTCCTGGCTTCTCCCGGAGGGTGGGGGGCAGGATCAGCTTCCAGAGTTTGGGAAAGGAGACAGGCAGGTGAAAAGAGCTTCCTACTCATTGTGAAGATGGTAATGCATCGTTAAGTAAGGCAGTAAGTTATAATTTTACTTTTTTAACCCAAAGAGAACGTTTCTTTTTTGCTACATATGTAGAAGATACATTGTAACCTTTAAAAAGGCAGGCTTCCACTCAATCTTTGTAATCTCCACCCTATATAGTACTTCACATTTAGCATGCTATGAATGAACCAGTTGATGGTTGAACTTTGAGATCTTTTCTGGAAAACAGTAGTAATAATTAGTGTTTCTACAGGGCCTTACAATTTGCAAGGCACTTTACAAACGTTCTGTCATTAATATAACAACTTTCTGAGTCAGGTGTTATCTCCATTTTGCAGATGAGGAAACAGACTGAAAAGGTTTAAGGGGATTGATCCGGTCTCAGGCATCTGAGGCAGGATTTGAACTCAGGTCCTCCTATCTCCAAATGTAGCCCTTAATCCACCAGGACACTTAGAAAATAAGATCTCCTACCTATGAAAGTGTTAATGACTAATGGGAGTTTTTGTCTTGTCACCTATATTGGCTATAAATGTTAAATAGCTGTGTAAATTAAAAAGCACAATGAAACCTTTAATGAGCACATGCTTGGTGATAGCTATTATTTGTTTAAACACAAAAGTAAATAACCCAACCTTTTGTTTTTCATTGATGAATTGGCATTAATGCAATATTTTGTTTTGTATCCTCATGCTCTATAGTGTTTGACATTTTTATTTCATAGCATATCTAATTCAACATCTGGTGTAATGATGAGATAAAATAATGTGTCCTGATGTAGTTAAAAGTAGTTTGCAAGAAGCAGTTTAAGTCTGAGATTTCCTCTTCTACAGATATTGAAGAGGAACCATCAGTTTAGTCAAATACTCAGATTCCTTCAGTAATGTTAATAGCTAGCAGTTACATAGCAATTTAAAGTTTGAAAAGGACTTTACAAATATTGACTCATTTTTTCCCTCAGAACAACTTAGTGAAGGAGCTGTTATTGTTATCCATATTATTACAAATGAGAAAATAGGGAATAAAGAATAAGAAATTTGTCCAGAATCATACAACTGGGTGTCTGGCAGGATCAGAATTTGGGACTTCCAGACTCCAGGTTCAAGGACTTACCCACTGCCACTTCACTTCAAATCATCATAAGAGCAAAGGAATTGTTATTATTCTCAGTTAATTACTATCTGGCTGAACTGCCCTTGGCCCCCTTCCCCCCCCCCCCCCCCCCCCCCCCCCACCCGCCCCCCAATCTATTTACAACAGCCTCTTTTTCTTCTTCCTTAACTATTTATAGTGTTTAGACTTGGATTTTATTTTTCTTAAAAGTTATTTTTCTCCTCTAATTTTTTAATAAATTACTTAAGGGAATTGTGTGTTTTAAAATTTTAGACATGTATTGTGTTATTTTTCTTCTGAAGTCCTGTTCTTCATTTGAAATCATAATAAGTAGCATTAAAGTTTCCAAAGTGAAAGCACTTTTTACATATGTAAAAATCCTTGCGATGTTGGTACCTTTATTCCATTGTATAGATATAAAGAAACTATTAGAAGCAGTTAGAGGCTAAGTTCTTGCTCAGGGTCACACAGCCAGTGAAAGTGTCTGACTCAGAATCCTTGGCTCTTCTGACTGTACTGGGCCACCTGGCTGCCTCATAGTGACTAGAAGGATAGAGTTAAATTCAGGAAAACCTGAGTTTAAATGTTGCCTTTAATTGTCATTATCTGGGTGACTATGGCCAAGTCACTTAACCTCTGTTGAGTTTGTCTTCTTTTCTGTGAACTGGGGCTTTTGAAGTAGATGATCCATGAGTTTCCTTCCAGTCCCAAGTCTATGACTCTAAGAATATAAATTTTTTAAGGTTTTCATTTAAAAATTTAAAAAATCAGTTTATTCAAGCAGAGTAAGGTAAAAAGTGTTCATGGATAGCCAGAAAATTCAAGCCCAACAGCCAGTTTTCTTTTAAATTATCTAAAGATAATTCTAGGGTCTCATTTCTCCATATAACCTATGTGATTTGTAAAGTGATATTTACTTAAATTTTTCAAAGGTTTATGATTTGATACATATAGGTTTTCCTGTTACTTACGTATTTGCAACTTCAGCCTTCCACCTGATGATGAGATTGTATATCACTGATCAATATTCAATCATTCCAGCTAGATAATACCTACCAGAACTTATGCTGTGCCAGAATAGTCTTCAAGAACGCAGGGTAATTTCAACTGCATTGTGATCTCAAGCCAGATATTTAGAGCTGAAAGACATCTTAGTAATCAAGTCTAGTCTTCTAATTTTATACATGAGAAAGGAAGTAGTTTGATTAAGGTAACAAAAGGTTTGGAATATTTTCACTGACTGTTTCTGGTACCTGGCACTCTCCCTCATCTGCCCCCCCTGGCTTTTGATTCCTTCAAGTCTCAGCTAAGGCCCTGACTTATACAGAACCCTTTACCTTTCTTCCTTAATCTTAGCACCTTCTCTCTTAGTTGTTTGCAGTCTGTCTTCCCCACTAATATGTGAGTTCCTTGAGAGTAGGGACTATTTTTTGTCTTTCTTTCGTATTCCTGTTACTTAGTACAGTGCCTGGCTGTTAGTAGTAGGCTCTTAATAAATGTTTGATGACATGGGTAAAGTCCTTTAGATTCCAGAGCCAATCACAGGATGAGAATGAGTTGGATGTTCAAAAGTTAACAGTGGTTAAGAACAGCCTTATTAGAGTAAAGGGTACATGTTGCACAATTAGTAGATTAAAAGGATTATTTTTCACTAAAATTTCTTGCTGCTATACCAAACCTACCAATTTTTTTTTCTCAAAACTTTTTAGCATTCATTTTTGAGGGAAATTACTCGGAGGGGGATGACAAAGGGAAGAAAACAAAGACCTCCTTTAACTGTCATCACAATCTCTTTCTACAATTCCTCTTTAAAAGGATAGAGAAACAAGGGAATTATACAAAAGCCCTCTGAGGTAGAGAACAAATTGTTCATTGGAAAGATTAGTTAAAAACAAGTTTCCTTTAGTACTGCTTTCTCTGCTTACTCCAGTAATTTCAGTGCTTTCTATTTGAAAGTATGTTGTAGACAATTCTGGAGCAAGTTGAAATAAGCTTTTTCATTCTTAAAAGCCTCACTGATGTTTGAAAATGTAAAAGAAGTAGGTCTAGAGCTAGCTTTTGCGTGGTTTTTCATAATTTATTTCCCCTGGTAGAGTGCAGAATGTTGATTGCTTCAGGATCTTAAGCTGCTTTTGTGTGCTTACTGCCATGTGTGCAGTTAACATTTTCTTCTTCCCTTGTTAGTAATTGTGTATTAATTGAATTTAAGCTCAGCCGGGACAAGCAGCTATGACAAAGAATTTTCTACCATTGAGGACCTTAAAGGAGTAATCATAAGCTTTATACATACCACAAGAACCACTTAAGCCTTAAACTGCATGGGAGTGACTTTTATACAATAAAAGGTGAAAGAGATAGCTAGTTGTTGTAATTTTCATGTTTATCAGCATTATCATCCCTTTGCTCATAAAATTTAAACTTGCTTCTAACAGCCACTATATCAAGTCAAATCCAGCTTTTCCTGTCATATTTCCACTTATTTTCTATTAACTTCCAACATATACCCTTTATTCTAATAAAGCTGTTCTTAACCACTATTAACTTTTGAACATCCAACTCATTCTGATCCTGTGTCTTTTGTTTAAGAAAACAATTCATACCGTGCTCTGCAATTTAGACCAAATGTGCCAGAAACAATTGTTACTAATTTATCATTACCCCAATTCAAACTTTTTCTACCTGAGAGAGAAATGTTTAAACAGTAGAGTCCCCTCTTGCCCTTAGACATATCTCTCTAACACAAGTCAGTTTGAAATAACATTTGTAGGAATTTTGAACAAGGAAAAGGCCATTTTTGTGTCTCCATGTAATAAAACAATAGTCACTTAATCTTCAAAAACTAGTCATTTCCTTTTTTACCACTCATTTCAAGGATTCTCCTAAAGTAATCAGAGATTTCCTCTTCTACAGCTAGTGAAGACGAACCATCAGTTTAGTCAGATACTTGGATTCCTTCAATAATGTTAATAGTTAGTACTTATGTAGCAATTTAAGGTTTGAAAAGAACTTTAAAAATATTAACTCATCTTCTAATCAATATTCCAGTCACTTTAGAAGGGGCATTAAGAGCATGTGTTGTCCATTCAGAAAATGGGGAAAAGCCATAATCTTAGCTAGACAAGACTTTTTTTTTTTGTTATTTAAGTTTGGATACTATCATTAATCCATTTTCAGTTAGGTGTTAGTGAACAGAGTACTGGGCTTGGAGTCAGGAATACTTCAGTCCAGACACTAGCTGAATGATCCTGGGCAAATCCTTTAACCCATGTTTGCCTCAGTTTCCTCATCTATAAAATAAGCATAATGCATCTGCCTGTCAGTGTTGTTAGGAGGAACAGAACGGATGATAATAGTAAAGACCATAGCATATTGTTAATTGCTATATAAATGTTAGCTGCTAGGAAACTTAGCCTTTGTTCTTGATCTTTTACACACTTTTCCTCAGGGGGAAAGTCAGGAAAGAACTTTAAACTTGAGAAATATTTTTATTTCTTAATGTTTTCAGTTGGACTTTAAGAGACTTTTAATTAGCTTCCACATTTTCTATGCTTCTCTTTTAATGATCTCTCTTATGTGCTCCTGTTGTCCACATCTTACTCATTTTTCAGGTCCCAGCACAAGTGCACACATAGACTGTTAGAGTTGTGAGTACCATTGAAGATCATCCAATCTCACAATTTCTTGCTACAAATGGGGCAATTGACACCTAAAGAAGCAGATTTAACCAGTTAGTGAAGAGTTAGGGCTGAAAACAAGACAATGCTCTCAGCCTCATATATATTGTTCATAAAAGCGCCAACTGCTCTAGTCCTTAGTAATGTATTTACGCTGTCTATCCCTGTGTTGCTTCTGTTGGCCATTTCTGCTTTGAGATAAATAATTTTAAATGTTTCCTTTTCAAAGTTCCCTAGGACTAAGCACTTGATCCTTTTGGAATACAGGTTTATCCCTTGTAGTAGGCAACAACAGAGTTTATTTGACACCTCATGCCTGGAAACTGACTAATGTTTGGTTTGCCCTTGTGTTGGTTGACAGATACTGTATCTTTGGACACTGATTTCCCTTTCTGCTTTTTGTTTCTGTTACCATGTACTACTATCTCTTGCCTTCCCTCTAGTACTGTTTCTGATTTATCCTTTCTGCCACTACTAAAGTTATCTATTCTGTTGCTTTGATCCTGTTACCCAGCTCTTTTAAAGCTTGGTGACTTCCTGTTGTGTGTACTGTTTAATATTGAAAGATAACTCCTTAACTCAGTCTTACCTTTCAAAGTTGTGAGTTAGTCTTGCAAAAATTAACTGTCTACTTCATCCCCCAGTAACTCACATGATTTTTTTCTATCCTTTAAAAAGAAATTTTATCTGTCATGTTTGGAGAAGATTAATGAGAGAAGAACTGACTAGCTGACTGCTTTCTTTGCTCTACCTGACTGGAACCTCTAGGTTTCTCCTTGATTTTTTACCTCAGTTATGGAGAGATATGCCCATCTCAAAAACACGCTTTTATTTGACTTGCCTATGACCTGTTCATTTCATGGAGTTATGGAATATTTGAGCTGGATGAAATCTTTTAGAATATCTTATCCAGTCCCCCTAGTTTTGCAGAAGAATCTGAGATTCAGTAACTTGCCAGCTGTCACACTTGTAGTATATGGCAGAGCCAGGGCCTGATCCTAAGTCTTACTGTGCTGTGTAGGTTTTGTTCTTCCATCTTATACATGCCTATGACTCTATATGTATGCTCATGCTAACATGTCCATTTTTAAATACAAGCTTCAATTTGTTTAGCACAAAATTAGGTGTTCAATTTGTACTTTGGATTAATGATATATGTCCCTCCAGACCATATTAAAAGCATGGGATGGTTGGGGAAAAAAACCACCTCTTCTCATTAAAGATGCTAACTGTTCATTGGGGGCTCTTTGAGGGACCTCTTCCTTAGTGGAATAATAAGCCAAGGAACGTATTCAGAGAGTGAACTAGATAGAAGTCAGAGATCTGTCCCCTAGTGAGCAGGAATTGGATTGGAAAACAGGAATTGTATGTATAGCCTTCCATAGGAGTCAGGGGAATGATCAAATCATGAAGAGTAGTGTATTTCCCCTTCTGTCTTTAAATGTAGGAGTTTTTGCATCAAGTAGATTCAACTGGGCAGCTGTTGGGAGTCTAATAATACCAAAATTAATATATTTAGGAAGATAAAAATTTTGTGTTTTGTTGTGGTGCTTTTTTTTTTTCAAAGAAGGAAAGCAGAAATTTGAGTGAAGCACTGCCCATTCTTAATAACACTTTAAATAGCAGCAAGGTTTCGATTTCTCATAGATGCTTAATGAACAAGAAGATTATGAGCTTTTTTTGTCTAAATATTTCACGTTTGAACCCAAGACATGAAATTGAACCTTGTTTTCTTTATTTTACGCTTGCGAAACTTAGTTTTTTTCTTATATCTGATTACATTGTTATCTGAGCTAATACTTGTAGGATTTTGAAGGATAATTACTTGAAATGAAAGCTTGAGTTATTCAGGCCAAAAAACATTTGGTTATGGTTTAGTTTTTCTCTTCTCTGTAAGTTTGCATAGTAACATTTATACAATTCCGAGAAGCTTAATTAAAAAATATCACATAGTAACAGTAATAGCTGCTAACATATAGTGCCCATAGGTGCCAGGCATTGTGCTAATTGCTTTACAAATATCTCATTAGATTGTGAAAAATGATGGATACTTTAGCTTTTTATTTTTGGTTCAGATGTTTCCCACCTGTGTGTGACATCAGTCAAGTCACTTAACTGTCCTGTTTTAGTTTACTCCTCTGTAAAATGAGAATGTTGGATTAGATGGTCCCTGAGGACTCTTGCTGTAGATCTATGAGTTTCTTGAATTATGAACAAGATTTTGCCTTTTTAGGATGTAAGGCCTGTTTTCTCATCTGTTTGTAAAAACTAGAAATGTTATTTCTAAAAAAATAAAATTCCTTTAGGGATAATAGAGTGAGAGCATTTGTTTTTGTCCTCAGCTAGTTGGACATTGAACTTTGATCCAGATTGAGAGCTGTATTTGGTGACTTCTCTGGGTGTTGTAAGCAATGTTCTTTCCTCCTCCTCTCCCTACTTTCCACTTTATCCTTCCTTCCTGTTTCTCCCTCTTTTATTTCATAACCTGTCCCTCCACCTTCTTCCTCCTCCATTTTGTTAACAGCTGTTTTTATACTTGTGTTGTTGAAGCTTTGCTTTATTTCTTTGTTTTGTGACTGTTCATATTGTATAGAAACAGAGACCAGACACTAGTCAAGATTGGTATTGATCACTAATGTGACCTGCCCCAGAGGCATCTGGGAAATTTGAAACCTTTAGGATTCAGTTAATATAACAAGTGATCCTTACTTTATGTACTTCAAAATACTTTGGTCTGTTATAACTCCTTAGAGTTGGAGCCTGACTTACATTTTCTGCCAGAACTGCTTTGTCAGAAGTCACAAATGACTTCTTTTAGGAGTCTGGCTTTTGGTTTTCTGGACCTACACAATTGTTGAAATGGGCCATCTCTGCTTTTTAGGAGTCCCCAAGACTCTTTTTAGTGTCCGTGCAAGGACAAAACTATCTTCAGAATAGTACTAAGAAGTTACTTGCCTGTTTAAGTACTCTTGCCTTTTACACCTATATATTTGTATCAGGGTGGATTTCCTTCATATATTAGGATCAAAACAACATATTGTAATAAACTGATTGCAGAGTAGATATGTGAATCTCAACTGTTAAGCCAAAAATTTAAAAGATTCGCAAATATTTGAACAACAATGCCTTTCTTCCCACTAGTTTTATAAATGGTAACTTTTCATGTTATTTTTCTTAATATTATAGATTTATTATTATTAAATTAATACATATTTAAAATTGTGTTATTTAAATGTCTAATATAGCCAATGTTAATATTACCCCACATAAAAGCTCCTTGGATTCCTCAATTTTTATATAAAAGGACCCTCATTCATTTTTTAAATGAAAAGTGTTAAGTGTAAAGAGGGCCTGATAACCAAAAATCTGGAGAGCTGCTCTGCTATAATAACCTAACAGGTCAGAGAAGAGGAAAGACTTGATAGCTTATCTTCAAATGTTGGAAGGGCTGTATGGAAAAAGCATTAGACTTAGGCCCCAGAGGGTTTAACAAGTTGCAATATAGTAGAAATTGTAACAGAAGGGAAAGACTTGTTAACAATTAGAACTATGTCAGTCCTCAACTTTTGTGTGAATACTGTTTCTAGAAAATGGTGCAAAAGTCAAAAAAGCAAATGTTGATACATTGAACCTGTACAAAATAGGAAGTTCAGTTCCTTTGACCACTAAAAACTAATCTTTTGCTAGAGATTGAATCATAACAAAATCTTAATTCTGATAATGTGCACTTTTTCTAACATAGTAACTATGAAATAACACGGAAAGTGTAGTATGTAAAATTGGCTAACATGCAAAACATTTTTTCTTTCCAGTAATTCCCTAGAATTCTGTGACCTTTTGTGCTAGCATCTCAGTAAAAAAAATGAGTTCAGATAATATTCACTTTTTGTAACTTGTGAAATGTACAGTGCCATAAATATTGTACAGCAAATAAAATTCTTAAAAAGAAGACATTTTTTAACCTTAATCTTACCTTCTGCTGTGTCAGGTGAGGGTGTTGTATTTATAATAGTTGATTCATTAATACTAAACTCAGAGCTGACAAGCGCTGTAGATATTCTTGCATGGTTTATCTAACACCTTTATTTTCTCACTAAGCTACATCACGTAAAGTCCAAAGGACTTGCATTAGACTTTGGAGAGTTCTTTACAACAGTAGGATGAATGCGACCAGTGAAGCCTCTAGTAGGATACCAGTGGCTCCACAAATATGCAAACATCTCTTCTCTCAGTTTTGTTCTGTAACAGACATAGCCTCAAATGTGCTCAAAAGTTGAAAGTGAAAATGAGGTTACTAATAAAATCACAGGGATGCTTGAAATTGTGAAAGAGGAGCACAGCCAGAATGATGAAGGGCTTTAAAGTCATGCAGTGTAAGTTTAATTCAGGGAGGTGGACATAAGACTTGATAGCTATCATTTACATATTCGAAGAGCCTTATATGGAATGAATGACATTGAAAAAGCACTTAGGTGCCTTCTATATGTGAAGCAAGCACAGATGGAAAAAGCACAGATAATCCTTGAGCAGTTTATGTTCTAAGGAGACAACATACAAAAGAAAGTAATGTTCAGGTAGTAAAAGTTACTGTGATGTTGAGTGGGGCCTTTGGAAAAATAGGTTGACCCACTCTGACCAGACTGGAATGGTAAAGTTGATTTGAAAATAGTCCATTAGTCCTGAACTGGGGAGAGAGTGAGAGAAAAAAATGGTATGGGTAGTCTGGCCAAGACAGTCACCAGTCAGGAGAGGGGTGCACCAGGGTAGGAAGAGAGATTATATTTTTTCTGCTTGTTCGCAGAGGACAGAATTAGGAGCTATGACTGCAGTTGCAAAGAGGCACATTAAGGAAAAAAAGCACTCTGACAATTGGAGTTGTGCAGTATTAGAATGAACTGCTTCCTTAGGTAATGTATTCGCTTTTTGAATAAAGCTTGTGTGTGTGTGTGTGTGTTTTGTAGAGTCGTTTTTTTTAATTATATGGCTTTGAGGTCCCTTTTAGGTCTCATATTCTTTAATTCTACACCATAATTTGAATGTTCCTTGTTGGCACAACTATTTTTACTCAATCTTGACATTCTCATTCCATTTTTAAACTTTAGTGATTACCTTTATGCAGATCACTTCTAAGTCTTCATCTCCTCTACTGACCTTTCTTTCAGCTCTGGATCCAAACCTCTAACTGTTTACAGGCCATCTTCACTTGGATATCTCTGGCATCTCAAACTCAACACATTTCTGAAACCTGACTTACATTTTTCCTGAAACTCGCTACTCGCTACTCTTGACTTTATTCCTTGACTTTATTGTGACCTGTATTTGAAACCTATTTTATACTTCTGTGACTGTTGACAAATTCTGCTGATTCTTTCTCTACAATATCTACCTTATCTGCCCCTTTCTTCTCTGTTTCTCCTACTACCATCCTACTGTTGCTGCCATCTATTATTATCATCCAGGTGGACAACAAGGGTAGACTCTGAACAGGAATCCTTGACCCCATGTCATTTACAAGCATTTATTAAGCAATAGCTGACTATATGCCAATCAGTATGCTAGATACTGGGGTATGAAGACAAAATTGAAACAAACAGCTCATCTCCCATTCTTCCTATCTGTGCCACACCTACCTTTCTCATGCATATATCTGATCATGTCCTTCATCTGATCACCACACAGTAATAGGTTTTTGCCAAATAAAGTTCAAACTCCTTAGCTTGACTTTCCAGCATTATCTTATACTCAGCATACCCTTCACATACCTCTCAATTGAGTTGATCTTCACTTTACCCTTTAAAGTAGTTGCATTTATTATCCCCATTTTATGGATAAGAAACCAAGCCTGAGAAGAGGTTAAGTGACTTGCCCAAGGTAACACAACTAATAAGTATCGAAGTAGAGCTTGAACTCAAATCTTCTTGACTCCAAGTCCAGCTCTTTATTCACTGTGAACTTTTCCAAATGATATCCTGTTTTCTCACACAATTGACTGAAAATGAAAGGTAAAACAAACTCACATTGAAATTATTACCATAAAAATTTGAGTTGCTTAGAGCAAAATGCTTCCTGAAAGACTTCTTTTCAAAAATGCATGTCAGTTATACAAGATTCTCTAAAAACAGAACAGAGGTAACTTTGATAAACCTCTTGTTACTATCATGTGAATGATAAAACAATCAAGTGCTTACTACATGCTAAGAACCATGCTAGTGGCTGGAGATACAAAGACAAGTGTGAAATAGTTCCTTCCTTCAGGGAGATACATTCAGCAAACGTGGATGTCACAGGCAGGGGGAAGGTCAGATAGACTCCAAATCAAAGAGCATAGCTCTGTAAATGGTGGAATTCTCTAGATATTCTTCTTTGTGAATGACACTATTTCATCAAACTCCAGAACACTGCATAACATTGTCATTGAGATTTCATAAGCACAATAAGTTTGACTTAACTATCTACCCAGGAAAAACAGTCTGGGTGAAAAATGCTTATTCCCTGTACTAGAGACAGGGATAAGGATTGGACCTATGATTTCATTAGTATAAAAAACTCTACTAGAGTAGGTCATTATCTTCTCTGTGACTTTATAGTTGTTAAGAGTTGCTTAGGACAGAGAGGATAGGTGACTTGCCAAGGGTTACATAACCAGTGTATGTCAGAAGGTCTTCCTATTATTACTGAAAACTAGCTCTTTGTCCACAATTTCACCTTGACTATCATTGCTCAAACTGTATTAAGCAATTGGATGAATAACCTATACAGCCGATTTATTAGTATATTTATCTTGAGTAGATGCTACAAATAGACCATGAGCTGGACTCAAAATTTATCAGAAATAGTAGGTTGCCTTTAGGAAACTCTTTAAGTGACCCTAATTTCATCCTTGAAACAAAGGCCCTTTTCTACAATATTAATCTTTCAGTTGTATTGTATGACTGAAAGTCATGAATGTCACAGTCTCTAGAGAATGAAAGCTGAAAGAAATGGAGAAATTTCATGATGGATATGAAACAGGCTGCAACCTATTAAGTAATGAGAAGTGCTATGAAAAATGTTATCAGAGTTGTAGTACCAGAAAAGATGTAATACAGTGAGAGCAAGGAATAATGGAGGGATAGTTTAAATGGTCCGTTGCTACTTATACAACCTCAAGGGATCTAGAAAAAGACATCCATCATTTTTATCCTAAAGAGTATTTATGGTGGAGAATCGACAGGAGTTGCAGAGGATATAGAGGAACTGCAGTCTTCCTTATTGGAGGAAGTGACTAATCAGTTTTATTGCAGATCTACCAAAATATTGATGGGCCAAAATGTGTCAATTTAGAGACTTTTAAAGCTGAAAAGGACCACAGAAATCATGTAATTCAGCTTCCATATTATGTAGAGAAGTGACATGACTTGGGTAACGGTCACAGTGCCAAAGTAGTGGGGGTTAATCAGGTACTATGGCTTCTTGAATCTAAACCCACTGCTCTTGCCTCTGCATCCTATTTGTTCAATAGGGATGAATCTCCGAATTCATGAAGTCAGTGGGAAAATATGATTCAAGATACATTTGTTGTACTTGTGCTTTGTTATAATGTCAGCCAGTATGTCTGTAAGCCTATAACTAAGTCAAACACCTATCATACAGTGGAACAATGAACATTTATTGAATGCCTGCTGTATGCCAGTGCTAGACTCTGAGAATACAAAGACTAATGAAAGATCTTGCGTCCGGGAAGTTTTTGCTGTATTGGGAATGGCAATGTATGTAGACATAAGCATACAAAGAATATGCAAAATACAGTGTAAGTGGGAGTTGTGGAGGGTAGGCATCAGCAGGTGAGGAGATCAGGAAAGGCTTTATGTAGAATGTTTTACTTGAACTGACTCTTGAAGAAAGTAACAATTCTGTGAGATGGAGGAGACCCAGTGCAAAGTCTTCATACACTGGAAATGGAGTGAACTGGAAACGAGTGAAGTGCAGAGGACAGTTTGACTTCACTTAGAGTGTGGGAAGGAGAGTAATGTCTGATAAGGTTGGAATAGTAGGTTGGGGTCAAGTCGTGAAGGAGGGCTTTAAAAATCATAGAAGTTTAGATTCTTTCCCCCAAGGCAAATGAGAAACCACTGTGGTTTATTGAGGAGGGAAGTGCTGTGGCAGTTGTGTAGAGAATGGTGTGAGGCAGGAAAACCAAGGTGGAGCCTGTCGAATTAGTCTACATGATTAAAACTCAGACTACATTGAGAATTGTGAGCAGAGGGAAGGAGCTACATGCAAGAAACGCGGATTTAGAAAAGACAAAATTTGGCGATTGGTTGGATATGTGGAACGACTAGTTCAGGAGAAACACTGTTGAATGACATACTGCCTGCATTTTAAACTCCCCTCCTGAGTATTCCCTTTATCTCTGAACTACCACATCACTTTTTGGCCATTACCATGCCATATAGTGATGCTCCATATTGTTTCCTCTTCTCCTTGGCCCCCCACCCCACCCCCGACCCCAACTCTAGCTTTAAGAACGGTAATCACTGTCATTCATCTGCCCTATGATTCCAATCATCGTTTCTTCTGATTTTCCTGTCCAAAACAGCCATTTCTCCCCACATGTTCTTTCTCTATTGGGATGAAAGCTTCTTCAAGACAGGTTGTCTTACTTGTGCTTGTATCTTTAGTAATTAGCACAGTGCCTGGCATTAATAAGTAGTTAACAAATTCATCATTTATTCACTCATGACACTTTTGTGATGAACCTGAGAGACCAAAAGATTTGTGGTGCCCTTCGTTGAAACAGGAAGTTTGATAGACGTGAGGTGTTTTTTTGTTTTTGTTTTTTGATGAAAAATACTGAATTCAGTGGATATTTGAGATATTTATGGGACATCTGGTTTCAGTAATGTAAGATGGGATCTCAGGAAAGAGCCTGGATCTGAATATTTAGCTTTTGAAGTCATCAGTCTAGAAATGGTCATTAAAACCTTGGGAAATGATGAAGTCACCAAGTGAGAGAAAAGAGGACCCAAGTCTGATCTTTGGGACACACTCTCGTTTAGGAGATGTGATTTGATTGACAATCCGGAAAAGTACACTATGAAGGAGTGGTCACACTGGCAGAAGGAGAATCAGGAGAGAATGGTGTCTCTAAAACCTCGCGGGAGGAGAGAGTATCCAAGAGAAGAAGAGAGTTATCACAGAGTCAGATGTGGCCGGGAGGACAGGCAATGAACAAGCGTTTTATTGGGTCCTAACTATGTTCCACACAGTGGGAACATAATAGTGGGAATATAATAAAATAGTGGGAACATAAGCCCTGGGAATACAAACACAAACAAAAAGTTCCTGCCCTCAAGGAATTTTCATATTCTAATTGGGAAAATCTATTCCTGGAAGCTGCGGGGAGGGCCAGAAGTGGTGAATACTGAGGAGTGCAACCTGGTGGGAAATGAATAGGTGGCCGCCCTGGGGAGGAGCCCTCCAGTCAGAGAGAACTTGTGTGGTGAGTGTTGCAGGGCTAACATGAAGAAGAGGTTTCTGGGACATGGTGAAAATCTCAGGCTGATTGGGAGGGTTGGGGGGGGTAAGGGGCAGGAAGTGCAGTGCAATTCTGCAGAATTCACAGTGGGCCATTACTTGATGCTTCATTTCTCCAAGGAAGGGAAAAAGCGTTAAGAGTATAGTAATTTAAGAAATAGATTA
Organism: Bettongia penicillata ogilbyi; assembly: GCA_023548195.1. Taxonomy (NCBI): domain Eukaryota; kingdom Metazoa; phylum Chordata; class Mammalia; order Diprotodontia; family Potoroidae; genus Bettongia; species Bettongia penicillata. The sequence goes on along the minus strand of JAJHZJ010000318.1, from coordinate 4,061,742 downwards.
CTGTTTTCCAAGTAGCAGTCCCCAGAGTTTATGAATTGATTGTGAAATAAGTTACGGGACCTTTGTACCTTTAATGTTTCAAGTTTCATTTGTTATGTTACTTGACAGTGACTTTGTGGGTGAACAGGACTTCTAGAACAACACAGAGAAACCAGGGTTAGAGGACAGAAGCAATGTCAACATAATATATTAAGAAATGGGATCAGAAAGAAAACCAGGGAGCTAGAATTAACATGCATTAAATTCCTACTATACATAATGCACTATGCTACTCACTAGAAGTAAAAATACGAAGAATAACCATCCTTATTCTTAAGAAACTTCTGTTAATTAGCTAAACAAAGATACTACTGGAAAATCTGTACAACTTTTAGAGAAAGATGATAAAGAGTAGAAAGTTTGAAGTTCAAATTGAAAACAAAACCAGATTGAGACAGTTCTTGTTCTCAAAGAGCTTCCATTCTGCCTTGAGGAAAGATTATTTTCAGTGGCTTGCAATGTATTCTGAACTGTTAAAGTCATGAGCTATGAAGCTTTAGTGTTGAATGCATACCCTATTCATTGGACATATGAAAACTCCTATAAAGGACTTTTCAGACCAGTCTCATGTTGTGGGCCATCCAGAAAGTATTAATGGCCAAAGAATGAGCACCAAGAGTATTGGGATGAAGATGGTAATGTTGGACATATGGATGCTCTGTGTCAGGTTTCTGGAGTTCACAAAATCTTTCAGTCTATACTGTATTACCCAAGGTATGCTAATGAAAGAATACTCTTTCACGTGTTCATTGTGTAGGGTGTAGGGACAGGGATAGGAACTGCACTTATGATTTTATTGGTGTATTCCTCTGGGAGGAAGCTGCTTTTAACAGCAGGTCTGTGACTGTGTCAAAGTGGGAAACTTCAACCTTGAACTTCCTATTCTTGAGGCTGTTTCTTTATCCAGTATTCTATGCTGCCTCTTGTTAATTAGTGACTTGGATAAGATATTGGAATGAAATGAATCTTTAATATCCTTCAGGGACAGAAGTAGAAAGTTTGGACCTTAACCTTCTTCCATTACTATTTCAAAAAAAAAAAATTGCTTATAAATACTAGCTTTGCAATATAACCTAAGGGAACATGGAAATTTGACTTTATGTAGGTGCTAAGCCTTTTCTTTCCAATGCCCAGAAGTGAAGATAAATAAATGAAAAAATTTTAAGAACTTACTATCTTCCAAGCACTGTGCTAAGCACCAAGAATACAGATAGAAAAAGTAAGATTTCATCAGTCAGGGAACTCACATTCTAATTTGAGTAGATACACATAAAGGAAAATTTAACTTCAAGATGAGTGAAAAAAATCTAAAAGGCCTAAGGCTGTAGTGGAATTGGGGGTGCGTGTGTAGATGTCAAGGCTGAGTGGTCCCTAGTTTACATCAGTAAGTCAGATGATGGTGCCTGAGGTCTAGAGGGCATAGGATAGGATAGATTAATGGTAAAGCCTGAATGACTCCTAGGAAAAAATGGCAGGGCAGATGGAAAGGCCCATTTATCCTCTATTTTTCCCACGAGGCTTAGAGTCAGCGATTCCTGTCTCATCTAAACTACGTAAACAATCAAGCATATTGGTTCAGTTCTGGGCAGCCTGAAGCAGGGGAAAGGGATGGGATTAGGGGAAGGGTGTAAAGTAGGAAAATGAAAACTCTGTGGGTTCTGGATCGTATTCAGTAGAAACTATCAAATGATTAGGATTGGTGCACATAGTTGCAGAAAAGTGCAACTCAGATGTTTGAGTCATCCATATGGTACCCCCTATCTCTGGGTATGTTGCAGCGTTCAATGTTAGGTCCTTTTACCGTCTTTCTCTGTGTTCTCATTTGGTCATCTCATTAACTCCCATGTGTTTAATTTTCATTTAATGATGGTGATTCTTAGACGTAGGTACCCAACCCTAGGCTGTCCCCTGAGCTTCAGGTCTGCATTACCAGCTGTCTATTGGACATTTCAGATTGGATGTTCTAAAGGCTTCTCAATCTCAAAAGATCCTAAACTGAACTCATTCTCTATTCCATTCCCCCCAAACTTCCACATTCCAGATTTTGCTATTTCTGTCTTAAGACACCACCATCCTTTTAGTGTCTTAGGTTTGTATCAGTATTATCTTCAACTTCTTACTCCATCTCTCGTGTCCAAATAGTTGTCAAATCTTGCAGTCTTTACATCTGTTGCATCCAAGCCATTCCCTCTCCTCACACACAGTTAGCCCCTTAGTTCATACCTTCATCACGTCTTTCCAAGATTATTGGAACTGCCTCCTTATTGTTCTTTCTTCATTAAGTCTCACTGCTCCAGTTCAGCCTGAGCTGCTGCTGAAGTATTGTTCCTTAAGTACAAATCTGGTCCATGTCACTCCTGTACAGTCAGTTCATGTTATATGGATAATACAGTATCCATAGGATATTGGATAAAATACAAATGCTGCTGTTTTAAAGCCCTTCACAACCTGGCCCCAATTTATCTTTTCAGTCTCATTGCACATTTCTCTTGTTTCCACGCTCTGTGATCCAGCTAAACTGGCCCTTCTCTCCCTGTTCCTCACAAATGATATTCCATTTCCCATCTCCTTGTGTTTGTACTGACTTTCCCCCTACTTGGAATGCCCTCTTTCTTCACCTCATAGAATCTCTCTTTTTTTTAAAATGCAACTCAGTCATCCATTTTACATGAATCTTTTCCTGATCTCCCCAGTTACTAGTTCTGGTGCTCGCAAACTATTTTGTTAGGTACTTTGTATTCTCTTTTCCTTTTGTTGTTTTCCCATTAGAATGTAAGTTTCTTCTGAATAATTATTTCATTCATTCTATTTGTATATACAGTGCTTGCACTGTATATAGTATGAGCTTATGCTTTTTGATCAATTTAAGGCTCCAGATTGATCTTTACCTGAAAAGCCACCAGTCTTTTTCCTTAGTCTTATCCAAGCTAATTAGGGGCAGCTAAGTGGTACAGTGGATAGAGTACCAGTGCAGGAATCAGGAAGACTTGAGTTCAAATGTCACCTTAGACACTTGACACTCACTAGCTGTGTGACCTTGGGCAAGTCACTTAACCCCAATTTCCTCATCCTGGGTCATCTCCAGTCATCCTGATGAATATCTGGTCACTGGATTCAGAAAACTGGAGGAGAGAAGTGAGGCTGGTGACCTGCATAGCCCTCCCTCACTCAAAACAAAGTCAAGTGCAAGTTGTGTCATCATTTCTCTGATGGCATGGTCTTCTTCGGCAATGGAATACACACATGTATCCAAGTTAATTATTGTTCCATACCTGTTCTAAATGGATTGCTTCTTTTCCTACTGCCTCGTTTCCTATTCCCTTCAGTCTTCCTCATCAACCAGAACCTCTGACCTTTAGGTATAATAATGTCATCTGCAGAACTTCAATTTCAAGAAGAAAAACATTTCCAGACCTCAAATGCCAAAGAATCCTTGAGCTTGGCTGATGAATGTACCATCTCTTTGTATCACTTTAGCCAGTGGTCACATAGCTTGTTGTGAAAGGTGCCTGCTTTGCAGTCTCATCTAATTTTTTTAATGCTCAGATTTTTAATATTTGAATCACGTCATTTAGAACTTATTGTCTTATCTGATGTAAGATGTCAGGCTAAATCTAAATTCTGCCAAAATGCTTTCCAGTTTCCTATTTGTTCATAGTCTTGTTTTTATTATATAAAATGTTCTGTGAAGTCATTTGGGTCTTGATTACCTGCTATTTTTTTTGATTTACTTCCATTTTTTTTAACCAATACCAAATCAATTTTGAATAATTTTTTATAATATGATCTGAAATCTGATAATGCTAGGTTGCCTTCAGTGCAAATAGAGATGATTTTAGTTATACTTCTCTCAATTTTTTTGTTAAAAATGTGCTTCTGTGATCTTTTTTGGAAAAACTTTTATGCTTTTCTGTTGAAAGTAATGTTAACTCTTGGTTTAAAATAGATAACTTTTATTCCATTATGGAAATGTTCATTTATTCAAACATTTTAGACATAAATAATTGCTGTATTTTTTTCAAAAGCCTTTTCTGCATATATTGACATTATCATGTGATTTTTGTTTTCAATATTAACATGCTCTGTTATGATTATTATTTTCCTGATGTTGAATTCTGTTAAGTGCTATAACCTGTGCTAGATAATGTCTTTAAATTGCTTTTGGAAAGAATTCTCTTTCTGCAGTTCAAACTTTATGATTACCATACTGTGTGTCTTTGCTACAACAGTATACTTAACATTTCCCTCTAACAACTTTTGAAAGCTGATATTTTATATTTCTTTAAGTATTATTTTCAAATAGATTCCTTTCTCCCAACCAGTGAGCCATCTTTGTAACAAAGAAGAAAAAAAAAGCTGAAAAAAGCGTTTCAGAAAAGCTTACTAATTATCTCACAATCAGGGAGCACAAGACATCTATACTAATAAGGAAGAGAGGGGGAGTAGCCCACACTTGTTTGTATAGATGTCTATTTGTACTCCCTGATTGTGTGAGATTATTTTCCCCCACCTTCTCCCTGCCTTCCCCCCACTCCAATATATTCCTCTTCTTCTCTCTTTCCATCCAACAGAACCACTCCCAAGCCTTGTCTAATTAGACTCCTTCTATGGTCTCTGATAGGGTTCGGAGAGGTTATGTGTATCATCTCTCCTTAATATATTGGAAGCAGTTTATCCTTATTTAGTCCTTTCTCCTTCATTCATGCTTACCTTTTTATGTTTCTCTTAACTTTGCAGTGTTAAGATTATATTCCATCCTTTGTCGTGGGGATTCACTGTTTTGTATGCAGTATGCTTTTTCTCTTTTTGTTTTATGTGGAATGTTGTTTGTCAAATAAGAATAACTAAAAATAAACATTTAAATAAACACAAAAGACAGAAAAAAAGATTGTATTCCATGCTTAGGATGAACATCCTTCATAGTTGTGATTCCTTAATTGTTTTGGTCCTGTCTGTACCTTCTATTACTTGGAATTCTTGCTTTTTGGTTCCTTGCAGTACTTTTTGTTTGACCTAGGTGTTCTGGATTTTGGTTATAATGTTTATGGAACTTTGCATTTGGGGATTTCTTTTAGGAGGTAACTCCGTATTTTTTCTGTTTGATTCTAAGGGATCTGAGCAATTTCTTTTATGATTTCTCAAAAAACCAAGTCTTGTTTTGGTTGGGCATTCATGGTGTCTGAGTCTTACATTTTTTAAAAAAGGTTTTCTTGCTTCATTTCTTCCAGGATTCCAGTTAAATTTGTGCTCTTGATGTGTTTGTCCTTGAAGCTTTGCTTGTAGGTGTCTGGAGTCCTTTTTTTCTGGGTTTGTGCCTTGAACATCCCAGTCCCCATACTAGCTCTTTCTGGTGAGATGCTTCTTTTCTTTGTTTCTTCTTTCAGCCTAATTTCTGACTTCAGACATGATAGAGCTGGGTTCTGCAGCACTTCTCGAGGGAAGGTCTTGGATGGTTCTGAGGTATGTTGTTTAGTAGTCTTAGAGTGATTCAGATTAAAGTCTGATTGATGTTTTTTTCTGGTCTGAGCTCTCCAAGTTCCTGATATGAGTTGGGTCTGAGCAACACTAGACTGCTGTCAGCTTCAGTCTCTTTCATCCAACTGAGAAACCTGAGTGGGTCAGAGTAACAGAACTTGCAGGCTCCCCTTTGGTCTTAGTTCTTTCTGCCCTGCCCTGGTTCTTTCTCTGCAGGCTTGGGTTTTTGGGTTAGAAGATGGAACTGAGATTTTGCTCTGCTCCTGGGATCTGAGCCACCTAACCACCACTACTCCTGAACTCACTCCTCTCTGGTGTAGCCAAGGGCCTGCTCTGGGGGAAGGAAATTTGCCTCCTCATTCTGTTCTGGATATGTGACCCTAGAGTGGAATAGTGGGTAACAGTTTCCGGTTGACACCTGTCCCTGTAGAGGTGCTTCATATGGATGTGATGGTGCCTTTATATGGATCTGGGACCCTCCGCTTGCCCTGAGACACAGCCTCCTCTTATGTTGGAATGCTCAATTCACAGCTGTCCTCACCACATCCTATCCTGAGCGTCCACAGACATCTTTGTCTTCTTATGCCTAGTCCTAGTCCGGAGGGCAGGAAAAATGATTCATTGTGACTTTTTCTTGGATTTTCCCACAGGATAGGTCTGGTACATTTTCTAGACCTTTTTGGAGGAGTTGGCAGGGGAGAACTTTCTATACTGCCTCCTAATATTCCCCATCTTAGCTCCAGCTCCTCAGTGTAGACTTGATATAAAGGAAAATTTTCCGTGATTAGAGCTGGCTAAAAACCAAATAGTCTTTCTAGACTGGAGGTCTTCAAGCAAAGGTTGGATGATGATGACCTTCTTGTCAAGCACTCAACAAGCATTGTATTAAGTGCTAAACATGGCCACTCTCTGGTTTTTACTAAGAAAGACAAAAGATAGTCCGTGTTCTCAGAGAACTCGCAGTCTAACTGGGGAGATGACTTGCAAATCTCAAGCTGCAAACAGCTGTCAAAACATGGTATGTAACAAGACAAATTGGAGGCAGTCATCAGAAGGAAGGCACTAGCAATGTTAGTGATCAGGAAAGGCTTTCATAGAAGATAGGATTTTAGCTGGTGCCTTCAAGAGGTAGAGATGAGGAAGGGAGTATTCCACGTGTAGGGTCAGCCAAAGAAAATGTCTAGTCTGCAGATAGAATGTCTTGTGTGAGGAGGACAACAAGGAGGCCAGTATCACCAGATGGTGGCATAGAGGCATGGGAGCGTGGGGTAAGAAGGAGGGGGCCAGGTTGGGACGAACTTTGAATGCCAAAGAGAGGATTTTGTATTTGATGGTAATAGCCATTGGAGTTGATTGGGGGCAAGGGGGCTTGGGAGGGTGGGGTAAGGGGGCTCGTGACCTGGTCACACCTACACTTTTGGAAGATGAATTTGATGGCTGAGTGGAGGATGGATCAGATTGGGAAGCACCCAGCATCAAGGAGACCAACTAGTGGACTGCAGCACTAGTGTAGCAGTGAGATGCTGAGGGTCTGCACCAGTGTGATGCCAGTGTCAGAGGACAAAAGGGAGCACCGTAATAGAACATAAGCTTCTTGAGGGCAAGAAGAGTTGACTTTGTTTTTGTTTGACTGCCATTTAGCACCTTGTCTGGCACATAGTAGATAGATACTTAATAGATGTTAGTTGATTGGACTATCAGTCATCCAATCTTTGAATTCCTCCAGTGAAATGGAATCCACTATCTCTGAGGCAACCAATTCCGCTTTGGGATAATTCTGATTAGTGGACATTTTTTTTCCTTGATATCAGTCTAGATTTGTACCTTTGTATCTTACACCCATTGTTCTTGGGGACCAAACAGAAGTCACTCATTGGAGAAAGACCTTCCTCCTCTTTGGCCTGCTTAAACATAGAGTGAAGGGAATTCAAAGAATGTGACAGAAGGCTTTGTGAAGCACATAGTAAAATTTCCAACTTTATTGGATAATGAAATGTAGAGTTTATGGGAATGGACTTGTAGGAAAATCATACAGAACTGAATTTGTGAGTAGTAAAATGACTAACAAATTCCAGACCAGCCAAGTTAATATAAAATGAGGAGAGAGAATACAAATTATGATTTTAAGATAATGGTGTCTGAGCTAGGAAGGGATATGCTGAGACTCATGGTCAGCTAACTGTCCCTTAAGATAACAAACAGCCCAGTACAGAAGTAAAAAATATTGAAAACAGTCTCTTAATGGCAGCAGAAAAGGTATTGGCAACAATACAAAAAAACAGTTTAAAAAAATTAAAACCGTGTTTTAAAGTCACTAAACTGTGTGTTGTCTGGAATCAGTCAAACAACAAGGATTTAAGTGCCTACCCTGGGTGAAGCGCTGTGGAGGGAGCTGGCTGGATGAATACAAAGGAAAAACAACCCTTGCTCATAAGGAGTGAGAGGGGCATGTGTAAGTAAATACAGAAAAAACATTAAGAGAAATAAATACAGGTAAGTCCGGTAGGGGAGGGCAGTCGCTAGGAGTTGAGATTAGAAAAGATTTTGCAGAAAGTAGTTTTTCAGCTGTTGTCTTGAAGGAATGGAGGAATTCAGTGAGACAGAAATGACGAAAGAATGTATTTCAGGTATGAACAGTCAGTGCAGAGACAGGGAGATGGGAGATGAAATGTTTGCTTGAGGAATAGAGGTTACTTTACCTGGATTACAGAGTGTGGCAGGGAGAAAAATAAGTCTATGGCATGTACTTGTTAAAGAGATTGGGATCATATTCTTCTCTCTGTGATACCCATTCCATTCCCTGTCCCACCCACCACTGGATTTCAGTGGGAGGCAGAATTGAAAGAATTGGTTAATGTTATCATCCACTGGTCAGACCTTATCTGGCATATTGTGTTTGGCCCCACATTTTTAAGAGACATTTGCACGCTGAAATCAGGTACCCCGAGGTGGGTGACCCAGGTGATGATGAAGTCTCAAAATCATGATGTTTGAGAGACAGTTCAAGGAACTAGAGTTGGGACTTATGTTTGGCCTAGATATGAGCAAACTAATCACGCTAGCTATCTTCATGTGAAAGAAGGCATTGACTTGCTGTCAGCTAGGAGCAGTGAAAGAAAATTGCACGGAGACATTTTGGCTTTGAGCTGCCTTGACAAGGATTCCAGCTGAGGGCCTGTTAACATGGGAGCTGTTTTAAGGTGTCTGAAAACTGGAAGGAAGCATCAGATGTAAAGGGCCAGGGAACTCTGCCTTTGAAATGGTGAAGGAAAGGTGATAAGGAAGACCAGGGATTTATGACATAGACATTGTTCCCAAGATTTGTGGGTGCCATATCACCCTTCAAAATGATACTTTATTCTAAAGAAGAGAGGACAGTATATTCTCTTTTCTAGTGAACTCTGTTTGCCCAAGATTTTTGGTTTACCCTACTTAACAAAGTCATCAGAGCCCACTGACTTAAAAGGAATAATTGATTTGAACAGCCGTTTTCCAGTATTTTGTACTGTGGCTTGCACAATCTTTGTTCTTAACTCTAAGCCTCTTTGCTTCACTTTTGGCTCATCCTTGAAGGGATTGGGTAAGCTCTACTTAAGGAATTGTTTTTGTTGTTGGTTTTTGCTTAGTCATTGTGCATGTTTCTGGAACTCTTTTCCGTTTATAAAAATGGTTGGTTTTTGTTTGTTTTTCAGTGCCCTTCAGGCTGACTGATGATGGAAGAGCACCTTTTCAAGAATATACACTTAGTGGGCCTCTGGTTCATGTTAAACTTGGATTTAGGTGGAAATGGTTTATTTCTCTTCTTTAGCGGTTTTATTGAGACTGGAACTTTGAACTGGTTTAAAACAGTGTGGTGTATTCCAGGTGATTCTGTCCTGCCAAGTATTTATAACCTGGAAACACAGATATGGAGGCTGTCATGTTTCTTTTCACGAGTACCTGCTTCAAGTCAAGTAATTACTCAGTGAGCTTCTGGAGGGCGTGGAGAGAAATCTGACATTTCTGGAAAATTGGAAGATGTGGAGGGGGAAAAGCAGTTTAAAAACAACAGGTGGGAGGTGGAAAATGGAAGTAAATTTTTAGCATGCTTTTCAGATGAAAGGTGGTCCCTTCCTTCATGCATATAAAAACATTTTCTGTATAATGTCATTTGCTCATGTAATAAAAGCCCTGAACTGTGTGTCATGCAACTTTGGTTGTGTGACTAGTCCACTGTATAACCTTGGACAAATCACTTAACTTCCCTGGGCCCTGTTTTGATATCTGTAAAATTAGAGGGGTAGACTCTAATCCTTAAGATTTCTTTCAACTCTTACTTTTAAAAATCTGATTCTGTCTTTGATGTTCTGGGAAATATTTTCCTTCTGTGTTTTTTTCTTACTCTCAGGTGTTTTAAGGGAGAGAAGAAATTCTTTCAAAAATAGTTTTCTCCCCCAATCTCTTTTCCATACTGTCTTATTTTTAAGACCAAGTTTTCCATTTGTTTTCTTAGTCCCTGAAATACCCATTTAAAAGGTATTCTAGGGATCCCTCTTCCAATATAACAGATCTACCAGATCTGTTCTCTATCCTCATTTTTTTCATGTCACTTAGTCACTTTAGACTTCCTCTAACTATTATCTTCTTCTCATCTAAATGGTAAGTTTTTTAGTCTTTTCCTCTCCTAGATTCGTTTAGCCTTCTTAGCCTCCAGTTAAGGAAAGGCACAGGGCAGCAGAGGTTCTCCTTCATCTCTCTCCAGGCTACTTCTGACTCAGGACTTCTTTCTCCACCATGTTTCCACTTTTTGCTTCTGAACACACTACACTGTCTTAACACCTGCTAGTTCTAAGTTCCAGCCTCAGTGGAACAACTAAAGAAGGCGTAAAATACCATAGACTATTTCTAACTAAATCCAACTTAGTGCGACTAGAGGTCCATGAGTACATATTTTTAAAGGTGCTATTTCACCATACAGCTTGGTATCTAACACTGCAAAACACAGACAAAACACAACCATTTTTGTAAGTGAAAGACATTCATTACGTAGTAAGCACCTAATAAATGCTTGTTGACTTGTTACCTTGACCTAACCCTGGATCCACCCATATTTTTTGTGCTTTTGCTGTCATGTGGTAGGTGCAGCCAGACCCCAGGGTACAAGTGAACTGACTTGACCCATTGTAGGCTAGATCAGTGTCCTAAGTGAACTGACTTGACTTATTGCAACATTTTGGTAACCAAATTCAAACCAACTTTCACTTCTTCTCAGCAACCCTTTTGATCCCTATCTTTCTAGCATTTCTCTAGTCTAGACCCTTCTCTAACAAGAGCTTTGACACTTAACTCCGTAACATTCTCCCTATAGCAGTTATTTGTTACCTTTGACCATCTGGCAGAAATGCTTAACAGCAGGCAGATGGTAAGATGGTATAGGTGAATGTAAAACTAAAGCACAATCTGCTATCTAGAGTCAGCTAGTAGGGGTGGTGGGCTAAGCCTGGGATTGTTTGTACACAGTCTGGGCCCATGGTTAGGAGCTCCAAAAAAGAAGAGAGAATTAGCTTCACTGAAGGCATGGATGCTGAGAGGGCCTTCTTGTGAAGCTCTGGGTTTAATAGCTGTAGTATTTACCAGGATTTTTTAAGGCTCAAATGAATACTATTCTTTTGCTGACTCTAAGTACTGTATAAAAATGTCTGTTGTTATTATTAATAGAAATTTTAGAGTGTATCTCTTTTTGAGAGAAATACTGAAGGAGAAGACAATGGGAGGAGATTCCCATTAGAGGTGATATGATTATGAAGGCATTGAGCTACCCAATATAAAAGGAATCTGGAGGGGAAGATACCAATGGCATGGAAAAAAACTTTAAACCTTCTTAATACTTAAAAAAAAAAGGCAGTTGAGAAAGCATCAAAAGTGAGGGGGGAGAAATTTTCATGATAACTTTTATGTATTTAAAAGGAATAGTAAGGTGTACATAATAGATTTGCAGTTTCATGTACTATCATCTTTTTTATTATACTGTTATGGAAGTGCTTGTTTTTTTCCCATAAATTAAAAATTTTAAAAAGGTTCCTGACCTGTAGTCTAGTCTCTCATCTTCATAAGATCTTTGAGTTGATACATGTGTGTAAGTATATATTTATGCATATACATACACACCCACACACATGAATCAAGGACATTGTTTATTAGAGTATTAGTAGGGAATAACTATATTTTTACAAGCAATATTCACCAGTGGACCACATATTTACCTTTCACAGCTAACTGAAAGACTTAAGAATATAAGATACCATTGTGTTTATTGTGTGTTGGTTATAAAAGAGTATTCAGTAGACTTCTTTACAAGATATAGCTGATCTATACATCAAAACTCATTCAAAATCATTTGGAAGATAAAGCAGCAGAAGTGAGCTTTTTTAGTGATCATCTTATAGTGAACATCAGATGAGGCATAAAAAATGGATCTTTATGATCAACAAAGGTATATGGTCAGTTCTGCTATGATGCTTGTTTCGAAAAGAAAAGAGTTTATTTCAAGGTAATTGATATACTGAGGAATGCTTTGAACATAATTAAACTTCAGGTTTGTTTCTCCACAGTTTTTTCTTTGAAAAACAGTGAGAATGAAGAAAATTGCATAACTTCATAATAATTCATAAGCCCTTTTGTAAGCAAATTTCAGGTCTTTGTCAAGATAAAGTGCTGTATATGTCTTTTGGTACAGTAGGAACTGTGGGTTCTAAACCACCCCTCATACTGGTCTGAATCTACCCTTATCCCTTTTCTGTCACAGTCTCCAGCTGCAGTTTAAGACTTTGCTTGCCAATCCCTATGGGAACTAGGGTATACACAGAGCATACAGAGTAATAGGCTAAGATTGTGGATGTTGCCAATATTTATTCTTATATTGATTGACAAGCTTATTAATATATAGAATTTTGTACTTGAAGTGGACATTAAGAGTTAAAATTCATAAATGAGTGAATGAATGAATGGAAACATTTATTAAGCATTTATTATATATACCAAGTACTGTGCTGAACTGGGGCTACAAACAAAATGGGGTGATGTCTAGGGAAGGGTACTTTGATTGGCAAATTACAGGGATGGTACATTGGACCATTACCTGTAGATTGTTGATGTGATCACAGTTCATGGGTTAATACTTTATAGATGAAAATACTTGGACTTGTAGAAGGCCAATACTTGCCCAAGGCCACATATCTACAACAAGTTAGTGAAGAACTGTCCCTAGAGGCCAGGTTCCCTGACTTTTCAGGGCCTCCCTTTCTACTCTTTCCACAATTGTATGGTGTTGCAATGTCCTAACCCAAGTAATTTATTTCCTGCATGTATATGAAATGACAAGAGTTTGTTTTAATTAATTCATTGCGTTTTTAACCTGTTAGCTTCTTTTGGTAAAGGTGGTAAATGAATGGGCACTTGGTTGCTAAACAGTCCTCAATAAAAAAGACCTTTTTCCTACCTAAAAACAAATCTTAGCTTTTTCAAGTAAGCATGAAGAAATAACATTTATTATTAGGCAATACCAAACATAGTTTCTAGGATATAAATTGAAAGCATTAGAGTTTTTACTCAGCAAGAGGAAGAAAGATAATCACAAATTATTTTGCAACCTGTATATTTACCTGGGAGTTGCTGGACTGATAAAAAATTTTTTTATTTGGGCACGTCACACTTTACCTTAAAGCACTACTGTTTCTCATTTTAACATGGATCAAGTCAAGGTCAAGATATCTGGCAGTGCCTTTCTATCTCATTCCCATAGCTTCAGCAGCCAAATCGGTCCTTTCTCATCTAGAAACGTTCTCCTTTCCAAGAAACCTGCCATCTCAGCATTGTTTTTGCCCCACTTTTTCTCCTTTTCCTTAAAAACTCTTTAATTCTTATTAGGATGTTAATAATTCTTGTCTGTACATGTCAGTCTGTCTTTGATCTTAAACTATTAGAGGCAGACACAAGTTCATTCACTTTCTGTTTAATCCACCTTGTTTCTTCTTGTCTCAAGGAGAAAATGAGAGGTAGAACTCATTCTTATGAAGAGCTGGAATAATCCTCATTTTAGAACAGTGTTGTTAGAACGTAGAATTAAGACCACTGAATCTCTTCCCCCAAACTGATGAGTGTTCAAATATGTGATTTTTTTTCATTATCCTGCTGTCGGTTTTTTTAAGTGCAAAGAACCCTGTAAAGTGTGTGTGTGTGTGTAGGCTAAGGAGCTGAACATGACATCAAAATGAAGAAAATTTACTTTTTCCCATCTATTTCTCAATGGTGTTTCGAGCAGGGAGCAAAGCAAGCATAGTAAAAATAAACTCAAAACTTTAATAATATCTTGGGAAGTTAATATTAGTAAGCTCTGCTGAAGGGAGGAAATTTTGCTTTACCTCTGCTACCAGTTGCTGTTTTGTGTGATTCCTTGTCATTCTTTAATGAGAAAGTTTTACATGTTGTTTCATAAAGGAACAGAGCAACTAATGACAGAATTAATTGTTTTCACACAATTTTACATGTTTTCTTCCATTATAGATTGTAAGATCCTTGAGGGTAGAGACTGATTAATTTCTAATTTTGTGTCCCCAGTACCTGGAACATAGCGTAGCATTTCATAAATGCTGGGGTTTTTTATTTGTAAGGGGAGGTGAGAATCTCAAAAACTGGTTGAGGTTGGCAAAGATGACAGTAGACCAGGGCACACAGGCTTTGTTCAGTTTCTTTTTGCATTAACACTTCAGAGCACTCTTGGGGGAAGGGACTTGGCAGTACTTAAAAAAACTATGGAAATAGGAGTTCATGGTGGCATTTTTATGGGCTCCTAGCCATTGAAAGAAAATGTTTAATTAGAGGTCTGATTGGGTGACCCCTTATCATGAATGTTAAAGAGAATACAGCACCGGGAAGAAGGTTTGACAGGGGCACACCTGAGTAACACATCTAGGGCTCAGACTTCAACAGGCCAGGAAATGTTCTGACTTTATGGACAAGCATACAATGTCATGTGTGTGATACTTTGAATATTTTTTTTTATTTTTTTCTCTCTACTTGAACTCCTGTTGCTGGTACCTCCCTCACTACTAAAATTACCTTGTATTAATTTTTAATGTACTTATATGTACATGTTAATATAACTTGCTACTGTAAGTTAACGTAGCTTGCTAATAACTCCTTGAGGGGAGAAACTTTGATTTCTGTTTTTCATTTCCTTAGATATTAGCACAATTCCTAACATATAATAGATGGATAATAAATGCTGATTGGTCCACTGTATCCCTGTGCCTAGGGATTTAGTAGGTACTTAATAAATGTTTGAGGATAGGATACCTAAGAATAAAGATGATAACTCATGAGGGAAATCAGTATCTTTTAATTAGAGGAGAAAGCACAGACTTAAATACGTAGTCCTCAAGAAAAGAATTGACCACACAGCTTTCAAAAGATGATTTTGATGTGTTACATTTCTCTAATTTTCATCTCTTATCTCTGTTCTTTAGTGAATAGTATCCTCTGGAATCTTCTGTGTTATAAATCTTCCCTAGGGTTGATGCTTACCTATAATGATGGCTTTTTTGTTTCTCCTTTTAAAAAAACAGCATCCTGGTGGAGAAGAAGTTCTGAGGGAGCAAGCTGGAGGTGATGCAACTGAAAACTTTGAGGATGTTGGGCATTCCACAGATGCCCGAGAATTATCCAAGACATATATCATTGGGGAACTTCATCCAGTGAGTATAGTCTTAGAAGCCTCCTGTCCCTACTGGTCTTAGATCACATGTTTTGCCCCATGGGTTACATATATAAACAACCACAAGTGTCCCTCCCCCCCAAGAAACATAAGAAAAAATAATTGACTTTATATGACATAGGTTCCCTGTATTATTACCTCCCCTTTCCTTCTACCCTGCTCAGGAAATAATATCCTATACCTGTTTTTGTATCCTGGTCACATACCCAAGTTGTTGTTAAGACCTCAAAATATAGACTGAACATTTTGGAAACAGTGCTTTATAGTCCTTGCTTTCATCCTAATGGTGCTGAATTCTATTTTTTCTTGCAGGATGACAGATGGAAAATAAAGAAACCTTCAGTAAGTACCAAACTGTCCTGCAAACTTTTGCTATTGGAATCTCATTGTTAAGTGTGTATGTTGCATGTTCCAAAATGCAAGCATTACTTCCTTAATATCAAGTTGTTTCATTTGCTTAATTTACACCAGTCAGCCTGCCAGATACTTTTTCCTTTTAAAGTGAAATTGCTTATTTGTCAGGCAGGTTGGGACTTAAATGCATACAAAACATCATAGTGTTTCTAAGCGTCTAAGAGAGTCTTCTGTACTCTTGACAAGGATGATTTACTATTTCAGACATTTTCAACAGGACTTGTGGTTACACTGATATGAGGAAACTCCTTTATCCAGTTCACATCTGTACCTGCTCTGCAGCTTAAGCATCTTACCAGTTTAGATGCTTTTATAATGATTATTAACAACCGTTTGATCAACACTATCCAGTCTGGTAAATATCTCTGAGGTATTTTAAATGAGCCAAGTCATGACACTCTCCATTAACTAGTCAAATCAAGTTCTTTATTCAGTGGAAGGATACAGAGTAGGAGCAGCAGCTCACATTAGCTATATAGGCACTGCTGAATCACAAAATTCTCAACCTCTGGGATACTTAACAGCATGAATGTCATCATAGCTCCATCAACCAGGCATGGTTCATGACCTACTGCCCTATGTGAGGCAACTTAAGAGGTTATTGCAAGAACTGGCTTTTATCTAGCTCCGTGTGCAAGAGACAACAGAAATCATGTACTCAGCACCAAGGAATGACCTAGTGAGTGTCAGGCCTTGTGGTGTGACCAATGGTGGGCAGGTATTAAGGCCACAATGAAGAAGCTGAGCTAGGTAGCTCGGTAGATAGAACATCAAGCCAGAATCAGGAAGACCTGAGTTTAAAATTGCCTCAGCACTTAAGGGCTGTGTGACCCTGGGTAAGTCACTTAGTTTGCCTTTGGTTCTTCATCTGTAAAATGAGGATAATAATAACAGCAGTGCTTTTTGGGTTTTTTGTGAGAATGAAACGAGATAATAATTGTAAAACAATGGTCACAGTGCCTAGCGCAGAGTAAGTGCTGTATAAATGTCAACTATTGTTATTAGCATTGTTATTATTTAATTAAAATTGAATGGTGTACCTGAGTTGTGCATAAATACAGGAAGAAAACTTTAGGGAGCCAAGTGGAATAAGGTGAAGTATAAGAACAGTGTAATGAAATGAAATAAGGACAACTTGTTGAAAGCAGATCCTACGGTAGCCTGTGCTCTCTATGGCTTGGACCACTGATCGATGAAAGGCATAGACAGTGAGTCATAGGAAGGGTCATTTTTGGCTGTTGTGACCAGGAAAAGCTTCTAAAATGAAGCAGGAATTCAGGTGGACCTTGGGTAACAAGTGGGACCAAGGCTTGAAGAAAAGGTTGGGGAGGAGGTGGGCATCACACATCAGGGAAACAGGAAGAGTGAGGATTGTGCTTACATACACATAACAGGATTTCAGAGCTGGAAAGGAAAAGACCTCAGAGGCTCTTGAGTTCAATCAGTAAGTGAGAAGGAATCTCCTTTGCAAGGCACTGGACACATCACCCTCCAGCTTTTACTCAAATACTTCTGCTCCCAAGGCAGCCCTTTCTACTTTCTAGTAACTCTAACATCAAACCTAAATTTGCTTCTTTGTAAGTTACATTCATTATTTTCTGGTTCTGACTTCTTGGGCCAAACAGAAGAGATTTGTTTCCTTTTCCACATAAAAGCCTTTCAGATGCCTGAAGACAACTGGCATGTCCTCTTGGGCTTTAAAACCTCTAGGCTAAAGATTCCCAGGGCCTTCATCCAGCCTTCATGGCAGGTGCCCAAGACCTTTTACAACAATACTGTTTGCTCCTGGATGCTCCCCAGATTGTCAATGTCTTTAACAAAATGGGGTGACCAGAACTGCCACTTCTTGGCATAGAGGTTGTCCCTTTCCTATTTGAGCTTGTAACTTCGTGTTCCTATGCAGGACCTTTCTTTAGGCTTTCCAGGTCTGTGACTTCATAGTAGTTGAAATTTCTCATGAATGGCACAGGAGCATTTCACTGTATATGAGAAAAATATCCCTCCTCCTAGAAACAATCTGCCACACTTTTCTCTGTTCTCCTGTCTTCCGTATCAGTGTGAAGAACACCCTTAGCCAGATCAATCTATTTTGGTAAATAATCTCTCAGAAAGTGCAAGCTTTTGAAATCCAGTTTTATTCCTGACTAGAGAAGGAAAAAGCATGGAAATCAAGAAATTCAGGCACAGAGAAGGAATTTCTTTTTCCTTTCTCCTTAAAAACATAAACACAAACTTCATAAACCTCCATTTTTTTTTCTGAAAGGTGATATGGTTTCCTCTATACAATTTGCCCAAACAGGCACACTCACTGAGGAAATACTGGACAAAAACCACAATTTATTAATATAGGAAAACATTATCCAGTCACAAGTGAAGACCATCCTGGATATTTATCTCACTGCGCATAGAAAAATTAGTTTAGGCAGCATGCACTTAGCATTTGGTTCCAAAATACACCATTATGATAGAAGAAAAAAAATTTAATATTGGAAATTTTTCATTTGGAAACTTCTGACTCATTTGGTAGTCTGATGCCCTCAAATTCACACTAATATTTTAAAATAATGGGGAGGATCCTCCTCTTTGGGGAGAATTTGGTAAAAACAGCAAAGATATAATCAGCTAAAATAACAGCTATTCAAAGAAGATACAAAATAAGAAAAATGCTTCCTTCAGTTAGACTATAAGGGTCTGAGAGGTCCCAGGATGGTATTTGCACACCTAGAGAAGGTGTTTTTTCTCTTTTCATTAGCTCATAGTTCATACCCTTGGTTTTCTTAAAGTAACATCACTGTAGTGGGCTTACTGTCTTAAGAATATGTGTTAAGAACCTTCATTAAACTATTAGCAGAATTGAGGCAGTTATTCTAATAATTCTGGACAAAACATGCTAATATGAACTACATAAGTTAGATGAAATGTCAGCACCACAAAACCCTGGAGCTTTATTGTTCATTACAAAGCAGATTCAGTTGGGAATTTGCAAGAGAACTGAACATGCATGTGAAACCCAAAGCGTTCACAATCCATCCAGAAGTTTGCATATTTATAACAGTAGGACAAAAGAAGAAGGAGAAAACAAATCCCCACCTAAAGAGGGGTGGCATGAGAGAAGAAAAAGGTGCAGTAAAGGTGGGCAAAGGAAGACAAGTTCAGAGGACCCCTTAACATTCCTCAGCAGACTGAACTTGGGATTTCATTGGTATAGGGTGAGAAAACTTCTTCTATCTATGCAAATTGGCATCCGCATCAGGAGATTTGCTTAGGGTGCTGGGGTTAATTGGTCTGTCAAGGATTATATATATGGCCACTTTGTGTTAGAGGCAGGACTTGAACCCAAGTCTTTTGAGGATAGGAAAGAAACAAGTGTTTATTAAGTGCCTAAGAGATCTCATTCAGTCTTCACAGTACCCTTGTGAGATAGATGCTATTATTGTGCCCATTTTACATTTGAGGAAGCTCAGGCAGAAAGAAGTGAAGTGATTTGCCCAGCATCACACAGCTAGTAAGTATCTTAGGCAGAATTTGAACTCAGGTCTTCCTGACTCTAGGCCCGCTGTTAATCTACTGCACCGTTGAGCTCCTACGCCATCTCTTGTCCTACTATGCCATGCTGACATTCATAGGCATACATAAACTATATACAGAAAATGGCTGATCATATCATAAACCAGGGATCTAGAGATCTATTATTCTTAAACCAGGGATCTAGTATTCTTGGGAAACTACAATAGCCTTTAATTTTCACCACTTTTTTTTTTTTGAGATGTAAAGATGATCAGATTTTGAGTTTATCTGATCTGTGAGGAGGATAACTTGGTAGTTTTTTTCATGTTAGTGGCCTTAAGAACACAACAAGAAAGGAAAACAAATTACTTTTTATTAGGCATTTCTTGTGTTTTTATTATCTAAAAGATGAGTGATCCATTACTAGGTAAAAAGAAAGAATAATTCATTACTGTTAATTAGCTTCTGAAAGCTGCTTGCTTTTAATAGATCTAGATGAGCTGTGAAATTAAGTGAGCCTGGATACACTAGAAATTAGTCTGAACCTGCTATAATGAGTGCAGGAGGAGAAATAATCACATCATGACATTATGTTTTCTTACCTTAACCAGGATTTGAGTTTTATTTATAATTCCTCATGTACATAGTATGTTGAAAACCCTGTGAAGTTGATAGAATATTGTCTAATATCAGAGAGACTCAAATCTGAGTCTTCTGACCCCTGATACAGAGCTGCTTTTTTTTTTTGTTAACTACACCACAGATCCTCTTACTGATGCTAAAAAAACATGAAGTCATAGAAGTTTTCCCTATGTAGATAGACAAATTTTTAATGTTGTTTTATAGTTTCAAAGCATTTTCACATTCCCAGTCATTTAATTTTCAGCAGTCACTCTGAGTTAGAGGGGTTAAGTATTCATGTCTCCATTTGATAGATGAAAAAGCTGAATTTAAGAGAGACTTGTTTGTTTTATGGTGAGAATTTGATCCTCGACACTTCTGGTCCCAATCCAGTGCAGTTTGCCCCATAATATGCTGCCCTTTTTGACTTACGTGAACAGTTATTAATTATAGGGTTGAAATGGAAAGAGCCTTGGATATCATCTAATCCAAACTCCTCATCTAGAGGAGGAAACAGTTGCAGAGAGGTGAATGACTTGCCTGAGAATTAATGGCAAAGACAGCATTAGAATCCAGATCCTCTGAATCCAAATTCAGAGCTCTTTCCACTAGACATCGGTATGTTTGCCAGTGTTAGTCTAAAGACAGAAACAAGCCGGGTACAGTGCTGCTTCTGATAAGGTGAAATAGGATAGGCCATAGTATGGATTGGAATAACTGTTTGGACTTTGGACTTCTTTCCTTTTATATTTTTATGAGGGTTAATTTTTCAACCTCCTAACAGACATGGAAATTGTTTTAAGTAAATTAGTTGAGGTTGCATTATGAACTATAGGCAGTTCTTGAAATAGATATCATTTCCTTGACCTTTTATGCTGCCGTTTTTCATGGTCTTAAATCCTTGGGAAATCAAAGTATGTGATGATGGAAAGCCTTTTGATCTTGAACTCATCCAGATAAAGTTACCTAGCACAGTGCTTCTGAATGACTTAGTAACACTTAGTAACAATTCACTGATTGATTTTGAAATTGGATTAGTGTGTTCTTAGAAAAATATACTAGCAAGTTTTCATAATTGCCTTTATGGAAAGTCAGGAAAATTCAGTTTGCTAAGCAAACACGATTATGTGCTATGCCATAGAGAGTCAAAGACAAAAATAAGGCAGTTCTTAACCTCAAGGAGCTTATCTACACTGGATAGTTGGGAGCTTAGTTTCCCAAATGAATCATCAGCATGTTTTTGTGTAAGTGTGTTTGTATGGTGTAATATGATAAACTTTACTAATTCTTTTAGAAAACGTCTTGACTTGAAGCAGAACTGATTAACAAATATGTTAAATGTGTAATGTACATTCTGTTTGTGACTAGTTTAAAGCATGACTTCTTATGGTCAGGATTGCCGTGCTGTCCTAATCTTAGTGTCTTCTCAGCAATTTCCAGTTTCACAGTGAACAAGACTAAGGCTAAAGAATGTGGAGCCATTGGGAATGGAGGAAGGTGGGAGAAGAGGGCAGCCAAACAAATTGAAATGTCATCAGCTTGTCCTCTTTCCACCCCTCACCCCCATTCCCATTTGGACTGTAATACAAACAATAGATGTCTAAGTCTAGGCACATCAACCTTGGAAGTTTCTACTCTTTCTATTAACTCTTTTTAAATACCTTTTGTTCAGATACAGCTATGTGATCGAGGTAGAAGTCTTTAATGTGAAGCTGTCTTTAAAATTGCCTTATTTCTTTTCACCGTGTCAGGAATCTTAAAGGAGCTCTTTCAAGGTTGGTGGGACTAAACTGCTTTGCTTGCTTCTCCTGGAAAAGTTTGTTTTCCTTTTTCCTTTGTGAGAGGCCTCTTTCACTTGCACTGCAGAGTGGCTTTGTTATGTCCAACAGTTAATTATTCAGTCAGTGTCCTGTGCTCTGGGTTGTGGCATTGCAGAGAAAATGGACACTGAAGGTTTTTAAACTTTGCTTTATCTTGGTTCCTCTTTGAAGGCACTACTAATACTTGTGTTTGTGTGAGCTGTCTGAGGGCTGCTATTTAGCCAGCTGCTAAGTGTATGCTTAAACTTGTAGTGCTGCTACCTGTGTTTTCTCTGTGGCTATTATGAGCTCTTTTCACTAATTTTTAACATTTGGAACCTTCAAAGAGCCCCGGAGACAAAATTGGCCACTGTGGCAACAGATTAAAATGTCTTCATTATTCTGGTTTGAAGATTCCCTTTGGAATATACTTATTGGTATATTATAGAAAGTAACCAAGTTGTGAAATAAACCATTGTCTGACTCTTATAGTTAAGCATAAAGGTAAGTCTTAGAGTGATAGAGGTTTGAGAAAAGTTTAAGTTCTAATCACTTTTTCAGGTTGGAATGACTTGATGAAATTCAGGTGGACAATTTTCTTATGATTGCAACCTTTACCATTATTTTGCCAGTTGAAAGGTGTTTAGCAAACACTTTGCTTTATACTTTTTAGGGAATATTCTTGTTTGTACTTAGAGTCATTGCTGAAAGTAATTGTCCATGTTCAGTTGTTGTTGTGTTCGTCCTTCATTTTCAAGTGCACTTGACTTTGTTTTGAGTGAGCGAGGGCTGTGCAGGTCACCAGCCTCACTTCTCCTCCAGAGCCATCAGGATCCAGTGACCAGATATTCATCAAGATGACTGGAGATGGCCCAGGATGCAGTGGGAGACCTTGGCCTTTTTAGGCTGGGCCTTTTCATGTACTCACTTAGGGGGAGGTAATGTCCATTGAGTGGATAGGCCTCTTTAAGAAATGGTCAGGGAATGGCCCTTTTAATGAAAAAAAGAAAAAAAAAACTAAATCAAACTGGGAGGGAAACAGAAACTGTTATTATTGATAAGTAGGGTGTTGACTATCCTCGTTAACAGGTGGGTTTTTCAAATATCATGTACAAAACCATTTGTTCCCCTGTAGTGTCCAGTTGAAGAAATTGTTTTAATTCAGAATATTTTTTGTGTTTTCTTTCAAATTGTTTAGTATAAGCACTGGTAGGTATAAATCACATTAAATAAATTGTACACAGATAACATGTAGCCTAATTTTCAGGGCATGGTAATTATAACTGAATAGGGATGTGTAATATTTTTGTATGAGAAGAAGTTATTGCTGAAATTGTATGTTTATCTTATTGGTCTCTTGAAGAACCTAATAAAATAAAAGGTTCTTGCTTTGTAAAAAGTTTTTCTTTTTAATACTATGGATTGCATGATGTTTTGATTTTCTTTTTAACTGTGCTTTTATCTTTGTTTTTCAGGATACTCTCATTACTACCATTGATAATGGCAGCAGGTATGAAATAAATTTTCTTTTCAGATCTGTCATTGGAAGGGGGCTTGAAAGGTTATGTGGTCCACATCCCTGCCTTTTAAGTAATACTGTACCTGTCATGAGCATCTAATTAAATAAGCAGCTACAGAAACTCCACCCAAAGGAAAAGTACACTAGTAATTCTCTTGGTGATGATAGTGTGATTGCCAAGATTTATTTTAGGAGTGAGATGATAGATGATGTGTAAAGAATATTGCTGTATGTTATATTTTAATTGTCTTTAACATGAACATATATGCATATGTGAATTTTTAATAGTTTTTTAAAAAAAATCTACATTCAAGTTCTTATTTGTCCCAGCAAGTGGCTTATGCACAAAGTCACATTAAATATGTGATTTTCATACATCCCAGGTCATTAATCTGTGTTCTGTGATACTTAGTCCAAATTTGAAATGAAGCACTACATGGTTTGGGGATTTTTGTGTGTTTTAGCTACACAGGCTAGAGAGATGATCTGGACAATGTTACCTGGGCAATATGTCCAAGTGAAGATGTATACTTAGAAAATTTATAAAGCTCTCTACTGAGTTGATGTTATAAATATATAATTTATAGATTCGTGGAGTTTTTAAATGGAAAAAGTACTTAATAAGTACTCAGTGTGTTATTTGGGAGTCAGGGAGAGAAAGACAAAAGAAAAAGAGACTGCTTTCAGGAAACTTCAATTTGGTGAGGTGGGATATAGTGTATCAATACATAAGTATTGATATTGGATAATTTGAAGAGGAAGAGATTACTATTAACCCAGGTAGAAGGCTTCTTCTATGGAGTGGCACATAGCCCAAACCTTGAAGGGAGTTAAGGATTTTTAGAGGAGGCAGAAGTAGTAGATAATGAATTCAAGGGGAGTCAGCCAGGAAAGAGAATTTTTTTGGTGGGGGAGGGTATCAGGAAAGCAAGTAGGTAAGTTTGACTGTAACATCTGGAGTCCATGAAGAGAAATAGTATGCAGTAAACCTTAAAAGATAAGCTGGAGCCAAATGCCAAACTGAGGGATTGTATTTTATCCTGGAGGAAATAGGATATTCTTAAGCTGCCTCTTATAGCAGTACAGGTGAGAGGTGATAAGGACCTGAACTAGGGTGGTGACTATGTAAGTGGAGAGAAAGGGTCAGTTGTGAGAAAAGTGGACACAGAATTGACAAGCCTTGGCGACTTGTGAGCTTATAGGCGGTGAAGGAGAATGAAGACTCAGGGTAACTCCCAAGATTTCAAACCTGAGTGACTGAGAGCATGGAAGTTTGGAGGAAAAGCAAATTTTAGATGAGGGAAGTTAACCAAATCTGGGGCATACTGACTTTGTGATGCCTTCAGGACATCTCTGTGAAGTCCAGCAAGCAGCTGACAACATAGGGCTCGAACTTGAGAGAGATTATGGTTGACTATATAGATTTTGGAGTTACCTGCATAGAAATGACGATTGAACACATGGGAATTCACTGAGAGAAGGTGTAGTGAAAAAATAGAAAATAATCTAAAATAATGGTCGTATAAGGAGTCTGAGGAAGTATGGATAGACAGATTGGAAAACCATTAGGGAGTGGGGTTATGAAAACAGAAGGGGAGGTGAGGCACTTGTCAACAGGATCAGAAGCTATAGAGAATCCATATAAGATAAGGACTTGAGAAAACAGCAATCGAATTTAACAACTAGAATTCACTTCATTTGATGGTAGGAATCCATTTAGATCAATCCACTTATTTTTATTTTTCATTTGAAGAAACAGAAGGCCACAGGTCCAGAGTAGTGATCTTTGTCCAAGATTACGCAGCTAGTTAGTGACAAAGCTGAAACTTAATACCTCCTAACTCTAGTCAAGTGCTCTCTTTCCTATGTTTTGCCCAGGGTTCATAATCTGTCATTACCTAAGAATCATTATTTTTTAAATATAGCAAGGGAGTTCATAAATATGATTGATAAGCCCTTATTATAAAGTGTATGTACATTTTCTTTCTAAAGATGCCAGTGTTGTCCCTGGTGACTTATCAGGCTAGTGGGGTGTAGCTCTTTTTTAGGGGTGGGGGAAGAGCATTAATGCCGGTCCCAGCTCTCCATGTACTCTTCTTTGCAGCTGGTGTCTTAGTCTCAGAGAGAAAAAGATGTCCTGGTGAATTATTGTTAGCTGGAACAGATCATTTTTATTTACGTGTATCTGACATCATGCAATATATTTGAAACATTTTCTCACTGTTTCCTTCTAGTTGGTGGACCAGTTGGGTGATCCCAGCACTCTCCGCACTTGTTGTGGCCTTGATGTATCGATTCTACATGTCAGAGTACTAATCAGATTTTTTAAAAATGCCAATAAAAGAAGAGACTGACTTAAACCAGGATATAAAGAAGCCAGTTGTCACTGTCCACTTTGCCTGACAGAAACCAACTTCATTTGCAAAGAGAACTTTAAAGTGTCCATTTCCCACCCCTCCACCTCCTGACATACGAAAAGTGAATTATCCTTCTGTACACTTTTCTATAGGGTGTGCCTTTTCATTCAAATTATTTTTAAAGTTAGTTTCTCTTTTTGATGCTCTATCACTACTTTATTCTTTATATAACAAAAACCGCTGCTATAATTGTGTAATCCTTACAGTTTTCTGCATCTATTTTGTGTGTTTGTATAAATCAATCTTGGATGCTCAGAAGCCTTTAAAACAAGCCCTTCAGCAGACTATTTAGACCCAAGCAATCAGTGTTGATACTTGACTTTAAGGAGGTTTTTGGCTTCTGTCTACTGTGACATTATCTCTAATAGAATTACCATTGTGGCACTTTTTTCAGATCAGTTTCCTTTTCAGGAAGTCAAGAAGCCCAATGGTCCTAATTTGAATGCTTCCAATAACTGTTCTCGTATAGATAATAATGGTAAGAAGGGAAAATGTTCAGGAAAAAAAAACCAACTGACATTGATCAAGGAACAGGTTATATCTACCCATAAAATGAGACCTGTCCCTCCTTCCTTAATTCTCAGCCTAGAATTAATGCTCTGGTTCTTGGAGGCAGGGAGTGGGGAGGAATTTTCTTTTGAGGATTGCTGTTTGGAAGACAAAAACCTTGTTGGTACTCACTCCTTTTAGGGGGGCTGCTGTTTCTCAAATTTTTATTAAGAAGGACTGAAAGGCATCCTTTATATTTAGATACTTTTTTATTTTAAGGAACTCACTGCCAACTAAAGAATGACAAATTATGTTCATGCGTATAGGTTCATTTCTACCCCCATTGGGAACCATTTTGATTTCTTCCATTATGTCTGTAGCCTTTATTCTCTGGCCTTCACCTTCCTCTTGGAAACATTAGTTATTTGATAACATGGTGGGGGAATGAATGTTTAAAATGTAAGCTGTCATACATAATGAACTGTGATCATGCATTTTTCTCTTGATATATTAATCAAGCAAGCATGTACATAAAAAACCACTAATACACATTAAAAAGGCTGATTTTTTTTTCCTCAAAAAAATTCTATCAATTGTATAATCATTGTTATGTTTAACATCCTCCCTCTCTCACTTCAGATGTACACACACACCCACAGTACACAATCAGGGCCTAAAGTTAAGGAGAAAGGCCCACTGTTTTACCTGTAACCGAAAATGACATTTAGAATGAAAGTGGGTAGGGAGAGGTGGGAAATGGCAAACTACAGTGCCAGAAAAACAAAATTACCTTGCAGAAAAATTTTTTGTTAAACTTCTGAATAAACATGAGCCTGGAACAAAATGAAGCATTATTAACAGTGGATTTTAAATGGGGTGCTTTGGTAACTGACATGTGTGGTTTTTGTGAATCCAGAGCTGTTAAGAATCAGTGAGGTTCTGAACCAAAAATTTGAATACTGAACTAGAAGTTCATTTTCTAAACTTAATACTGAAGTTGTTTGTCACCCAGCTATTTTTAAAACTTGTTTCTTGAGGTCTTCAGTCTCTGTCATGCAGGAAATTCTTAACCTTTTAGTGTATCCTGGACATCTTTGGAGGATATGATAAAACCAGTCAACTCCTTCTCAGAATCATGTTTGTAAATGCAAAAAAGAAAAATACATAGGATTATGAGGAAAACCAATCACGTTGAAATATGAGCATAAAAAATATTTTTGAAAACAACTCTAAAGACCTTAGGTTACAACTCTTTTAGTGAGATTTTATTTTAGAGTTTTGCTAAAGACAGTTCTACATCTGTTCCTTGAAGTGCTTCTCTGAGGCAATGCCCATTTAATGATTAAGGCTAGGTAAGAAAACAAAATGACTCGAAACTTTTTCTCTAGCTCTGACCTCTAACCCTTTCCAGACCCACACAGAAGACTGCCTATTGGATTTCACCTAAATGCCTTTTTTTTTTTAACTAATAAAACAATTCATCCTAATGCCTGTATGTTACTGAGATCACTCTTCTTTTTCTAGTCACACAAGTTAAACCTTGGAGCATCCCACCAATAATGTCAATAACCTGTCAATAATACATATTTTCCTCAGAAGAATACTTTTTTGTCTACATAGGCTCATTACCTTCTCCCTAATAAGTTCTGATACTGATAGTATGTTGCTTGACTATCTATCAATAAACATTTATAATCAGTCTTTCTCTACAGTATCTCACATAAATAGCTTTTCCATTCCTACTTTGCTGCTTATCAGTGTTTCTTGATGAGACTTTTACAAAAGACTTTTCTCCACCCCCCTACCCCCCATTCATCCTGCTTGAAACTACCAGAGCAATGTTTTTGCTGTATAGTTTTGCTCAGGGCATTTTCTTACTCAAAATCCAAAATTTCTGTTATTACTTACAGAATAATGTTCAAACTCCCATTTACAAGTCATGCTGTAGACACACTAGACTGTTCACCAAGCAGTCCCTTACTCTGTGTTTTGGTTTCCTCCTTGCCCTGTAATATCTCCACCTGAACTCCTATCTCAAAAGAAATTCAACAAAAGTAGACTGAGGCACATATTCTCTGAGTAGATAATGGTTTTATTAGCAGGGCATGAACTTGATAATAAAATAGTTCTAATGACTGCTATGCTAGAGTGAGCCAAAAGACCGTGAGCAAAAGGAAGGGCTCCCCTTGTATAGTTTTTGGGGAGTACAAAACAAAATTGGACTTCGTAGGTGGGGAAAGATTATAATTGGTTAGAATTGGAGGCATAGTGTGGGGGAGGACACATGACCAGTTACAAAGTTGGAGCATGAGGGACAATATGATTGATTTGAAACTGGGAATGAGGATTTAGCAACCACCCTCCCCCATGGCTAAGAAAAGTTCATTGTTTGAGTCCACTTACAAGGTTAGAGATAGTGGGCAAACTTCTTTGGATAGCAGACCAGACAACCTTGAACCATAGTGGTATAAAGATGCTCCCTGGTGTCCATTTCACACCCCTCAAAGACAGCAGATACCCTTGAGGAAAGAATGGAACAGTGAGCTGCACGAGAACTGGAATTCTAAATTTAGCTCATTCCAGACTAGCTGAATTTCTGAACTAAGTTCAGAGACAAAGAACCATGACTTAAGCATTCCAGGACAAGATCAATTAATTGTAAATACAATCAATAAAAAATGATGCAGAATCAATTTAATCTCACCTTAACATAATTTGTGGAAATCCTATGTGAGATTTAAGTTCCAATTCTACGCTTGAAATGAATTCCCTTGATCTCTCTAGCCTAGATCTCTTTCTATCCTCAGTGTTCTAGTGCATAATGTTGCTTATACCTTTCTGAGGGCACTTACCGCCATGTTTTACCCATTGGTATTAGAGCAATGTACATACCACACCCTTTTTCTCCTAGGGTTATGAGTTCCATAAAAGTGCAGAGTGAATCTTCCTTTTCTTTGTATTCTCTGCAAATACCTAGCACAGTGACTTAGTACTGGATTCTAAATAAATGCTGAAATTCAATTGGAATGATTATGGCAAACCAGTGTTGCAAGAAGCAAAGACGAGATGCTTAAGACTCTTAAAAGATATTTTGCAAGTGGAACTATTTACCATTTAGAGCTATGCTATGTCACTTGTGTTTTATGCTTAGTTCTTTAGGCACATTCAGGTAAAATTTTATTTGTGAAAAATTTAGTTCTGTTGTCAAAGAATCAGAGTTTCAGAGTTAAAAGGGATTTCAGAAGTTCCCTTGTCTCATCCATACTTAAAAGGGAGACCTTTCAAACATTTTTGATGTTTGCTTTATTTTTAAAATTGAGACATTTACTCTTTTGCATCAACTTCTGTATCCTCACATCTGAACATTGATATCAGCTCAGCAATCATCATCCAACATGTAGCTGACATGTAGTTTATCAGAATTCGGGGGTACATTTTTATCCTTCCATGTCTACATACTGTCTTTGGCAAGAAAAAAAGTGCAGTCGTTCTACCTTCTCTATTTTCTTGTTCACCCTGAATAGAGATGTTTACACTTTTTGGTCCATTATTAAGTAGGCAGAAGGCACAAATTATCAAATCTTGTAATTTCTACTTTTGTAACATCTCGTGTATTCCCCCTTCTCTACTCTGATGCTGCCACCACACTGGTACAGGCCCTCATCCCCTTACCCTTGGACTGTTGTAATAACCTGCTGGTTGGTTTTTCTGCATCAAGCCTTTTCCCAATCTAATGCACTCAATGTCATCTTCTTAAAGTTTAGGCCTGATCAGGTCACCCTCCTCTCCATTTAATAATCTCCAGTGGCCCCATTTCATCTCAAGGATCAAATATAACATCCTTTGTTTGCCATTCAAAGCCTTTTTAATCTGGCCTTACACAAGACACTCTCTCTCCCAGGCATTTTCTCTGGCAGTTGGTGCTGATGGATAAATGTACAGTTCTCTCCCTCTTCATCTCTGGCACCTGCTTTTCTTCAAGTCTCAGCTAAAGTCACATTTTTCTACAACAAGCCTTTCCCAGACTTCCATAAATTTTAGGGAGCTCCCTTCTAAGATTATTTCCAGTTTAGCAGATACAGCTATTATTTGGGTATAGTTGTTTACAATTATACTGTTGTGTCCCACATTCAGTGAGCTTCTTTGAGAATGGGGACCATTTTTTGCCCTTCTATAACAAGTGCTTAGCCGTTAGTAGGTGCTTAATAAATGCTGTTGACTAAACAAAATGCTAAACAATAGATTTTAACTCCCTTCATTGCGGAGGTGGGGGGCTCCAGGTGTAAAATATTTCATGTGTTGTCAGACATAGTTGATATTTTGGTTCATTTTGATGAATGATTTTTTTTTCCTTTTTTGTATTGAAGGATAGGGAAGGAGGGGAGATACATATTCAAAAATAAATGTAAAGGCAAAAGGTGCTAATTAAAATAAGATTTTCTTAGTAATATATTTTAAACCCATGCACTACAATGGTTCTAGAACCTTTTGAAATCTGTTCTCCTAAAATCTAGGATGTGTCTCAGGTCATGCCTGCCATTCTTCTGTCAGTTCTGAAATACAATGAATGTTCACTTCTCTCAATTAACTTTTTTAAAAAGTGGAGTCATTTCCTTTATTTCTCTTGTTGCTTCCTCTACATTATGAACTATACATTTATTATTAAAGCAAGTTAAGAATTTACCTGCTGCTTTTGGGGAAGGGGGGGACAGGGAGAGTGCTTCAGCAGATGTCCCTTATCGTCATTATTTTTACAGATCAGTGTTGTTATAAATAGTAGTTATAGTTCCCAGGTTATCCAATAAAAACTTATTTAACCAAAAGAACCATATCTGTATCTCAGAACAGGGGCCATATGGTGCAGAAGGGGAAAGAAGACAGGTTCTGTTTCCTTGGGCACTGGACTGGCCCTAGGCAGAAACCTTCATATACACAATCTTGACTTTTTTTGCCCTCAGGCCCAAGTTGCCTGGTGCTCTCATGAGACCATCCTATCAACCCACTTGCCCTCCATGTATGCAGTTTGATACTCAGCCTTGCCCTGCTTGATGTCCTAAAGCGCTACATAGTCCAAAATTATTTTTTCCTCTTTCCTCCTCCTACCCTCATGAAACGCCTACCACTTTAGTTTTAGCTAGGTTTTAGGAGAAAAAAATCTGACTGCAATATTTACACTAATAATAATTCACCCTTAGCTTTTCCCTATACATTTGTGCTTTAAGAAGGAAACGCCTATTAACTAAAATGAACTCTTTCAGAATTTGAGATGATAAAACAAAATAATATGAAAATATTCCTTTAGCTGGGGAAAGATGTATTTAGGATCAGAGGCTTTTAGGATCTGGAAAGGACCTCAGTGATCAAGTCTAATCCTCTTGCTTTAAAGTTGAAGAAACTGAGACCCAGAGGGGTTAAATGAGAGGTCACATAGATTCAAGATTTGAAACCAGGTCTGACTTCAAGTCCCATTCTCTTTCTGCTCTACTACATTTGTTCAATTTTTTCTTCTGGGTCAATTCCCTAAGATGCTGTTTTTTAATAGATATTTTCTTCCTTCATTTTAGAACCTACACTTTCTCTAAAAGCTGCATTTTCTTCACACAGTTTCCAAATGGTTTGGGAAAGACTGGGTAATAATGAAGCAACATTATCATTTGCTCTAGTCATTTGGGGTTGCTGATGTGTACGTTGCTTTACTCTTTTCATATTCAAATGGCAAATGATTATAGTTTCTGCTCAACTTCCAGACTTGATGGAAGGGCAGGTATCTAAGCATTATGGGCATCATAAATGCATTCTCTTTCTACAGTCTTACGCTCTACCCCAAAGAGAAAAGGAAAGGAAAAGAATCCATATGTGAAGAATATTCATAGAAGTTTTTATTGTAAGGAACTAGAAACTAAGGGAGTGCCTAACTAATCTTTTTTCTAATTGTGGAATGATTGAACAAATGATGGAATATGAATGTAATAGAATATCTTGTGCCCTAAGAAATGATCAAGGAAACATTTTCAGAGAAAGCAAAGAGTTACATGAGCTGATACAGAGTGAAATGAGCAGAACCAGGAGAACAGTGTATACAATTATAACATTGTAAAGACAAACAACTTTGAAACACTTCAGAACTCTGATCAATGCGGTGACCAATTGCAATTCCAGAGGGCAGATGATAAAACATGGTACCCACCACCTGACAGTAAGGAGGACACACAAAAAAATACATATTTTCTGATCGTGGCCAATGAGATTTTGTCTTTTTTGACTAGGTATATATTGTAACAAGGGTTTTGTTTTCCTTTTTCTTCCCCAATGTGAATGTGGAGGTAGAGAGAGTACATTTTTGTTACTTGAAAAAGAAATTGTGTCACAACCCCTTATGAGGTTAAAGAAGCACTGAGTTGATAGTGGAAAAAGTTTAAGGACATAATTTGTAACTAAGTGTGGTGACAATGATGAAAACATCTATAAAATTTTTTTAAATATGGCCAGAGAAGAAAAGCCTTACATTTTATCAGTTTTGAATTATTTTTAAGTGAGAGCAAGCATAGCTAGGAATTTGACTTTTGATTTCAATTTCTGCAAGGACTTTTCTTTTAAGATGTTTAAATAGTATAACAAGTATTTTTTTTTTGGAGGGGGGGAAGGCAGGGCAATTGGGGTTAAGTGACTTGCCTAAGGTCACACAGCTAGTAAGTGTATAACATGAGGCTGTATTTGAACTCAGGTCCTCCTGGCTCCAGGGCTGGTACTCTATTCACTGTGCCATTATTTTCTTTCTTTTTTTAACAAGTTTTTTTTTTTTTTTTTTAAGGGAGAATATTCTATACTCTGAATTTTATGCCCAAACTTTCCAGAAAGTTTTTATTAAGTTAGATGAAATTAATTCTTCTTAGAAAGATGGATAGCATTTTAAATGCATGCCTTTGAAAATTTCTCTCACACAAACCATTTTGGAATAACAATTTATAGTATACTCAAACAATACTACAGCCAAGTTTGAGCAGGAGTTCATAGTTTAGGTTAATAGTTTCTAAACTTGAAATGATAACCCACAGCTAGAAAATAATTTTCTAAGATCATTCCCACAGCCATTTTGGAATAACAATTTATAGTATTCTCAAACAATACTACAGCCAAGTTTGAGCAGGAGTTCATAGTTTAGGTTAATAGTTTCTAAACTTGAAATGATAACCCACAGCTAGAAAATAATTTTCTAAGATCATTCAGTCTCTCTTTGATCATTCCCTCTAAGGATTTTTCTTTCCATTTGGTCAGAAGTGAACTCAAAAGATACTTCCATTAATTGGAATAATCAAAGACTTCTTCCTTCTCTTAACTCTAATTATTTCTTAATCACTTCTTGAAGGTGACTTTCCTAGGCTGATTGAATAGTGAGGCCTATGGATGGGTTAGAAACTCATTAGGCTATTGATAAGAATGATGTAAAAAAAAATCTCAGTGTAGGACATTGTTTTTATAAAAGATTGTTAAAGGCTGGTAAGATTTCTCCTCCAGATTAGTCCAAAGACTTCAGACTAGCTCACTGGGAAAAATGTTTTCTTAATATTTCTAAAAGAGTGGGGATCCTTAGTGTGCTTTCCATTCAATCTTATGTACCTTTTGGTTAAAGCAATGCTTCTTCCTGCCTAATACTGCTACCCTGTTCTTTTCTGGAGACTTCCGTACTCTAGCCTCATATTCCATATTTGCTTTACCTAGGACTCCTTCAATCAAACCCAACCCTAGCTAGCTTCCCCCAGTATCTTTCTTGCTTATAGGACATCTGAGTTGGGAAACCAAACAGATGTACCTGAAAGAGAACTTAGCCCCTTCCTGTGAAAATCTATGACCTTCTAATTTCAGTGAGCTGCCCAGTGTGATTGCAAATCAGGCATCCTATTATTGGTTAAGAGAGGGCTTGGTAGAGCTATCTCATTACCTGTGGTAGAGTAGCTAACTTTTTACCTGCCAAATATCTCATAGTCTTCAAAGTTAATATGTAAATAATTATTGAAACAAGGGAGAGGAGAAAACATTACAAACTTATTCAAACGGGAGGGGAGAAAACAAGAAAAATGATCGATTAGAGCTGTTGAATGATGAAATAGGCTGTTCCAGAAGTTTAACAATAATTACTCTGGCATACATGGGGTGGGGGAGCTGCTATCACAGGTTCTGAGATCTGTGTTTATAAAAGGAAAGGCAGCTTTTGAGGGGGTCAGTCATCACTTTAATCAAGCACATGTATCATTCACTTAATTCAGGGGAAAAAGTCAGCACCCTGAACTTCAGAGAAAATATAGGGAAATCAGAGATCAACAGACATGTTTCCAAATGTCTGACATAAGCAATACATACATCATAGATCAACAGACAGATTCAACTGTCTGACCATAGTTACCAGAGAGGGAAGCACCAACATCTTGGTTTTCAAAGCTGGCAGGCTACTTAGCAGTTGCCCAGAGTCTTGTCTAGCCAGACAAATGCTACCAGTGAGTAAAGCTCCAAGTAAAATCTCACCTCAGAGTATTTATACACTTTTCAGAACGAGAGGAGGTCACAACCCTTGAGAACCAGTGCCTCATTAACAAAAGATGTGGCCTTGCTACAAATCTTCCAAGGCCTATTAATGGATGGGGAAGATCTTTAATCACATTAAATAATTAACAATACAAATACATATACAGTTTCTAGTTAAAGGAACTCTTGTTTCTGTACTTTACTCCTAGTAAAGACTCTATCTAAGTTGATAAAGGCCAGATTCAATCAGAAGCACTTAATTATACTAAAACAAAAAGAGCAAAAGCTCCTACTTTGCTTGGCATCAGAAGGAGGTCATGGTTCACTGCCTTCAAAGTTACCAACTTTTTCTTTGGTCAAGTATTGTAGCACTTTTAGGACAAAATGTTTGTTTTTGTTGTTCATTCATGTCCAACTCTGTGATTCTGTGGACCATACTGTCCATGGGGTTTTCTTAGCAAAGACACAAGAATGGTTTGTCATTTTCTTTTCCAGTAGACTAAGGCAAACAGAGGTTAAGTGACTTTCCCCATATCACACTGCTAGTGTCTGTGACTGGATTTGAATTCACGTTTTCCTGACTCCAGCCCAGCACTCTGTCCATGGAGTCACCTAGCCAGTTATCACCTAAGATAACTGGCTAAGATAGCCTGGATTGACATGCCTCTGAACTACTTATTATATTTACAGCCAGGCCAATAGCCTTAGTGGTCTGCCATGTAAAAGGGCCCTCCTAAGCAGTTGTAAAACTCTTTTGATTTCTCTGTTCATTTCAACAAATTGTCCTATGATTTCTAGATATTGGGGCAACTAGATTCCATTCATCCTTTCCTGCCTCAGTATGCCTCTTTATTGCCATAGTGGTCAGTTGTTCCCACATAGGTTTTTGGTTCTGGAAAAAAACACTTGTATTTCTTATCTTTCATCTTTCCAACTCTTCTCATCCTTCCCTCCCAGACTTCTCCTCTATGTCAGGGCCTGTCAAAATTTTTCTACCCTTGACCCCTTCAGTGCTTCTTTTTTTTTTTCTAAATTTGTTTATTTAACTTTTCAACATTCATTTCTACAAAATTTGATGTTCCAAATTTTCTCCCCATTTCTCCCCTCCCTCTATCCCAAAATGCCAAGCATTCTAATTGCCCCTATCACCAATCTGCCCTTTCTTCTAACATCCCTCCGTTCCCTTATCCCCATCTTCTCTTTTGTCCTGTAGGGCAAGATAATTTTCTGTACCCCATTAACTGTATTTCTGTTTTCTAGTTGCAAGAACAATACTCAACAGTTGTTCCTAAAACTTTGAGTTCTAACTTCTCTCCATCTCTCCCTCCCCACCTATTCCCTTTGGGAAGGCAGGCAATTCAATATAGGCCATATCTGTGTAGTTTTGCAAATGACTTCCATAATAGTCATGTTGTGTAAGACCAACTGTAATTCCCTCCATCCTATCTTGCCCCCCATTGCTTCTGTTCTCTCTTTTGATCCTGTCCCTCTCCAAGAGTGTTGACTTCAAATTGCTCCCTCCTCCCACTGCCCTCCCTTTCATCATCCCCTCCACCCTGCTTATCCCCTTCTCCCCCACTTTCCTGTATTGTAAGATAGGTTTTCATACCAAAATGAGTGTGCATTTTATTCCTTCCTTTAGTCAAATGTGATGAGAGTAAGCTTCATGTTTTTTCTCTTACCTCCCCTCTTTTTCCCTCCACTGAAAAGTCTTTTACTTGCCTCTTTTATAAGAGATAATTTGTTCCATTCCATTTCTCCCTTTCTCCTCCCAATGTATTTCTCTCTCACCCCTTAATTTCATTTTTATAAGATATGATCCCATCCTATTCAGTTCACCCTATGTTCTCTGTGTGTGTGTGTGTGTGTGTGTGTGTGTGTGTAATCCCACCAACTACCCAAATACTGAAAAAAGTTACAAGAGTTACAACATTGTCTTTCCATGTAGGAATGTAAATAGTTCAACTTTGGTAAGTCCCTTATGACTCCTTTTTGCTGTTTACCTTTTCATGCTTCTCTTGATTCTTGTGTTTGAAGGTCAAATTTTCTTTTCAGCTCTGTT
Organism: Bettongia penicillata ogilbyi; assembly: GCA_023548195.1. Classification (NCBI taxonomy): domain Eukaryota; kingdom Metazoa; phylum Chordata; class Mammalia; order Diprotodontia; family Potoroidae; genus Bettongia; species Bettongia penicillata. The sequence goes on along the minus strand of JAJHZJ010000318.1, from coordinate 4,025,129 downwards.
CTATTGCATTGAAAGACTATTTTTTTCCCCTGAAGTATTATACTCAGTTTTGCTGGGTAGTTGATTCTTGGTTTTAGTCCTAGGTCCTTTGGCTTCTGGAATATCATATTCCACACCCTTCAATTCCTTAATGTAGAAGCTGCTAGATCTTGTGTTATCCTGATTGTATTTCCACAATACTGGAATTGTTTCTTTCTAGCTGCTTGCAATATTTTCTCCTTGAACTTTGGAATTTGGCCACAATGTTCCTAGTAGTTTCTCTTTTTGGATCTCTTTCAGGAGGTGATTGGTGAATTCTTTCAATATTTATTTTGCTCCCTGGTTCTAGAACATCAGGGCAGTTTTCCTTGATAATTTCATGAAAGATGATATCTAGGCTCTTTTTTTGATCATGGCTTTCAGGTAGTCTCATAATTTTTAAATTGTCTCTCCTGGATCTATTTTGCAGGTCAGTTGTTTTTCCAATGAGATATTTCACATTGTCTTCCATTTTTTTCATTCTTTTGGTTTTGTTTTGTGATTTCTTGGCTTCTCATAAAGTCATTAACCTCCATCTGTTCCATTCTAATTTTGAGAGAACTCTTTTCTTCAGTGAGCTTTTGAACCTCTTTTTCCATTTGGCTAATTCTGCTTTTGAAAGCATTCTTCTCCTCATTGGCTTTTTGAACCTCTTTTCCAATTGAATTAGCCTATTTTTCAAGGTGTTATTTTCTTCAGCATTTTTTTGGGTCTCCTTTAGCAAGGTGTTAACCTGCTTTTCATACTTTTCTTGCATCTCTCTCATTTCTCTACCCAGTTTTTCTCCCACCTCTCTAACTTGATTTTCAAAATCCTTTTTGAGCTCTTCCATGGCCTGAGCTCATTGACTATTTATTTGGGATATTTGGGATACAGAAGCCTTGACTTTTATGTCTTTCCCTGATGGTAAGCATTGTTCTTCCTCATCTGAATGGATAGGAGGAGATATCTGTTCACCAAGAAAGTAACCTTCTGTGGTCTTATTTTTTTTTCCCTTTTTTGGGCATTTTCCCAACCAGTTGCTTGACTTTTGAGTCCTTTGTCAAGAGTAGGGTATACTCTGGGGACCTGTAAGATATCAGTTCCTCCAAGGTGGCACAATCAAGCGTGTACCCATCTGGGCACAGGGAAGGATTTTTGTGCCCAGAATCTTAGCAGAGTTTCTTCTCCACAGGCACCTGACCTCCAGTTCTGCCAAGCGAGCACTAGCAGGGTGGGATTCAGTCAAGCTGTGGGGGCAGGGCCACCATTCTGTGCAAGATAAAGACTAGCTCCTTCAGTGCCCCCAGGGGTTTTTACGATCCAGCAATGCTCTCGGGCTGCTGTAGGGGCTGCTGTGAGAACTTCTGCCATCTGCTCGATGTGGCCTCTTCAGGCCATTGCCTGAAGTCAGAGTATGGGAAGGCCCTTCTCCCTTTCTGGCCAGCTGAAAAAAATATATCACTGACCTTTGGCCCCTGTGAGTTGAGGGATCTTCGGACCACTGCTGCTGTGACTGGGGATTCTGAGACTGGAGATTCCACCCCTGAGAGCTGTTCACAAGCAGCACCATGGGACCAAGGCTAGGCTGGGCTCTGAGCTCTGCTTCGTGTCCAGTGCAACTGATGTTTCCCATGGGCCTTTCAGGTCACCCTGAGCTGGAAATCTCCTCCACTCTGTTGTTCTCCACTTCTGCTGCTCCGAAATTTGTTGAGAGTCCCTCTCTATAGGTATTTTATGGGCTGTGTGGGGAGAGCCTGCATTTTTTTTGTCTTTCTACTCCGCCATCTTGGCTCCGCCCCTTCCCCTGCAGTGCTTGTTAAACTATGAGTCATGACCCCTTATGGGGTTGGTCTATACTCCCAACTAATGTTGAAGTTTGGAGAATGCTTAAGAAACAGTGAAGGAGGAGGAAATAAGGAGGAGATTACTGCTTACAGTTCTACCTTTTGTATGTGTCCTCACTGGAATTTAAGTTCCTTGTCTCTTTTTTTTTTTTTTTTTTTTGGTTTTATACCCTCAATGTCTTGTGCAGTATCTTGCACCATTAGACTGTGAGCTCCTTGAGAACAAGGATTAAAAGTCTTTTTGAATACCCAGTGCTTACCACAGTTCCTGGCATATAGTAGCTTATTGACTGACTGGACAACATATTGTCACTTAATATATATTTATTAAATTGAAATGTTATGCTTTCTGCAGTTTGCTCAAATAGATTTTTAAGTTTTACATAATTCTAGCCTATTAGATTCAACTGAGGCATGAGTATTGCTGACAGAAAGCTACTGAACCATAGGGACTATAGACTTTGTATCTTACCCCCTCTGACCTCTCAGTTCCTTGTACTTAGCAGATACTCAGTTGTTGAATGAATGTAAATACTCAACCTATTTAATTTGCCTTATTAAGGTAAACATTTTTACATATCAGGATATAACTCTTTCATGTATGATACTGGCAATTTTACTTGGCCAGAGGGAAAAAAGGCTGCCAGAATTTTAGGGGAAGTGATTCTATTAGACTGTTAGCATCAATATTTCTTCTTGACTTCTGACACATCTGGGACTTCATTCTGTAGCTTGTAGCCTAGAGAACTCCAGCAATATGAACCTTATCTATAGTAAACAGAAGAGAAGGTCGGGTAAGTTACTTGCCCAAAAGGTTAGCAAAGTTCTGTGTACTTGGACTCAAACTGGTTTTATAACCTTGATAACTGGCATTTTCTTTATCTTTGCTGGGCTATAATATATAATTTCAATAAGACTTTTATATCCATGAGTTTGTTCATGTGCTTTATTAAAAAACGTGGACCTTTATGTTCTTGAATCAGGCAAAGTGACTGAAATCTTTAACTCTGACTGTACTGCAATAAAAATAACCCATACTATATTTTTCCTATGGAATGTAAGTTCAGTAAGGACAAAAAACTTTCATTTTTGTCTTTATAGCTCTAGCATCTTGAGCCTAGCAGATGCTTAACAGATGCTCATCGGTTTATTGATTTTCCTAGGATGATTGAATTCAACCAGAATGAATGATTTCCTGGGCATATATTCAGTCAATAAACATTTAAGTGCTTACTATGTGCCAGACATTGCCAAACTCTGGGAATGCACATGTAGTGAAAGAGAGTCCCTCCTACCCTCAAGTACCTTATTTTCTAATGCAGAAGACAACACATAAAAGGAAGCTGAAAAAGGTGGGGGAGGGATAACAGAGAAGTACAGAGGAATGTAGCCTGGAGAGAAATGAAGAGATGGCAGACCTGAAAACCCTCCTTAAATGGACGTTCTGGGAGAGCCCTCTACCCTTTATTTAGAGGGCAAAATTCCAGGACTAGAGACCACTTCCAAGGTGTGAGTCATAGGGCTGAAGTGATCTTCCAAGATAAAGAGTTTTCAGAGGCATGCTGGAAAATCCAGAGGAGTGCAGCCTGGTGGGAAAATCACAACTTTTCAAAATTTGGAGGAAAAAATCCAATATTTCTTCCTCTGTCATGTTAATTGGTGTCTGGCAAAGGTCACTGGTTTACCATTAGAAAGCCAGTTGAATAATTCCTTCCTTTTATTTTCTAATGGAGTTGGGGGAAGCTTCTTGGAAGAAATGGGATTGGATGGGCATTGAATTTAGACAGTAGATCATTTAGAATGTGGCTTTAATGGGTAGGGAAAAGACCAGTGTAGCAAAAAGCTGATTTTAGCGTCAGAGGACCTGCATTTGAATCCTAATTCTGGTAGCTACTACCTGTATGACTTTAGGAAAAGCACTTTACACTTCTGGGTCTTAGTTTTTTCCTTTGTAAAATAGGGGAGTCAGACTGATGAACTCAGGTTACTTGGAGCTCTGAATCTCTATCTTTAGTATGTTCTTTAAAGGTACATTCTATATCAAAGTGTTAGCACAACAGGGGAATCTGAAGTTACATAACCAAACAAAAGTAATTTTTTCCCTAACAGTCTCATCTTTCCCTTCTCTAAGCTCCTATTATGTTATGGCTGTTGTCTGTTCTCAAAAAGGACCAAAATGACATCACTGTGCTAGAGTCAAGTTACAGTGTGTCCAAATACCTGATCAGACCAATAGGAGCTCAGAATCCTGTACCACAGGATTGGCACAAGTAGTCCATGTGAACATTTGGGGTGGATTCTCTAAATTTTCACAACTCATTTCTTTTGAGCTGTTTCAGTTCTGCTTTTCTCATAGAGCATAGGACCTGCTCTGATGAAGCGGGCTAAGTTCCAAGAGGAATCATCAACTTCAGAGAAAGCAAGATGGATTTTTATAGGGTAAAGATGCAATTACATAATAGAAATTAAATAGAATAGGAATTTGATTAATATTAAAAAAGGCAGAAGGAGTTTTTTAAGGGATTATGTAATGGAGGAGGGGTTCTAGCCACAGTGGAACTGCACGTGTGATTACTCACAATGCATACAGAGAAAACTGTTTGGGGGAGGGTATGTATATATGAAATGGTATTATAATAAACCTCTCTATGTCATAAGTTCCCTCTAGTTCAGTTCTTTACTATTACTGCATAGGTGCCTAGTTAGACAAAATCCCTTCTATTATTTTGGAGTCCGGATCCTGCTTGGGCATCCTGGTGCTGCTGCTTTCTGATTGGCTATTATAGTCCTGTCTTGGACTAGATGAATGTGGCTGTGGTTGAGTGCATGGACACACCTGCTGTTTCCATGGGAAATATGAGGAATGGGTCTGGGGGCAGTGCCAAAGTAGAGGCAGTGTCTGGGTTCCCATCACATGGACACACCTGCTGTTTCTATGAGAAATATGAGTTTCAGGGGCACAACTGTTGTTCTAGTGAGCTGTAAGGCATATGTAAAGAAGTCAGGACATTGGCGGTGGGGTAGGTAGAGTGGGCCTGTAAGGAAATTAGGCTACTGGGGCTGGGGCAGCTCTACTAGGACTCCATCACTTTGAGTCTCCCAAACACTGAGCTTGCACTGCTAATGTATGAGTCAGCCCCATTACCAGTATTACAGTCAGCCAATAAACATTATTAAGCACCTGCTATGTGCCAAGCACCATTCTAAGTCAGTTCATTTTAGTTTAGCACTTAATTGTTCCCTGCTCATTCTATGTGTGTAAGTTAGTCTCCTTAACTAGATAGTAGTTCCGTAATGGCGGGGACCAAGTCCCATTTTATTTTAATTCCTTATGGCAATGTGCTGGGGCTACAGTAGACTTTGAACAAATACTTATTGATTCATGAAAAGATGCTTAGATTCTCTAACAATCAGAGCAATGCTAACAATAACAGCAAGAATGATAGGTAGTATTTATATAGTCCCTTAAGGTTTGCAAAGTATGTCGTATATTGCATCTGTCCTCTGGAATGGCAAAAAATATAAAGTAAAATTATGGTGGCTCTGTGTGACTTGACATTACAATTGGTAGGATAGTAGCTGAAACAAACATTTGGTAGAGCAGTACAGCAATTAAAAGAGTCACTAAACTGATCATAACCTAATGAAAGCAGGACTTAATTAAAGCATGTGTGCATGTGCACATGGAAAAGGAGGGACCTGGATGTAACAAAAATAATCATAGTTGCACTATTTGCAATAGCAAAAAATAAATAAAAGCAACATTAGAAAAATGGGAGACTTGCTGAATAAATGTAATGAAATATTTTTTAGACTAGATCTGATAAAATCTGCTCAGCCTGGTCCACACTTGCTCTACTGTGGAGTCTTCAGTGAATTGCCTGGGGCACCGAGGCATTTAAATGACTCTCCCCAGAATCAGGGATGTATCAGAGGTGGGGCTGGAACCGAGGTCTTCCTGAAAGCAGGGTTCCCTTTCTAGCCACTCTGCCATGCTGCCTTTTAAAAATACTGTGGTGCTGAATTGATAAATGTAAAGTATGTGAGAACACGTAGAAAGCAATCAAATTAAACATGCCTATATAGGAAAAAAGAAAGCAAATAGAGGCAGAGGAACTACGGGCAGAGCCAGAGTGACACAGAGCCCCCTCCTCGCCAAAAAGTGTTTTTGGCTTGTTCACGATTTACTGTTTAATTTGTTATTGAAAAGTCAGAGTGGTGTAGTGTGTAGAGAGCTGGCTGCAAAGTGAGGAGGATCTGAGTTCTAATCCTTTCTTTCAGACTAAGTTGTGGAGAAAATGTTGACCTGCATTAGCAGAAGGAGTTTTCTTATTTGCTAGTTCCATATACTAATGAAATCACTAGTCTAGTCCCTGTCTCTATATTATTAAATAGTAATGGATGCAAAGTAAGATTTGATTCCTTATTTTGTATGTTTTTTGATTACTTGCACTGATAGTTAAGTTTATGATGATTTTTAAAAATTACTTGCTGGTTGAGAAAGCTCAAAGCAGTTCAATCATAGATGACTGCTTTTGTCCTCTTATCCTAAGACCTGGGGGATGGCTATATGGAATTTGGATGTCACAATGGTAAAGGTGGGTACAGTAAAGTTTGGGGACTGATGAAACATTTTCTGACCTTGAGGGTCATCATTCTGTCTTTTTGGCTCTTGGGGCTCAATTGATTTCTGGTTGGGACTTCACTTGATGACTGAGGCAGAAAGAAGGTTGGCTCAGTAATGGTGGTGACTAACCAGCTCATCAGGTTTCAGCAAGTTGCTCAATGTTTGCATATTTTCTGGAACAGGAATCAAAAGTCAGACTAGAATAAAAGCTTCTGGCACAAGTGTTAATATCACCAGGTTGTTTCACTTGTTCTCTGAAGCTCCCCCTATCAGGGATCTTTCATTGGAGTACTTGAGTCCTCTTTTCCTGAGTTCTTCCCCTTGTGGCAGGAGGGAGATTCTGAAATGTATTTCGATCAGAGTATGTTGAACCTCAGAGATCATCCATTCCCTCATTTTACAGACGAGAAAACAGGCCCAAAAAAGTGAGTGTCCTGTTTAAAACAATATACTAGGTACTAAGTAGCAGAGGCAGTCTTCAAATTCATGCCCTTTCCTGCAAGAGCCTGTCCTCTTTCCAGTTTCATGCTGTCTAGGACTTGCATGAGATTAAACTGTTTATTTAGGTCTCTCAAAGAACAAAGGTTATCATTAACATCTCACCTTCTCTCTCAAATCAAATAAAATTACTTTAGGTCATGTGATGAGGAAGGAGACACAAACCATTGATAGACTTCAGACCTAACTGTCCTCAAAAATAAGAGAAGCTGATAACCTTGCCTCTGGAGGCAAGGTTAATTTACTAGGAGGAAAAAAAGTTTCTCTGTGCACAGAGGAAGTATATTCTATCAGCAATTAATCCTTTCCATACCTTGTTCTCTTTCCTAACTCTGACTGAAAAGATATAGTAACCTAGATCAATAATTTGCAAACATACAAATAGAAGAAGAACCTATTTGGGTTGAGGGTCCCAATTACTTAAGACCCCTTACTCCTTAAGATAAGGGTGTTTAAAATGCTATCAAACCATTAACACCAAAAAGCAAATTTTTGTGTGTGTGATTTTTACCTTATTTCCAAAGAAACACATATAATAAGTCTGATGAACTTTACTGGTACCAGCCATATTATGAAGGTAGTACAGTAGGTAGAACATTGGACCTGAAATTATGAAGACCTAAGTTCAAATCAGATCTCAGACTTACTATGTGACCTTAACCAAGCCACTTAAACTCCTATCTACCTGTTTCATTTATCTCCCAGGTTGGTAAGTATAAGATGAGATATTTATGAGGCTTTGCAAACCTTAAAGAATCACATAAATGCTAGTTATTAGTAGCATTTTCTGTTATTAGTTATAACACTGACATAATTGCAATCTGAGGAAAAGTATTTTTTCCTCGTAGTGCTGAACTTTGGGAAACAGTTAGACAAACCTGGACTCCCATCAGGACAGTGACTGGTATTCAGATAAGAACAGAAACAACTGTAATCTTTTCTCTGCAGCCCTCATATGTCTCTAGCTAGGAACTTAATACTATACCTGGCACTGGTTCATTTTCCCCTGTAGAGTCATTTTTAAAATGTATAGTTTATGCCAAGAACTGTACTAAGCATTAGGGATGCAAATATAAGAAAGCAAGACTGGTGTTGCTTGTCTTTCATTATGGCATCAAGAAGGAAATGTCATGACTTGCAAGTGAATTGGATTTAAGTGAGTCAGGTCTGTGCAAAGCCACTAGCCTCACTCTCCCCTCCACAGCCATCTGGGTCCAGTGGCAGGATATACATCAGGACTACTAGAGACAGCCCAAGGTACGATGGGAAACCTTGGCCTTTTAAAGGTAAAAGTCTTTCCCAGGTCTCAGCAAGAAAGACTATCTAATATTCTAACAGGGAAGGGGAATTGAAAAGGGAGCATGTTCTGGGGGGAGGTCAAGATGATGGTCTGAGCAGAAGTATAATGTGAAGATGGCTTGAGGTGTAGTAGAAGGATAGATTCTGTCAAGATATGGCAAAATCTCACTTATCAGATCTAGGGGCCAAGGAGATAGAGAACACTCTCTCTCTTCTAGTGGTAAGCCTGTGGAAATGATGATCCAAATGGAGAAAGCATGGTGTAGAAATATCTGGGAAGTGGGGTGGGGTTTTAGGTGTCAAATTCTGCCAGCCTCCCAGCTTGTGGTAAAACAGTACCCTTTAATGTAATCCTAAAGGTCTTAAGGTACTTAAGGTACTTGTTTAGTTGGTGGAGCTTTACTCCAGTTCCTGGGGACATTTCCTGTCAGTGGAGAGTACCGCCACATATGGTGTTAGAGCAGACCTGCACAACTTGGTGGTAGGTAGGGGCCAAAATTAAATTGCCCTAAATTTCTTCAGGCCACAGATAGTCTAGTCACTAAAGACAGACTGAAGATGGTTGAGGTGGGTCATGTGACAAACAGGAGAGCATGGCAATGGCAATCTACCCCCAGGTTACATGACAGGCACAAGTGTGACTAAGGGAAGGAGGGTTTACTGAAGCATGGGCTAAGCACTTGTTACATTTTTATTTTTTTCATACTCTGCATTTTTCAGAAATCTGTTGAAAGGCCACAAGTGGCCTCTGGGCTGTCTGTTGTACAGACCTGTGTTAGAAGTGTGCCCTAACATGGCTCCCTGACATTACTGCCCTTGGGGTGGGAGTGGGAGACAGGCTGAAAATATAATATTATGAATCTTTTCATGCAGAATGAAAGTATACATGCATTTTAGGATTTGAAAAGTAGGATAATTTGGAATTTAAAATAACTGTGTGGAATACAATCTCAGTCTTTATTTATCTACATGTACTTCCAAGGACAAAGGCTACTTTTGGACTGAGATAATAAGTTGCAATAGAGTACAACCTTAAAACATTAAGACTACTTTCTTGTTGGCATAAAGTTCAATTTCTTTGTGTATATGCATTTCAGGGCTTAGTAAAATGGATGTTAGATGAAACAAGTTGTTTGTTTTTTTTTCTCTCTCTCTCTTTTAACAAGTAGAGTAAAGAGATTCATATTTGCAATTCCTAAGGAACAAATGTGCCAGGTTTTGCAACAGGCTGAACCATACAAATCATAGCCCTAAAAGTATTCACGTTTAAAACCCCATTAATTCAATAAGAAAGGAGGTTTGAGGATCCTTTTAGGCATTTGGCCTAAAATGTGCCCAGCATGTAGCCATATAGACTAAGGTCTGACTGCACTTTCCTCTTAAACCTTGTGAATAATATAAACCCTAGTTTTTATGGCAACTCTCCAGGAGAGATGAGTCAGCATTTCGTTGGGTGGATACCATTTCTAGAAGTTCTTAGGTGACTGGTTGAAAGTTCAACAATGAATGTTCTTCAAAAATTTTCTCCTTGAGAAGTGTAGCTAATGGGCTAATGAGAGGCCTGTGATTCCCAGAAAAGAGGCCAATGGTACCAGACTAGATTTAGTTTAAATTTATTTCTGTGGGATTTTCTTAAAGTTTAATGGATGGAATTTTATCTAAAATTCTTTACTGAGATTGTGATTGTCCCAACATTGCAAGTTCTGATAACTTTTTTCATTTAAGCACTTCCTAAGACAGAAAGAGTCCAGATGGATTTTCTGCTTTTTTTGAACACTAGTCAAGTATTCTTACTTTTCTGCTCAATTCTAAGAAGTACAGATTTTTTTTCTTCGAAGGATTATTTCTGGCATGTTTTCTCCAGCCTCAGATATTGACAAATGATAATGACATTGGCATAACTGGTAGGTCAATGTGGCTACATCTGTTGTGTCCTACTATAGCAGAAGATCATACAGGCAGAATCGGAGCATCCTCTTCCTCTGCTGAGACATTCCCAGAGTCAAACTAAACTGGGGAAGTAAAGAAACAACCGATTTGGTAAATGTGAAAGGTTAGATATGTATCCTAACTGAATTCATATTTACTTTATTTTCTTTTTTCTTATCTTTTTTATATTTCCTTTTCCCCCCTTATGTTTACTTTATTTCCTTTTTTCTACCAGTTTCTCATGAGTGTGGTTTCTTATGAATTAAATTGTAGTTCTGTCATGGCAGCTGAGACCCTTGATGCACTTACTAGACTTGAGCTTTTTTCAACTGAAGATGATTTACAAAATATCTAGTGCAATCTCCCCTATTCTCTCTTTCCCCTCTCCCATTTTCTCTTTTTGTTGTGAACTTAATAATTATTAACCAACATAAAGAGGCATGTATGAGAAACTGTAAACCCCTGTTACATAGTTTGTTTATAAGAAAGTGTTTCTATATTGAATACAATGGGGGTAGTAATGTAACCTGACTATTTGTGTCCATTTCTATACCTTTGATTTTCTTCTATGCATTAGTTACTTTTGCCCTTCCTGTATCTGTCCCTTTTCCTCTTTCTCCCTTTCTCTTGCTTATCTAATTTTTGCTCCTTAAGTGATTGTATTAGCAAGCACCCTAGCATACCCAGGAAGGCTAGTTAGCACAGGTTCTTTGATCTGCTTTATAAAGGAAAGACAACTTCAAAGGGGTTAACAATCTTTCTTTAATTAAACATATATAAGTCATTCACTAGGTCAGGGGAAAGATTAACACCCTGAACATGGAGAAAACACAAGCAGAGAAATCAGCAGAAGGATCAACAGACAGGGCCCCAACTGTCTGACAAAGTAATACAATCACCTGCATACACCACCAGATGGGGGACAACAATGGGGCTCGTAACAAATGTCTACTCAGAGTCTCATCCAGGTAATCAAAGGTCCTTCTCATAAGTGGAACCCCCAAAGCAAAATGCCAACCTCCCAGCATATATAGTTTTCAGTCAGTAAGGCATGAAACCTATGTGACTCAGCACGGCTGTGAACCATCAGAGTTCAAAGGTGATCAATACTTCAGATGTTTTCAATGAGTCCGGGAAACTGAACTCTAAAAAGAAAACAACAAAAATCCCACTTGTTTGCTTTTACAGTGACCACCCCGACTCCCTAAGTTGAAGTCCTGATGTAATAAAACGTGTAGTTCAGGAAAACAAATCAACACATTGGCCATGTCTGAAAACACATTTCTCATTCAGCATCCTGAATCTCTCTGCCAGCTCTCTGTGAAGAGGGGGAGATGTTTCATCATCAGGCTTTTGAAGCCACCATTCTTTGCTGCTCTGATCAGAGTTCTGAGGCATTTTAAAGTTGTTTTTCTTTATATTGTTGTTGCGGTCATCATGTTGGTCTTCTCTTCCTCAGTTCACTCTGCATCATTTTGTATAAGTTTACCCATGTTTCTTGGAATCTATTCTATTTGCCATTTTCAATGACAGTTCCCTCATTTTACAGATGAAGACACAAAGACTTAGAGAAGTGAAATGGCTTGCCCAAATTCAAAAAAGGATGACACAGCAGAATCAGGACTTGAACTTGGATCCTTTGAATCTAAAACCAGTGCTGTTTTCAGTATTTCCAATAAAGAATATTGTATTGGAGTCTCTCTTTTACAACTATATGAAGTATATATTTTGATTGTTAACCCACTTTTACAGACAAGGAACTGAGGCTTATAGGGTTTTTAACTTGTTCAAAGTCACTGGATTATTATAACATGTTATAAAGTCAGCTTAGAATGTGCCACATCTCTACTGTATTGTCTAAATCAAATCTGGTCTCAGATACTTACTAGGTGTGTGAACCTGGGCAAGTCACTTAACCCTGTTTGCCTCAGTTTCCAAATCTGTAAAGTGAGCTGAAGAAGGAAATGTCAGAACACTCCAGTGTCTTTGCCAAGAATGCCCCAAAATGGGATTACAAAGGGTCAGACTCGACTGAAATGATTAAACAATAAAACCATTTGTATAGTGTCCATTATATTCCAAGCACTGTGCTAAGTGCTTGACAAATATTATCTCAGTAGAATATCAACTTTTGGAAGGGAGGGAATATTTTCCTGTCTTTGTATCCCCAGTGCCTAGCATAGTCCCTGGCACCTAGTAAGCACATAATAAGTAAATGCTTCTTGAATTGAATGGAAAGAAAACTCAATGAAGTCAAGTTTTGCTTAGGATACACTCCTACTTTTTGTAGTTTATGTTGACTTCTCATTCATTTCTGTCTATGTTTCTATGATAAAATCATATGAAGTTTGGGACCTATTTACATTTAAGAGTGTTTCTGTCCATAGGAATATGAACTGAAACTGTGCTTTTATGACTATAGACAACTACAGGATGAGGAATCTCCCTTTATCAATTCAGGTTTCCTTTTTCTCTGCAACTTACAACTTAGGATAACTGCCTAAAAGCACTTAAGAGATTGTGACTTGGGAGGTCCCATGGCATGGCTTGAACTTAGAACTTCCTGGTTCTAATCTATTTGCTGTGTCATACTGCCTCTCATTCCTCTCTACAAACTTACAAAATCAGGCTAATGTTACAATTGATGATCAATTTTGATCATTTACCTTTTTACCTTTTGAGTTTTAAAAATTTTATTTTTAATTTATGGAATAAAACAAGTATTTTATAACAGTACCATAAAAAAGATGATTGTTCATGGCAATAAAACTGAAGATCTACTATGTACAACTTGCTCTTACTTTCAAATGTACAATAAAATTATCATGTAAATTTCTTTTTTTTCCTTTTTTCTTCCCTCTCCCATCACCACCCTCGAGGTGGCTACCATTAGACAAATAGGTATGCGTATGTAAAATTTTTCTATACATACTTCTATTTATCAGTTTTTTCTCTGGATGTAGATAGCCTCTTTCTTCATGTGTCTTTTATAGTTAATTTGGGTATTTATAATGGACAAAATAACTTATTCACTCGGTCGTTCACAGAACAATATTGCTATTACTACATGTAGTGTTCTCTTAGTTTTGTTCATTTCACTCTTCATTACTTTGTGCAGATCCTTCCATATTTTTCTAAGATTATTGAGTTTGTTGTTTCTTACAGCACAGTAGTATTCCATCACAGTATACCACAACTTGTTCAGCCATTCCCCAATTGATGGGTAACCCTGCAATTTCTTGTTCTTTGCCCCCACAAAGAGAGCTACTACAAACATTTTAGAACATATAAGTTGTTTTCCTTTTTCCCTAATCATCTTTGGAAATAGATCAAGGAATGGATCAAAGGGTATATAGGTTGCTTAATAACTGTTTGTACGTAATTCCAGATTGCTCTCCAAAATGGTTGGAAAAGTTCATGATTCTACCAACGATGAAAGCGTCCCAGTTTTTCTGCATCTTTTCCAACATTTGTCATTTTCCCCCCTTTTAATCTGCGTTTCTCTGATCAATAATGATTTAGAGCATTTTATATGGCTGTAAATTGTTTTGATTTCTTCATTGGAGAACTGTTCTAATTCTTTTAACATTTATCAATTGTATTATTTTAGATAAATCTTATAGATTTGACAAAATTCTTTATATATTTTAGATATGAGACTTTTATCTGATAAACTCTCTATAGAAATTCCTTCCCCCCCCCCCCAATTTTGTGCCTTCCTTCTGATCTTGGATATAGTTGTTTTATTTGTACAAGAACTTTTTAATGTCATTGAATATATATAATGTCATTAAAATTATCCATTTTATACCTAATTTTGCTATCTCTTGTTTATTCAAAAATTGTTAGCCTATCCATAATTCTAATTTTCTTGTAACTAGGTCATTTATCCATTTTAACTTTATCTTGGTAAATGGTGTGAGATATTGATCCATGCCCAGTTTCTGCCATACTGCTTTCCAGCATGGAAACAACTTTTTTTTTTACCAAGTAATAAATTCTTATCCCAAAATCTTACACTTGTCAAATATTGTCAAGATGATTCCACCTTTGACCTTTTCTAAGAGAATTAATATTTGCTGGAGGCACTAGCATAGCACTTTATAACATTCAAAATACTTCCACATAAAATGTGTTGATAAGGTTATAAGCAAATTCTCAATTTGGCAGCAGCAGTTACTTCAAAAATTCTGCAGGACACCTTGCTTGCCAACATACACATGGTTCTGAGTTACAACCTTAGTGTTAGCATTTACTTGTAGGAGAACCCAAGGAGAGTTTTTAAAACATAAATTTGCCTATAATTTGCTTATATTTTTTCTTTTAATTTGCAGACTTTTTCATACAGTGGTACAAAACCTGCACATCATGACATACAATAAGTCCATCTCTGACTTATTCTGACTGCTTATGAACTATGTTTCCTATGTGGCCTGAGGCCCCAAGAGTTGGGCCTGTTGGCACATTGCTGAGAACATAAGTTCTCTTGGGACACTGTGCCAGTGTCAAAGGGATATCATCAGGGCAGTGGGTTGGGAGGAAAGGAGAAGGAAGTAGAAATAGGATCTTACTGGAGATGGCAAGGAATCTAGAGTCATAGGTCCAGTCAGAAACTGAGCTGAGACTTGACTAGACAAGTAGGCTGCAGGCCAAGCAATGAAGAAGGAGTTAGCTGAGTTATAGAAACATGTAGGATTTGCCAGTAGTAGTGAGTATCTTTTTGAAAACTTAGAACATTAAACAGTTTCTCAAAAAAAAATTAGGAATTCAACATCCTCAACAATTACAAATATTTCAAGTAAGAACAAGGGAAAGGACTGTACAAGAAACTATGAACTCTTGCCACATTGTTTTTAAAGAAATATACGTACTTACTAATAAAATAGTCACCAATTGCTCTATCCCCTCCCTTCCCTATATACATTTTTTAAAAAATGCTTTATTGCTACTCTCTTTTGTATCTGTCATTACCCGTTGATGCATGTCGTCTCTGACTCTTACGTAACAGAAGCATCCCCTTGTAACAAATACATACAGTTAAACAAAACACATCATCACATTAGCCATGAGTCCCTTACCTGTCCACCAAAAGGTAGAAAGGATATTTCATCATCAGTTTTAAAATCATGGCTGATTAAGGTCTTTCAGGATTGTTTTTCCTTACATAATAATGTTACGTTCTTCATGTAAATTGTCTTACTAGCTCTGCGCACTTCACCTCATAGAAATCTTTCTATACTTTTCTGACTCTATCATATTAGTTCTGCCATATTCTCTTTCACCCCAGATTTCTCTCTCACTCTAGTCTGCATCAAAACCAGTTCTAAACCCTCAACAAACTGATTCACCAGGAACTCCAAACGATTGAGCATCTGAAAGGCACAATTCATCCAACAAAAGGAGCAAAACAATGGAGAGCTAGGTGTGGAATTTTGACCCTTGGCCATTGAGTTGGGGAAGCATTTTTTTAGACAAGAGAAGCTTATTTGGAGTCTTTGAACTAGAATATATGTACCATACCTTGCCTACTCTGGGCCTACATTTCTAGCATTCAACCCAATCAAACTAGCCCTTGGCATGTGAGAAAAGAGAAGAAAGTAGGTTGCCATTGAGCATGACATTTGTCCTCATGCTATTCAGGGCTTTATTAGCTACCAAACTAGGTCTGATCCAAGCAGGCATCTTTTTGTGGTCTTATACCACCAGTCTCCTGACACTCATTAGACTTGGCTTAGAGTATTGTGTCCAGATGGAAGAAAATTAAAGTGAAATAAATAATACTATCTAACTGAGACAAACAATTTTAAGGGGCTTGGGATTATGTTTGAAAGACTATAAAATGATCACTGCTTTCTGTCATAGGAAAAGTGACAGCAAAGAGAACAGAGAATACAAGAATTCAACTAGAATTAGAAGAAAAATATAGATTGGGGGGTGGTGGTGGTGGAAATCTTTGCATGAAGCATCTCTGATAAAAACCTGACATCCATAATCTATGAGCTGGAATTCTTAATCTGAGCTTGGTGAAATTAAAAAAAAAAATTTAAATAGTTATCAGATTTTTTGATAACTATTTCAAGTAGTGAAATACTAATAATAATAGCCAACAATGGTTTGTTTCCTTTGTAACCCTATGTATATTACTTTATGCATTTGAAAATATTTGGAGAAAGCTTCCCCAGGCTGCCAGAGGGGCGCATGACATAAGTGAGATTAAAAAAGCCTTTGATCTATAGGGAAGTGACACCAATCTAGAAAATTCAGATCCTTTGCCCCGCAGATTCGTTGTCTGAGGACACAAAGTTTTCAAGATAAGGAATGTGAATTACTGAAAGCCATCTGAACAAAATGGTTGAAATTATTGATAATCAGAGAAAGGCGAGTGACAACTCTGAAGTATCACTTCTTTTCCAACAAATTGGCCAAGATGAAGAGGGCTCCTCTTGGAAGGAGATCTCACATATCATGGACCCCAAGTTCTGAGTGCCTAGTCCAGTAAAGGGCTTGCCCTGAGATGATGATGATAGCTACTATTTATATAGTGCCTACTTTGTGCCAGGCATTATGGTACCTACACACACACACACACACATATGTGTGTATGTATATGACAGGCACTATACTTTACAGCTATCTCATTTGAGCCTTACAACAAAACTGGTAGGTGCTAAAATAGCAAACAAGTTAGTGGCTTGTACAAGATACGCATAGTAACATAGTAAGTGTCTAAGGTTGAATTTGAACTCAGGTCTTTCTAATTCCAGGCCCAGTAGTCTCTTTACGGATCCACCTAGTTGAAGGGATGAATATCTGATGGGGTACTAGCCCCAAGCCAAGACCTTTTTCCCTTGGATCTGGAGGGGCTATTGTCCCATTTGTCTGATGGACCCAGGAAAGTTTGGCCTTGGGCGGGAAGGGGGTGGGCTGGGGAGGGTGGGGGGGGTTCCCTTGGATTCCTGTTCCATTTCTCTATCTTATCAAAATCCTGTTGTCCAGACTATTTAGCATTCTTTCGATATTCTTCCCTTTGAGCATTCTCTTAAGGTTCAAGTCACCCAGCCAGGATTGTGGATTGTCGGGACTACTGGGACAGGATCCTCCCTGGGTTTGATCTACATTCTAGGCTGACCTCCCCTATCAAGACCATCCCTGGGACCCCAGACTACTTGGTGCCACATGGATTCTTCCCTCAGTCTTTTTTTGTATTTAAGTTCCATCTTGCCTCCGTGAAGGGGTGATTTCAACATATTCTTACAAACTTCAACATATCCATCACAAATTCTCTGGAAATCAAAGGTATTAGGGGTCCTGTCATTTCTGTGATTAGAAGATTGAAAACTGAGTACTTTTCCCATGTGCCCAGTGTCTTTGGCATGTCATCCACCACCATCATGGAAGGATGCTGATGTTAAGTCAGTCAGCAAGCATTTATTCAACTTGAATTCACCTCGATCCCCAGGATCTCCACCACCACACACATCACCTGCTGCATGGAGTATCACAACTGTAAGAGACTTGGGCCTCAGGATACCAAAGGTGTAAAAGGTCCAGTGCTTCTGGGAGATCAGAGTTTAGGAGTGAAAGTCTTGTTCTGTGTGTGGTATCTTCCGAGTCTGACACATCCCCCATAATCTTGGGATAAGATTATGGGGGTGTGGTCAGGTATGTGTTCACCTTCATTGAAAACTTGGAATACAGGCAACTAGACAGAGTTCTTTGCCACTTTCATCCATCTTGACCCTCTAGTTCTCTGGTGTTTGAATTAAGCAGTCATTAAAGCTGGCACCACTGCCCCACATTGATTTCATTCTCTGTCATTTTTTCCCTCCTGCTATGGCAGACAAATCTTTGTCACACCACCCCTACCCTGCTCACCTCTAGACCTGATCCAGGTCACTAAGTCTCTATCTGCTGAGGCAAAATACCCCCTTCACCCTCCTCTCTGCTCTGATCAGTACTGACCTCAGCCCCTTCTGACTACATAACCTCTGTCCTCGAGTTCTGCTGCGGTCTTTGGAACTTCTGCTCTACTGTCAATAAACTTTCCTTTGTCCTAGATAGATAGATAGGTTTACCTCACCCTCTTTCCAACTTTCCCTTCCCTTCTCTTCCCTTTCCTTTTCCCTTCCCTTCCCAAAACCTTACACCTATTGCACTCTGAAGCTCATACATTAGTCGGACCCTGCGTAAGGTCCGACTTCTAGACCCTCCTGATTTGAGTGATTATTAATAGTAACTGTTGCTGTTTCCCTCCCAGCCTGATGTCCTTTTTTTTCCTTTGCCTCACTAAAGGGGCCATCTCCTGGCTACTGCTTAAAGAGGCCTATTCACTGAATGGGCCAAAGTCTCTTATTGCATTCTGGGTCATCTTCAGTCATCCTGATGAATATCTGGTCACTGAATTCAGATGACTCCAAAGGAGACGTGACCTTGCACAGCCCTCCCTCACTCAAAACAAAGTCAAGTGCAAGTCATATCATCATTTTTCTGATGGCATGGTCTTCTTCAGCACGGACGACAACAACAGCTTAGTGAACCTGGCTGTCTCCAGAAGCCACTGTACTTTAGGCCACTCTCTTTAGTACTAAGGCTCCTTTTCTCAGGCTTTCTGAAGCACTGGATCAGGAAGAGGAAAAGGTTTACTCCTGGCTCACATGACATGCTAGATAAAAACAAATAATCAAGTCCCATGTTTTCACTGAAGCTGGACACATACCTGACTGTAGCCCCATAATCTCATTCCAAAGTTATGGGGTATGAGTCAGATTCAGAAGATACCACATACACACATACACACACATGCACACACAAAGAACAAGATTTTCACTCCTAAACTCTGATCTCCCAGAAGCACTGGATCTTTTATACCTTTGGTATCCTGAGGCCCAAGTCTCTTACAGTTGTGATACTCCATGCAGCAGGTGATTTGTGTGGTGGTGGAGATCCTGGAGAGCAAGGTGAATTCAAGTTGAATAAATGCTTGCTGACTGACAACATAAACATCCTTCCATGATGGTGGTAGATGACATGCCAAAGACACTGAGCATGTGGGAGAAGTACTCAGCTTTCCATCTTCTAATCACAGAAAGATGCCTTTGATTTCCAGAGAATTTGTGATGGATATGCATCCCTTCAGCTAAGTAGATCAATGGAGAGACTGCTGGACCCTGCCTCAAGGAATTCTGTATCTGGCTCACAGTCTTCCTCTCCCAGCTCAATCTCTGTGCTCATATTCAGGTATTGCAACATACATGTCATTTCATCAAATACCCTGGTCTTCCAGTTCATCTACTTCCTTAAATGTAATAACCTTTAGCTTCATTCCACTTTATCTATCAGGGGAAAGGTCAGATACCTGATCTCACTATCACTCATAATGATTACAACTGTCATGACCCCAAACTTTAAGAATCTATCTTAAAATACATAATGTCTTAAATAACACCTTCCTATGTTTCTGGCCATCTCCACACCATGCTGCTTGGACACCAGTCATCATCCTCATCTCTCTACTCCTAACAAAACCTTGGATTCTGCCCCTGAGTCCCATGGCTCTGAGAGGTGAGCTTTTGCAGGGAATCAGGCCCCCATGCTCCTTCCCAGTCATCTCCATACCTCCCTTTTACATGTTGCCTTTCCCCATTAGAATGTAGGTCAAATGAGTTCAAAGACTCTCTTGCATGTTTATATTTGCATTCCAAGTACTTAGCACAGTGCCTGGCACATAAGTACTTAATAAATGTTCTATCAATCATCTCTCTGTCTGTCTGTCTATCTATCTAATCATCTCTGCCTTACTCCTCCCAAACCTATCCTTTATCCTTACCATGACTTTTAGTTCTAATAAACTTCTCTTTTCTCCCAGTTCATCACTCAGGCTTTAACCTCATTTTCCATCTTTCACAGTTTTGAATCTTTACTTTCCCTACCCTTAAATACTTTGTTCATCTTCCTTTTGTTACTGATGCTGACCTTCACTAACAACTGCTCTCCATCTCACCTGAATACTGCTGAATGCTGCTAGAGAAAGTCATACTTTTCCCACAGTGCCCAGTGTGTAGTGGGGATAGTAGTAAACATATTGCTATCATTATTGTTATAGCTGTCAGCAGCCAATACAAATTAATATTTCTAAAGTTCCTAAAGTATAGGTCAGAAAATGTTACTCCCCTAGTAAAAAACTTTCACTGGCTTTTTACTACCTTGAGGGTAAAATATGAACTCCTCAATCTGACAATTAAGTTATCTACAATCTAGGTACTACATACATTTCTAGATTATTTCATAATTCTTTCCTTTGGCTTAGAGTTCAGGAAGAAATAGGTTCAAATCTTGCCTTAGACACCTGAGCTATTTGAAAGGGCAGTTGGGTGGCGCAGTACATAGAGCTCTGGGCCTGGATTCAAAGATTCACCTTCCTGAGTTCAAATCTGGCCTCACATTTTCTAGCTATGTGACCCTGAGCAAGTCACTTAACCCTCTTTGCTTTGTTTCCTCAGCTTTAAAATGAACTGGAGAAGGAAATATCAAACCACTCCATTATCTTTGCCAAGAAAATCCCAAATGGGGGTCAAGAAGAGTTGGATACAATTGGAAAAAAAAATCAAACGATTGAATAACAAGCTATTTGATCTAGGGGAAGTGATTTAGCCTTTCTGTGTCTCTGTTTTCTCATCTTAAAAGTGAGGTTGAACTTGATGACATCTAAGGTCCCTTCCTTCTGTAAATCTATAATCTTGTGCTTTCTATGTTCTAGCCAAACTGGACTATGAGCTATTACCCCAATATAACATGCCATCTCCTGTTCATGTGCCTTTGCATAAAATGTCTCTTAAGCCTTCAATGCTCTCCCTCTTCACCTCTGACTTTAAGTACACCTAGCTTCCTTCAAATCTCACCTCAGGTACTACCTCTAGGAGGTAGTTTGTAGGCGAAACTTTTCTTGATCACCCTAGTTGTCACTGGTCTCTCTTTCTCTCCTTAAATTACTTTGTATTTACTTATCTGTGTTCATAGCATTATAAGATCATAAATTTAGAGCAACAAGAGACCTGAAAGGTTATTGAGTCCAATGCCCTTGCTTTACTGTCAAGGAAACTGAGGAAATTAAAGTCCATAGGGATTAAGTGACTTGCCCTGGGTCATACAATAAGATGACTAAGGTGGGATTTGAGCCCAGATTTTCCTGACTTCAAGTCCAGAATTCTGTCTACTGTAACAGTTGCAAAAAGAAGGAAAAATGGGATTTGTCTGATGAGATTGATGAGAATTTAAAGGAAACTCATCAATCAACTTAGAATTTAAAAAGAAATATACAGAAGACAGAATCAAGACTACGTAATAGAGACTACATGGGAGTGCAGCATAGTCTTGTAAAGATATCATCTGCAGTGTTTAAGTTTAAGAAACTCAACAGAACTTTGTAGCTATCTTGGGAGAAAAAGGAGGGATAAAACATTTGATGGGAGTGAATGGGATGATAACAGACATCAGACAAAAGGCAGAATAGTTCCATTTTTATTTTGCCTCTGTTTTGTTTGTTTGTTTTTGGCCAAGGAGAATGGCATTTGCATTGGAAATGGCGAAACACAAATTACTCTTAGGAGGTGATACCCATGGTAAATCAGGAGATTATAGGAGAGCACAAGTTGCCTTTGATGAATTCAAGTAATTTGGAACAGATGAACTACTTCCTCTGGTACTAAACTAGTAAATGTGATTGCAATCATCAATAATGTTGGAAAGATTATGGAAAATAGGAGAGGTGCCCCCAAACTGGAGGACAAATGTCGTAGTTTTCCGGAAAAGGAAAGAAAACAGTTTTTAAATTATAAGTCTATGAGCTTGAATTTAATTGCTGTAAAAATTCTAGATTGATCATTAAAGAGGTGGTTGATATAAATTTAGAAAGGAAAGAGGAGATTACAAATAGCTATCATAGCTTTTTCAAAAACAGATCATGACAGAAAAATCTTATTCTTTTTTTGACAGGATTATTACACTAGTAGATGAAGGGAATCCTGTGGACATGGTTTATTCAGATTTTAGCAAAACTTGATTTTAAAAAGTATCTTGTACTATTCTTTTGAGTGAAATGGAAAGATACAGATTTTACAATAACAGAATCATGTGGAGATAGACCTGTCTGAGTCAAAAAGTAGTTATTAATAGTTCAGCATCAATATGGCGGGAGGCCTCGAGTAGAATCCCTTAAGGATCTGTGCTTGGCCCTGTGCTGTTTGACATTTTTTGTCAAGGACTGAGATAAATGCATATATAGCATACTCATCAGCTTTATAGATGAAAGAATGACAGAATTGGTAGCTAATATCCTGGATGACAAAGTCAGTATCCTAAAAGATATTGACAGGCTGAAATTTAATTAAGATAATAAATTTATAACTGGATGGGATCACGCATATGGGTAAGAATAAATGTAAAAGTCTTACATGCAGGTATGAAAAATCAGTTTTGCAAGTACAAGATAAGAGAGACATGGTTAGGAAGCAATTGTTCTGAAAAACATCTGGGATTTTAATGAACTGCAACCCAATTGAGGTAGTAGTGTAATGTGACAGGTACAAAAGCTAATGCAACCTGAGCTAGAATTGGGAAACATAGTTTCCAGGAATAGGGAGGTGATAGTCCCATTGAACTCTGCCCCATCTCAGACCTCATCTGGTTGTGTTATGTCAAAATTCTGAGCACTACAGAACACTGATAAACTGGAGAATGCTAAGGAGGACAGCCAAGATGATGAAGGGCTTTGGTTCTATGGCAATGAATCAGTCTAAGGAACCTGGCATGTTTAGTTTGGAAATGAAATAACTGAAGCATAACATGATACCTGTGTTTATGTATTTGAAGAGCTGTTATGGAGAAAGAATTATACTTGTTTTGTTTGGCTCCAAGAGCCAGAACCAAGAGGAATGAGGAATGAGCAGTGAGCAAACAGGTCAGTTTAGGATTGAATTAGGAATAATTTTAAAACAATTAGAACTGTCCAAAAGCAGAATGGTCTGCTTTGAGTAGATGGGTTCCCCTCTCTCATTGAAGATCTCATTGGAGATCTTCAGGCAGAGGCTGGATGACCACTTGTCAAATATGGTATGGTGGGGATTCCTTGATGTATGAGTTGGACTAGATGTCCACTGAGGTCCATTCCAACTTTCAGATTCTTGATTCTGTAATAACCATCTTTTATTTAATTCAGCTAAAAGTAAACAAAGAGATGAACTGGAACAGATCTATGATTTTGTTGCTGTAGGAAAATTCTACAGAGTAAATGAGATTAGAAGAGATGAAGAAATCTTAAAAATGAAATTCTGAAGACACAATAGGAGACAATGATGTGGATGCATAGGGAACTCACAGGACTACTTAGATTTTAGAAAGATAGTTATAAAAGTTGGAGACAAAGTCAGGTAATAAGGAATGAATACAAAACAATGCAATTTTAAAAGAAGACTATCAGGAGTAATAAGCTCAGAATGATCCAAGGTTAACAAGTAAAAATAAAGTAAACAATATATGTTTATGTGTGTCTGTGTGTATACATATATACACATATACATATTTACATATATATGTATATTTGTTAGGGATGTTAGGGAACTGTGGATACATACACATATATAAACATATATTAGGGAACTGTGTGTAGATATGTGTGTGTATATATGTGTGTGTGTGTGTAAATATATATATGTTAGCCATGTTAGGGAAAAGAGGAGGCTCAAAATGACTGTTGTTCAGGTTTAATGGGATGAAAATAATTGATAATAGAGATAAGGCAGGGCTGCTTTATAATTAGAAATAATTCTTATTTTGCTTGTGCCTTCTCTCCCAGTGAGAATGATCTTTGGAATATAAAAGATAACAAAAATGGTTGATAAGGACTTGATACTTAAGGTAAGTGAAGGAATTGAAAGAGGACCCAGATGCCCTTCAGAAGCCAAAGTCCTTTGGCCAAAATGAACTACATCCTAGGGTACTGAAAAAGCTGATGGATGTTGTCAGTGAAATGGTAGAGAATGGAAATAGTGCCGCAGGATTGGAGAAAGACAAATGTCCTAATTTCCAGAAAGAGAAGGGAATGGAACCTATGAACTAGATTCTAGTGAGTTTGGCTTTGATGCGAAGCAAAATTCTATGCTATGTAGTTAAAGGGATAGTTAATGTACAACTAGAAAATAAAATAGTAATAACAGAGCCAGGCCAACTTTATAAAAAACAGATTATGCCAGATGAAACTTATCTCCATTGTTTACTCAGATACTAGAATAGTAGAACAAGAGAATGCTGTAGATAAAACTTAACTAGATTTTTGCAAAACATTTGATAATGTTCGTCATACTTTGGCAGAGATGTGGGGTTCATGACAGTACAATCAGGTGGACTTGAAGACTAGTGTATTGGCTGACCCTGGAGAAGAATCATTGATCAACTTGGAAGGAGGGCTGTAGGTGAATACCACACATATATGTGCTTGGCCTTAAGTTATCTGACATTTTTTCTTCAATGACTTGAATGAAGTTTTAGTTGATATACAGATGAAGCAAAGCTAAGAGGGATAGTCGACACACTGGCTAGTTGTTAATTATAGCTGGCATTTATATAGCACTTCAAGGCTTGCAAAAAAACTACATACAGATATTTCATTTTCTCCTCACAACAAATTTTGAAGATAGGTGTTTTTACTATTCTCATTTTACAGATGAGGAAATTGAGGTAAGATGGACTGGTTTATCTAAGTTCATATCATTGGTAGTTATGCTAGTAATAGGATACTTATCTGATGCCAGATTTGAATGTAGGTCTTCCATCCATTGTGCCCTCTAGCTTCCTCTACAGAATTAGGATTCAGAAAGAATCACAGATTTGAATGCTGAGTCAAATTGAATGAGGTGAAATACAAGAGAAAAAAATAAATTCCACATTTAGGTTAAAAAAAAGTACAGGATGAGAAGACATTATTATATATCAGTTTGTCTGAAAAAGATATGAAGATTATAATGGACTGAAAACTAATATGAACCAATAATATAATATACTATAATGCTAATGAGAGTTAAAGATCTTTCCCACCCATTAATGGGCCTGTCCATTAAAGGAAGCTTGATTAGGGGAGGCTCTCACCTTTTCTTAATTTCTAATGAGGCACTGGTTCTCAAGAGTTGTGATGCCCTCTTGTTATGAAAAGTGTATAAATACTCTGAGATGAGGTTGTACTTGGGGGTTTACTCATTGAAGTATTTGTTTGACCAGAAGAGACTCTGGGCAGCTGCTAAGGAGCCCGCCAGCTTTGAAAACCTAGATGTTGGTGCTTCTCTCTCTGGTGACTGTGTATGTATGATCAGACAGGTGGATCTGTTTATTGATCTGTGATGTATGTATTGCTTACAGTCAGACAGTTGGAAGCCCTGTCTATTGGCTGTTCTTTCTTTCTCTGTTTGTATTTTCTCTGAAGTTCAGGGTGCTAACTTTTTCCCTTGAACTAAGTGAATGATATATTTGCTTGATTAAAGTGATTGTTGACCCCTCAAAAAAAGTTGCTTTCCTTTAGAAAAGCAGGGCTAAGAACCTGTACGGCAGGCCCTTCTGGGAATGCCAGGGTCCTTGCTGATACATATACCAACCAACAAGGTCAGTTCCATGTTAAACTACATCAAAAGAAGCAATAGTGCTAAAACTATGGAGCTGACAATCCCACTGTATTCTTCTCTGGTCATACCACACTTATAGTTTTGTGTTCAGTTCTGGGCACCACATCTTAAGTTGGATATTGATAATCTGTAGAACATGCAGGGGAGGATACTCAAGATGGCAAAACAATTTAAGATTATTTTATGTGAGAATTAGTTGAAAGAAGTGGTCATGTTTAGCCTAAGGAAGGAAGGCGATGGGGAAAACACAATTGCTGTCTTCAAGTATTCTAAGTACTCTCACAAGGAAGAAGGATTGGTTTGCTCATCTCAACAGCAGTGGTCAGGACTAGTAATAAAAGGCTGAAGTGAAAAAGAAAACAATTTAGGCTTGGTAATTCTAACAATTAGTGCTCTCCTAAAGTGGAATGGGCTACCTTGGGAGGTGGTGGCTTCTTCCTTATTGGAAGACTTCAAGTGAAGTCTGAATAACTACTGGCCAAATATGTAGTTGTAGAGAAGATTCTTATTCAGGTACTGGTTAGATCTGGTGGCCTCTGAAGGCCCTTCCAACTCAGCTTATATGATTCATGAAAATATTAATAGCAGCTATCAAAAATATGGAAACAAAATTTGTGTTCAATTACTGGGAAATGGCTGAAAAGATTATGGTATATGAATATAACTGAATTTTGTTGTGGCAAAACAAATAATAAATATGAACAATTCAGAGAAACCCTGGAAGATCCGTATGAAGTAAAACAGAGGAAAGAAAGTGGAGCAAGGAATAATATACAAACAACATTATTGAAGACAGTGCCAACAGGTAACAAAAGTTAGGTCAGATATGATGAACAATGCCTTTACTACACTAATAAAGCTGAAACACTCATCTGTTCACAATTGATAAACCACAAAGTAACCTATTGATGTAACCCTTTCATTCAATATGTTTAACTGTTTGAGAGGGAAATGCTTTTTGTTGTTGAATGAGAGTGATGTATTTGTTTCAAAATGTGTACTGAGTCAAAACAAAATGAATTAATTTAAAACAAAACAAAGCAAAAAGCAATCTAATCTTGGAAGAATCAAATTCTGAATCTCTTCTAAACCACCCTAATACCCATAGGGTGCTCTGCTTGAAAAGAAAGTCTTTAGCTTTCCTAAAGACAAATATTAGATTGTAAGATCCTAGAGGGCAGGGACTGTCTTTTGTATCTTTTTGTATCCTCATTGCTTGGCCCAGTGCCTGGCATATAGTCAGTGCTTAATAAATGTTTATTGAGTGATTGGTTGAAATATACATTTGTAACTGTATCTACATGGGTCCTCCCCTACTTGAAGGCCAGGTATGTTACATTTCACTTCTACTCTAGGTTTCTATCCTTAAGGAGCTTTGAAGGACGTCTAGTGTCTCTGCCATTGGCTCCAGCCCCTACTGATGGTGTTTCCTCTCAATTTTTGGGATTCCCTATAGCCCACTTTCATTTAACCACTTAATAGTCAAATAAGCTTTTACAAAGAAAGATGTACTTCAAAGGTATAGTAAGAATAAATATACAAACTGTCCTCTCAATACCTAGAAACATGATCTTTTCCCCTCAAAACCACCTCATTATCTGAGGAGGAGAGAGAGATTTCATCCATAGCTTGGTTCATATAAAATACACAGTCCCACCAAGTTCCAGGTCCAGAGTATCCCTTGGGCCTGAATCCCGGGCATTATGGTTTCTTAGGGCTTCCCTACTTTCTGCAACACTCTGGCTCCAAAGACAGAGCAGTAGGGATTGTATCTCCTGCATTTAGAATTTAAAAGAGCAAAAGAAACAGACCAGAACAAAATACCAAGCCCATTTCTTGGGGACATGGGATTTAAAAGGAAAAATTGAACTTCCTGGCTCATGAATTCAGTTATTGCTGCCCCTGCTATGGGTGAATAGGATCTTCATTCATTCTAGATGCTCTGGGAAAAGATTCAGAGTCCCAGCTTTAGCCTTTTCTGGATATCCAACCAATGTAGTTGGAGAATGTTGAATGCTTTCTAGAAGCAGGTCCCTGGTGTTTTCCAGGCAACTGCCTCCATTTTAGATGATATGAGCATGCACAAAACATGCTCAAACCCTGGTTATACCTTGGTTTATCAAAATGCAAATGGAAAAGAGGCAATGTGATGTAGAGGAAAGAGCACCACATTTGGAGTAAAATGACCAAGGTTCTGCCTCTGCCTCTCTCTCCCTGTATTGCCTTGGACAAAATAAAAGGGTTGAACTAGATGTCCTCTTAGATCCCTCCTACATCTGAATCTTTGATCTTGTTATCCTGTCATCAGTGTCGCCCCTTTTCTACCTGTTGGGGAGCTTCCCATCTATTTCCATCCTCTGATTTATTACATTGAGAGGTAATGGTTTGAAATATTGTCATCTAATTCCTTAGAAAGGAAAACATTCCATTCTGCTATATATTATCACCTAGATTTTTCTATTTCACTAAACAGCACTCAAGAATGTGTCATTCCCCTCATGCTTTCTCAACTTTACCCCTTTATTCTGCCATGAAAGACCTGGAGCCAAAACTGGATCATGTTTTGTTTTTTTTTTTCACCATAGTGCCTACAGTGCTCAGGGACACAGACAACTCTTTCAGGATAGTTGTTGTAGTCATGTCTGACTCTTTAAGATCCTGTGAAACAACTGTTCATGAGGTTTTCTTGGCAAAGATACTTCTTTCTCCAGTTGTAGGCAGGCATTAATACAAGGTTACACAGCTAATGTGCCTGAGGCCAGATTTGAACTCTGGTCTTTCTGGTCTTTCTAGCTCAAAGCTTTCTAGCTCTATCCAACTGCACCACCTAGCTCTTTCAGGATTATAGCTGTCCATTTAGCTCAATTAATCCCTATAATTTGCAGAAGTGATCCAGTAGTATCATCTCATTTTTTTCCTCCCTTGGACAGTTAGCCTAAATTATTTGTACCAGGTCTTCGAGTCAGGTAAACAAGGAAGGAACCATTATCCAAAAGTGGGCTTTGTAATGCTTCCTTTCATTTAAGAAGATTATCCTTTCATTCAAGGCAAGCCTATGCCTATCCTCCCGCATGTCTCAGTGTAATCCCTAAGTATAGTGTGAATATTGATTTCTCACATGATTTTCTTATCTTAACCCAAATTCAAGCTGTTCCGGTTTTCCTATTATCTATTTTATGCTATTATTTCAAACAAAGCCAACCTTCAACAAGGGTAACTGGCTGGCAGAAATCACTGAAGTGCCAAGAAACTAATTTTCACCTTAGCTTCAACTTCTCCTGAACTGCCAAGAAGCCATAAAATTGAATTGGTTTAAGGTTCAGCGGCTTACTTTTCCTACCTTCCCCTCAGGGAGGTACTAGTTTGTATAGAGAAATAACCAGGGGGACAACAGGATCATAAAGCAGGAAGGGATTTCAACAGCCTTCTAGTCAATCCTGTTTAAATGTGGAACTGAGGCTCTGAGAGGTTGGATGACCTGCCTAAGGTCACATAAATATTAAAATGCAAAACCAAGACTTGAACCCATGTCCTCTGATTTGCACAGACTCACTGACTTTGCAATGCTTTCTTTAAGAATGCAGAAAGAGATCTGAATCATGCATCAACTAGACATTTTCCTTTTCCTCTTTACTGAGGTTTGATTACAAATCAGTAGTCTACCCATAGCCCCTACCAATGAATGAGTCCAATATTTTATTTGTCCATCATAGCATAGTTAACATGAGACTCCTATATAGGCTGAGATGAAAGTCATAATGAACAAATCTCAAAAAGCCTAATGGGAGTCATAGAGTTAGAGCTGAAAGTGAATTTTAGAAATCATCTAGTCTAGGGATTCTTAACCTGAGATCCATGAACTTTAAAAAAGTTTTTATAACTGTTTTGTTGTTCAGTCATTTCAATTGGGTCTGACTCTTTGCAAACTTATTTGGGATTTTCTGGTTAAAGATGCTGGAATTTGTTTGCCATTTCCTTCCACAGCTCACTTTAGAAATGAGTGGACCAGGGCAACTAGGACTGAATGACTTGGCATAGACACATGGCTAGTAAGTGTGTGAGGCCAGATCTGAGCTCAGGAAGATGAATCTTTCTAACTTAAGGCCTGCTGCTATATGCACTGTGCCACCTAGCTGTGCTTTGATATGACTGGTTTCCTTTGTAATCCTATTATCTTATTTTATGCATTTAAAAATATGATTTTGATAAAGGGTTCATAAGATTCACCAGACTGCCAAATTAGCCCAGGACACAAAAAAGGAAACAACTCCTGTTCTAGCCCAACTGCCCCATCTTACAGATGAGAAAATAGGGGGGTCCAGAGAGGTAAAATAACTTGCCAACATCACACTGGTAACAAGTAGCAAGAATCTAACTCAGATCCCCCAGCTCCAGATCTTACTCTCTTTCTACTATGTCACCCTATCGAAGTTTTTTAATTATTTGTCTTTCCAGCTCATTTTTCCAAATGATAAAATAGTCAACATTTTTCTTTCCTATCTAACAAGAAACTACTGAACAAATGGGAATGAGAATATTGCACTCATTTCCGTACCATCCATGCTGTCCTACTGGGTTCAGTCTGGAGCTGAGGTGGGGGGACACCAGTCTACTAAGAGGAGGCTTAGGCTCCCTTTTTCTTGTTTTTTGGTTCATCAAACCCCACCTCAGTACTAAGGACAAATTATTTAAAACAGGTTTTGGCAAATGTCTAGAGTTCCCCCTTAATAGGAAGTTAAATACAGTATGAATCAGGTATGAGACAGTTATTTATTTCTTGTTGTCATTTGTCCTTCATCCTTGAAGAGGACCAGTAACATCAGGAAGGTGATTTCTTGACTTGCTGTGTAAAGTCACCAGCCTCAGTCTCTCCTCTGGAGTCATCTGGGTCCAGTGGCAAGACATAGATCAAGATGACTAGAGTTGGCTCTGGATGCAATTTATTTCCTAAATGCTAGAATGCTAGACACAGAGCATTCACAAGTGTGCATTTGATAAAATATATTTTAAATAGATTTCAGTAACTTATACCTACTGTTAGACTGAAGACTGATTCCTAAAACTCATCAGAACATAAAGCAGTTTGTTAAATTTGCTGATTAGACATTTTTACATCTCACTTTGGCTCTGTATATCCAAACGACTACTGGTACATATCTACTGGTAAAATAGCTAGACTTGGGCCTCCCACAGAGGACAGAAGCTTCTCCCACCACCAGCCAGCTCCACTTATTTAACCTTAGATCTCTGAAACTTTCAAACACACAGAATCTCCTCTACTCAGGAAAGGAAACACAGAACAAAACATGGCAGATGCTCACCAAGTTGAATTCATACTTCATAGGGGAGTTGTAGCAGGGCAGCCTCTAAAGAGACTGGAGACAGAGTGTACTTTGCTTGCCAAATGGAATAAATGAAGCAAGACAAACCAGTTAGAAACCGTCTCTCTCTTTGTTTTTTTGGGGTTTTTTTTTTTAAGGCTATTGAGGTAGTGGCTCTTTGGGTTCAGTAGCCAATGAGGAGATTACTTCATCATTTCAAAGTGTCCAACTTCTAAGTCAGACATGGCTGGAATTCTCTAGGAAACTCATCTTCATATTTGTGTCCAAATGCTGAGTCATCAAGTTCCTAAAGTCACTGAAAGTCTTCAGGGAAGCTCTGGGAACAAATTTCCTTGAAAGGCCTCTATTGGCCAATTACTCCACTGTCCTTGTACTACAACTTCTCTGCCTGGAGCCTGCTCCAGAAATATTCTTTATTTAAAGGTAGGAGGCCAGCATCACTTAACTACTCTGGCTTATAGTTTTCTCAACTTAAAACAAAGAGCATATTCTTTTATAGGAATCCTTGGAGCATGGCAAAATAGCTGCTACTAGTAAAAGAGAGGAAGGAAGAGTTTCCATGGTGGTCATTGGAAATTGACAGTAGAGAAGAGAAGGAAATGAGTACATAGTGGGGAGAAAAGTGATGTGGCTATTAGTAAATGGAACAGATCCATGGCATAGAGTAAAGACAGGAAGAATTTGTGGACATCATTGACAAGTTAGATTCTTGGAGGATGTCAGGAATAAAGGAAGTTAAGAGGATGAGAAAGAATATACAGAATAGGGAGAAATAAATGTTAGAGACAGAGTTAAGAGTAAGGAGAGTAGAATGAAAGCTTCTTGAAGGCAGGTATTGTATATTTTGTTTGTTTGTTTGATTTTTGTAGAGCTGTCACCTATCCCAGTGCCTTACTGTAGTAGATGCTTAATGAAGAGTGCTGGGTGGTGTAGGGACTTAGAATTGGGGTAGACAAGTTCAGATCCTGCTTCAGACACTTAACTAGCTCTGTGATCCAGGCAAAGCCACTTAGTTATTTTCAGTCTCCATTTTCTCATCTTCAAAATGGTAATGATAGCAGGATCATTATGAGGTTCAAATAAGATAATGTGTATAAAGAGCTTTGCAAATCTTAGCTATGCACATGCTGGCTATTACATGGCAAATACTGGCTAGATGGTACAATGAATAGAAAACCCAGAAGTTATCAGTCCTAAAGTCAGGAAGACCTAAGTTCAAATCTGGCCTCAGATTTGTATGATCCAGGATAAGTCATATAACTTTTCTTTGTTTCAGTTTCCCCATCTGTAAAATGGGAATTATGATAGCACCTGTCTTCTAGGGTGATTGTGAGGAGCCACTGAGATAATAGTAAAATGTTTAGCGTGGTGCCTGGTGCATGGTAAGCACTATATAAATATTAGCTGTTTTGATTATAGAGATTGTGATATATATACTGAGATTGAAATTGGGAGGAGCTGAGTCACTTATTAGCTATGTGACCCTGGACAAATCACTTAATCTCAGTTTCTTCATCTGTAAAATAGGGGTAACAGTAGTGCCTGCCTCATAGGGTTGTTGTGAGGAAAAATGAACTAATAATTGTTAAGCATGCTGTATTACTTAAAGCATTGTATAAATACTAGGTATCATTATTATTACAAAATACTTATTGGATTGTATTGGAAAACAGTGAGAAAAAGGAGATGAGTAAACGGTTTTCCTGCTGACTCTGCTGAGGTTAAGGTCCTTAGATGAGTCCCCATTGCAAGTGAGATAACTGTTGAGATTTCAGGAAATACTTGCTACTGATTATAGCTAGTTCCAAAGTAGAATGGGCTGCCCTGAAAGTTGGGGAGAGTGTTCCTCCTCCTTCACTCTCTTTCAGTAGAAGCAGGATGGTCATTTGTCTGGGGTGTTATAGTGAAGATTCATTTTAGAGAAAGGTTGGATAAAATAATTAGTAAGGCTCCTTTTGGTTCTCAAATTCGGATTCTGTGACAGTCATCAAATCAGGTAAATGATGACTTGTTATCCAGAAAAGTTTTGAAGGAGACATCAGCAAGTAGCAACGTAGGGT
Organism: Bettongia penicillata ogilbyi; assembly: GCA_023548195.1. NCBI lineage: Eukaryota > Metazoa > Chordata > Mammalia > Diprotodontia > Potoroidae > Bettongia > Bettongia penicillata. Next base: position 3,991,865 of record JAJHZJ010000318.1, on the reverse strand, counting down.
ATTACATGGAAATCTTGACCATTAAATCACTAGAGATGACACTAAGATTTTTCCATCCTCTAGTAATCCAGATGCCAGAAATGAGAAAATATGATTTAAACTTTTTTTGAGGCATTTAGAAGAAACCTGTCAAGAAAACTATTTTTAATTTCTTCCTTAGTTTTATAGAAATATAATTAAGGGAACAAACATAAAAAGTGCTTATTTAGAAATAAAATTGTTAAAAGACATGATGCAACTGTTTAATGAATGAGACATTACAGTGTTTTAAGTAAGACAGGTGGATCTGAAACTTGAACAGGGAAATATAAATATGAGATAAAAACAATGCCAAGAAAATGTGGAAATAAACAGCTCAACAGTCTAAACTTGGGAGCAGAAAGGAACCCAGGCAAAATACATGCCAACCAAATATTTGCCATGAATATACACCTATCATTTAAGTATTTGTCTCATTGTTTGAATGTTAAAAGTACACAAAATGGTCATGACAAGATGGCATATTTACTCTCAATTACCATAGTCTCATTTATTTGCATAGTTCAAATAGAGAAAATGGTCTGTATGAATTATTCCTCAATACTTAGAATGACAGGGAAACTGAGTTCCTTTAACTTCCTGTCTCTTCTCAATATTCATCTATATCTAGTCTGAGAATAAGAAATTTCCTTTCTTTCTAAGGTTAAACTGTCTACCTATTCCCTTAACCTCCATTCCCACTCACTTTAGTTTAAACCTTGTGTATTCTATCTTGACACCTTTTGATCATGTTCAGGGAAACTACAGGAGGTGTGTGTGTGCTGTTATGTTCCCCATGTAGATTATGTATGTCCATGTGGGTCTATATTTCTAGTTTATTCTTTTTCCTAGGGAGACTTTTATTCTTATCAGAAGGGAAAACAGGAGATTGGAGTCACAGGCCAGTCATTCTGCTCTTCTAGGAGAAAATTCTAGCTAGAATTATACCTGTTTACTCTCTAACTATTATTAGTCTAGGGGAAATAATTGTTAAATTCCAGCTGAACTCCTGATTGCTATCTCTTAATAAGAAAAGAACTGACATATGTCTCAGCTTCTTTTTACCCTATCCCTATTACCTTAACTTTTCTCTTTGCCCTCTTATTTCTTATTTTATCCATCTCTCTAAAATTCCCCCCATTATCTTCTCTCCTCACCCTCTAATCTTATCTTTTACACCCTTTAAAATTAATTTGTGGAATAAAACAAGCATTTCCATAGAATAGTACAATAAAAAAGATGATTGTACAAAAAGAAATTGAAGACCTGCTATGCGTAACTTGCTGTTCCTCTCAAATCTATAACAAAATTATCTGACTTAGGGGCCTTCCCATGCATCAACCTCACTCTTGTCTGTCCAACCCAACTCTCTCAGTGTTGTTTTTCTCTAGGATAGGGTTCATGTCCAGAGAAAATACCAACATTGATATTTAGGCCTTTGCTATCTATCCATCACAGGGTATATGGCGTTAGCCTTCCTCATAGATAAAGTGGAGTGCCTGTTTTGATGAGGCTCCTTTAAGGAGTTCTTCTTTCTCAAAGGATGGATGCACATGAAATTCCCAGGAATAACTTTGTACTGGCAATTCCTCTAGCAGGACTCCTTCAAGGTCAAAATTCTCAGACAAGACTAGAAAACCTTATTGAGTTGACTCACCTGCCTTAACATTAGTGATCTTTGTTGTATAAGCTTTAATAGTTGGATGAATTTTCATACTGGATTAACTAGAGAATACCAATAAGCCAGAATGAACCAGGGAAACAGATTTTATTACACTTGCAATGTGGCATACCTCACCAGCAATTGATGAGAATGTGACATTCACAATCCAGCTAATAGAATTTTTATGTCACATTCGTAAAAAAAGAAAAAAGTTCTTGTTTAGGAGAATGTATGTCTTTAACTACCAGAGATAAATAAGTTTTATGTCCTTGTTAGTACAGCTGATTGTGCTAAATCAAAGGGAACTACGTGTTAGTCCAGATAAAGGAAGATGACATTCTAGAGACTGAAATCCTCCTTTTAAAAAAGCAATTAAGTCTTTTTATTCAAATTAGGGGAGCAAAGAAAGACACTGAAAGGAGCCAGCTATTGTAGCTGGTCTTGCAATTCATACAGAGGTAATACACAGCAACTTATTGAATATAGGAGAAAATGTAGTTATATTCTCCCCCAAATTCACTTTCAACAAAAATTAGGCCAGAAATTTTCTTATGACTGTTTCATCTTTAGTCATAAATCACATGATATATATATATATGTATATATATATATTTTTTTGATCACATTTTTGTATATCTTATTGATTTCCTCTCTGGATACCTTAGTATAAGTTTTCTGGTATGTATTTCCACAATCAGATACAAGTGTTGGGAAGTATTAAAAATAATAATGAAGCAAACTCAATCTAATAATAATATTAGTATTACAAAATGCAGGATTTTCATAATTTCCCCAATTGCCATTTCTGGAAACCAATCCCTCCAGATATCCCTTCGAATTTAAATGCCTCCAGACCTTCCCTAACTTCTCAATACAATTTGGGTACTGAATAATATGAATTTTTGTCAGACATATATGTGAATTATTCAGTTAATATCTATTTAAATAATTGGTTTCTTATTCTGTTGGCTTGAGTTTAGCTGTCTACTTCATGAAGTCATCTGCTTCTGGAAAATATTTTCCCTTGTAAATTCTACGTCAAAGGGGTCTGTCCTTGACCACAAACTGTCCAGTTTCATCCACTCAAATTCATAGATACATCCCTGAATCAATATTTTGGTGTCTATAACTGGCATGTCAGTTGTTAACAGGATGTGGAATATGTTCTAGGGAAGATTTGCAGATGAGTTTCTTGTAGCAGATCTATGTCCCAGGCTGGTTTTATGCTTTACATATACAATATTATTTTATGATAGAATGATCATTATGTTTTCATGCATTGTGATTTTAGGAAACTATTGTATAACAAAAATTATTACTTTAAAAAATGATACCTTGAGTGTACTTCATTTATATTATTAGGAGATTAACTTCTATTTTAATTTTAATATTGTGAAAATTATGGATTTAAACCATCCCTTATTAGGAGTTTTGTGATATGGTTAAAAAACTATCTTAAGAATTTACTTGAATATTAAATGAATGACAATGAAAATTAGTTGTGTTTGGCAAAAGTTCAGGAGATCTTGTGAATTCTCAGTATTTGTGAAGTTTAGAGGGACAAGGTCCTCTGTATCTTCATCTCGTGCAAGGTCAAATTTCTTATCGGCTCTGTGAAAGAAGGAGATACAGGAAAGGGGTATGATGAGAGTGTTGCGTATTCTGTTCTCAGACTACAAGTGATGTGGGACATTATCTTAAAGAAGTACTACGTCCTTCTTCCAATTCAAGGCCGAAGTAGTGAAAAGTCTAAGTTTGCTTGTAATAAAAGAGTGATTTATATGATGAATGGGATGACTATTGATTATGAAAACTATGAAATTATGCCTGGAGTAGTATATATATCAAAGTTACATCTTTGAACCAGTGAAAGATTAAGTGTGACAAGTGAAAGATTAAATGGCTGGGTTCAATCTTCTGAGTATATTGATTTATTAAGCAATGAATAATAGTTGCCTAACAAATTGGGACAAGGCCCCTTCCTCAGCTTAGGGATGGATCCTGAATACAGGGGGAAATAGACTTTTATACATTGAAAAATAATCATATAAGGCCAGTTAATTAAAAGAAACAATCTAATATTAAGTAATTTGATTTCTAATTGGAGGAAAGATTAAGGACTTTCCAGGTTGAGAAGGAGAGTGAGCAAGTGCAATTTCCTAAAATCAGAAAATGAAGTGTCCAACTCTGCACCTCACCAAGTATTTATAGACAATTAAAGGAACATGGAAACAATAATCGATTAGTAAGGAGCTGATTTTCAGATAAGACATATGAATTGTTTGAGATGTGCAATTGTGAGAAACCTCCTTGCATCAGTCTTTGGATCTGACCGAGTTTCTGGTCAGCATAACCTGGATCCTTATGTAAGGTCTCTAAGCAGTAGGTAGGGATGGCCCAGCTTTCCAGTCATGAAGGGTTAAAAGATCAAGTAATGCAATACAGTTTTTTCCCAATCCCTACAATTGAATAATGTTTTTTACAGTATAAAAATTGAACTAGACCCATAAACTAATAGAAAAAGAACTGAGCTAGCTCCATTATTGACTCACAAGGTAAAGTCTGTGTGATTCACTCAGTTTCCACAATTAAGCTGAATTCCTCAATTCCTTTACCACCTTAATATCAATAGACCCTAGTTTAGAAGGACTTTTCTTCCCCCTTCCACTATGTTCTCTGTGACCTTCATCTTAAGCTTTTTTCATTCCCTCCATTTTCTTGTTCTCATTGACGCCTGGCTCCTTCCTAATGACACAGGTTCCCTGGCCCCCTTTCTAGCATGCACTGTACTTTCACTCATACCCTCCAATCTTTCCACTTATCAATTATTTCTTAAATGATTACTCCTGCACTGGCTGTACTCTCTTCCTTTCCCCATCCTGATTTGTTGGTGAACCAATTCAACTCTACACCATCCTTTTCTCTTGAGGCCCTTGCTTCCTTATCCAACTGAAGAACTTGCCCTGCTAAGCCTCATCCTTAAATTACTGCCACCATTCACTATCTTTATTCCTTTACATGTACTGTTGAATGAAGCTGGTACAAATCATAAAACCTGACTGATTAGATCTACTACAAATCTGTTTTACATCAATCTCAACTGGGCTCTCTCTATAATAAGACAATCATTTTACATTTCCTAATTGACTCACTAGTCTACTTACCACAATAGGTCTTCCAAATCAAACCTCAAACCTCCCACCTCCTACCTCAGTCCTCTATTAACTATTGTGCACAGAAATGAACACAATTGTCCAGATGAGATTTGACAGGACAGAATACAGTAAAACTGTAACTCCCAATTCCTGGAAGCTATGTCTCACCCATTGTAGCTCAAGATTGCGTTAGATTTTTTTTGACTGTCATATCATACTATTGACTCATTGAACTTGTGGTCCACTTAAACCCCCAGATGCTTTTCAGAACAACTGCTATCTAATCATGCCTCCCTTGTGTTATGTTTTTGGAGATGATATGTTTGTACCCAAATGTAAGACTTTACATTAATCTCTGTTGAATTTCATCTCATCCTAGTGCTCTAGTCTGTCAATAGCTCTTGGGATTGTGACTCTGTCAATCACTGTGCTAGCTGTCCCTCTCAGCTTTGTGTCATATATATATTTGCAAACCCCACAGAAAGTTGCCCTAACAAACATAGCTTAACAATAATGTCATTAATTTATTATATCTTTTGAAAAATTGGATCTCTTCATCTCACCCAGGCTGGAAGTGTTGGGTCTACCATATACCTGGTCCCATTGATCATCGAACATTTACCTCCTCCTGAGGAGAGGCTAGGCATGTTCAATCAGAAGAAAAGAAACCCTGGGAGTGACATAGTGTCTCTCTGTTCAATTATTTAAGGAGTCATCTGGAGGAGGAGTTTGATTTGTTCTGTTTGGCTCCAAAGTCAAGTTCAGAGCCAAGAGTCATGAGTATAAATTTCAAAGGGAAAATTAGGCTTGATGACAGGAAAAAACCAAACCTAACTTCCTAACATTGTTTCTCTCCAAAAGTGGAATGGATTTTCTGAAGAGGGAGTACTAGATTGCCCCTTTTTGGAGGTCATCAAGCAGATGACAACTTGTTGGGTATGTTATATCACTTGTTGGATATGTTATAGTTGGGATTCCTGTATGAGTTGGATTAGACAGCTGCTAATAGCCCTTTCAGGTCAAATTCAGTGATTTTACCATTTTAGGCAAGGTAATGTGGTCCAGCAGACAAAGTGCTGAACCTGGAAGTAGGAATCCTACTGTTGACTTCTATGAGCTAAGGCCTTGGACAAATTGGTTGATTCTTCTGAGCCTGTTTCCTTATATAAAATGGGGATTTAAATTCTGGAGATACAGAGAAAGGTAAAAACCAGTTCCTGCTTTCAAGGAGCTCATAATCTAATGGGGGGTGGGGGAGAAAGAGACAATATACAAACTATCCTCTACAAGCAAGATACATAAAGGATAAATTGGAGATAATAAAGATAAGGCACTGCATTAAAGGAAATTAGTAAAGGCTCCTTATAGAAGGTAGTAATTTAGGAGAAATTTGAAGGAATCTAGGAGATTGACATGAGGAGGGAGAAAATTTCAGGCATAAAGAACAGCCAGTGAAAAGGCCTGAGGTCAGGAGCACTGATGGTGAAATTTTGAAATATATTGAGGAGGTCAGGGTGGGGAAGTGACAGACCTATGCTTCACAGCTGAGTGGGCTAGATGGACAAGAATGAGCAGATATTTGAGACAAGGAGATTAGCCAGAAGATTGTTGCCATAGTCCAAACATAAGATTATGAGGGCCTGCAGAAAGGTGGCAGCAGTCTCATAAGAGAAAAGGGACATATAATAGAGATGTTTTGTTGTTGAGATTGTTCAGTCATTTTCAGTCATGTCTGATTCTTCATAACCTCAGTTAGGGTTTTCTTTGTTAAAGGATATAGAAGTGGTTTGCCATTTCTTCTTCAGCTCATTTTACAGATGAGGAAATTGAGGCAAACAGGATTAAGTGACTTACCCAGGGTCACATAGCTAGTGTCTGAGGCCAAATTTGAACTCAGGAAGATGAGTTTGTCTGGCACTCTATCTAGTATGCCACCCAACTGCCCTAATAGAGATGTTTCAAAGATAGAAATGACTTGGCAAAAGATTGTATATGTAGGGTTAGAAAGAGGGAGGAGTTGAAGATTTGTGATCCTGGGAAACTGGGAGTGTCCTTGACAGCAATCCAAAAGTTAGGTAGAAGGGAAGCCTTTGGGAGAAAGATAATGAGGTTAGTTTTGGACATTTTGTTTCAGATATCTACTAAGAAGTTATTAATTCTCCAAGAAAGCTTAGGGCTGGATAAGTAGATCTGAGAATTATCAGCATAGAGATGATAACTAAACATTTTGGTTCCATTACATTCTTATACCATAAATTGTGTAGCCATTTCCCCCATTGAGAGGCACCACCTTAGTTTCTAGTTCTTTACAAAAAAAAATAGAGCTACTAAAAATATTTTTATGCAGGTGAGTCTTTTCCGCGAGTCTCTGATCTCTTTGGGATATAGACGTACTGATGGTATTGCTGAATCAAGAAGTATTTACATTTCAGTGATTTGGGGGGCACCGTTCCAAATTGCTTTCTCTGCAAGTTTGAACCACATTCCCCCAATACCAGTTTTCCCACAGTTCTTCTAGCAATTGTCACTTTCCATTTTTGTCAGTTTTGCCAACCTGTTGGGGGGAACCCTAGATTTGTAATAATGTGTGTTTCTTTAATTATTAGTGATATGGAATATTTTTTTCCAATAGATATCAATAGCTTGAATTTTTCTTTGAGAATTGCCTATTCATATTCATTTACCATTTATCTATTTGGGAATGGAAATTTTGAGGATACTTGTGTATATAATGGATAGGATGTTGGCTCTGGAGTCAGAAAGACCTGAGTTCAACTGTGGCCTCAGCTACTTCTTACCCATGTGACACTAGGCAAGTCACTTAACCTCTATTTGCCTCAGTTTCTTCTACTGTAAAGTGGGCATTATGATAACACCTACTTATTGGGGTTATTGTGAGACTCAAGTGAGGTAATAATTGTGAAATAACTAGCATGTAGTAGGAACTATATAAATGATAGTTATTTATATTTAAATCAGTTCTTTATACATTTTGGATATAAGACCTTTATCAAAGAAAATTAATGTGATTTTTTCCCCCTAGTTAACTATTTCCCTTCTAATTTGACTGTATTGATTTTGTTTATTAAAAATTTCAATTTTTATGCAATCAAAACTGCCCATTTTATCTTCTATTATCCTCTGCATCCCTTATTTGATCATATATCCTCCCCCAATCCATAGTTATGATTGCTATTCAAAAAAAAGGCACTTCTACTTTGCAGTATAATTAAAGGTTACTAAATTCCCTCCTTCCTACCTTTTTTCATTATTTCCTTTTAGATTCTTGACCTTTTCTTTCTCCAGATGAATTTTATTATTATTTTTTCTTTTGCTATAAAGCAATCCTTTGGTAGTTTGAGTGGTATGATACTGAATAAATACATTAATTTATACAATATTATCATTTTTATTATAGTGACTCAGCCCAACCACAAGTAATTTATATTTATCCAGTTATTCATGTCTATCTGAACTCCAGTTACTCTTACATATAAGGAAATTGAGATCCAGAGAAGTTAAGTAATTTGCTTGAGGTCATGTAGGTATTAAATAATCCTGTTTAAATTTGAATTAGCATTAGCAATCTGAAACTTTCATGCTCCAACTCAGAGTTAAAATGTCAAAGTTATCTTTATTTCCATGTTCACAGAATACATTTGAATGACCATTTTAGACCACTTTCCATCTTCCTTGGAGATGAGGGTGAGGGTTGAGGGAGGTGGACCTGTGGTATCAAGGCCACATGTGGCCCTCTAGGTCAAGTGCAGTCTTTTGATGGAATCCAAGTTTCACAGAACAAATCCTTTTATTAAGGGGATTTATTCTATGAAGTTTCGATTCCATCAAAGGGCCACACTTGAGGACCTAGAAGGCCACATGTGGCCTGGAGACTTGCAGGTTCCCCACCCTTGCCCCAGGCTTTCATCTTTGCTTGACTCTTCAATTTCACAAACAGGAATGATGTGATCCATAGCCTCTCCTTCCCTTTCCTCCCACTCTTTCTACCTTTGCCCTCCCTTTGTTAACTGGGGCACAAGCATAACCCTATGTTACATTGGTATAAGTCTTGTCTCCAGTAGTGTGGTACAAAATTCATTCTTGCCTTCTTATTCTGGGCAACCCTTATCCTTACATCAATTCTGAATGAGAGTCTACCGAATGTACTGAGAGTTTTCCTTAAAATCCCATCACATTGTGTGGTGGGTACTAGTAGAGACCATTAGTTATCACTTACTAGCACATACAAGGTGCTGTTAACCTTTTGTGACTGTTAGCTATCTGTGCGCTTGAGATCTTTGGGGATTGGGGAGGAGGTGAAGGGAGGTAGCATGATACTGATGGTAAAGTCACTGAGCAGATTGCTGAATTTGGAATCTGGAGACCTAGCTCTGCTACTTACTGACTGGGTAAGAATTTAGGCAGGTAGGTGTCTAATAATAAATAAAATAGTTTCCTTTAAGGAAACATGTTAAGCTTTTTCCACTTAAGTAATAAATAGCTATAACAAGATGTAAGAGATGTACTCTTAGAAAATTCTTTTGGTTAGTCAGTTATGTACAACTCTTCATGATCCCATTTGGGGTTTGCTTGGCGGAGATACTGGAATTGTTTGCTATTTTCTTCTCCAGCTCATTTTACAGATGAGAAAACTGAAGCAAACAGGGTTAAGTAACTTACCCAGGGTCACATAGCTACTAAATGTCTGAGGTCAGATTTGAATTTAGGAAGATGAGTCTTCCTGATTCCAGGCCTGTACCACCTGGCTGCCCCTGTTAAAAAGTTAATGGATATCTAATTTAAATCCTATCCACCAAAGGATCTTATTGAAAGGAGTACTTAGTTAACCTTTTTATTTTAACCCTAAGAATTCTTTTGGAAGAAAATAATCTCCAATTGTTGTTATCAATTTGTGTTTTCACTTGTGTGGAATTCAGTTTGCATAAAGGAAGCTGCAAGACATTTAAAGAGAGGCCCTCTTGTGGTAGAACAGATTTAAGTCAACACTCTAGGATCTCAGTGGGTACTTGAAAGAAAGAATGCTGAGCTCCCTGGAGAGGGAACCATCCTTCCCTTCTAAGGAGAGAAAGAATAGATTAGAGGCTGATCAGAAGGAATGATGAGAGAAGGGAGTGGGGCCAGTGATTTCCTAGGATATTCCTTGTCACTTTCACTGCTTATAGGAAGTCTTTATATACAAGTTTATATATTTTAAGTATATGTAAATATATACACACACTTATATGTACATGTATATATATATGTATGTGTATATATATTTATATGCATGTATATCCATGTGTATAATTTCATAATTCCAGAGAACTCCCTCTGCTGAGTTGAACTTGAAATTATCTGTGCTAAATGTTTAGTGGCTTTTGTTGAACAGATAACATGACTAATTTTAGGATAAAATTAAGGATGCCTTTGGAATGTCAAGATCACTTTTTCCTCTTGTTCAGTAAATGCACTGGAAAATAACAAAGATAAGCTTTGAGTATGTGCTTTCCATGCTTCAGGAGGTTGGTCATGTTATACTGGTAAACACAAAGAATACAAAAAAAATAAATACAGACATTCACTGCCCTCAAGAAGTTTCCAATCTAATAGGGAAAGATGGTATGCAAAAAGAAGATGAAGTGGGGGTGGGTGGGAATGGGGGAGTGGGAGGGTTCGAGAGCTTGATGGCAAAGTCCAGAAGAGAATATCTCAATGGGAAATGAAGAGATAGCTCACCTGGACACCTTCTTTAAATGGAAGTTCTAGGAGGAATTCTCCATCAGGGAAGGCCCCAGGGGAACAGATGAGATATGAGTCCCAAGGCTGAATATTTCTTAGACTTACACAATATCCTCTTTTATGTGCCCCAAATGACATTTGAATGAAGAGATTTGGAACCATACATGTAGTATCTTAATCTCCTGGCTGTGTTAGCTATTGTAAGATCTTAACATCACCTAAAAATATATCCCAAGATCCTAAATGTTATGTTTAAGTTGTTCTTGGAGCAACAGCTTTGCTAGATAGTTTGTATTTTTACTCCTTTTTCTTGTCTTTCCCTGAAGTATTATAATGAATACTCCCTCACGCAAAACAAAGTCAAGTGCAAGTCACGTCATTATTTCTCTGATGGCATGGTCTTCTTCGGCAATGAAGGACAAACACACAGACACACACACACGAACACACACACACACACTATAATGAATACTATTATAGTATGTGTTCTCACACTACTAACACTTACTAGCACTGATAAGTTTGGTCCTCAGGACCCTAGCAGTATCCCTAAGGAAAAGGGGCTATCTTTCTAATGCAGCATAGCTCACAAATCCCCCTCCCATGATGGCCAGTTGATTATCAGTTAGTCAGGTAGACCTAATTAGCTTTTAGAAAGGGAATATTTATGAGAGTGGTAGTCCTTTGTTAGGGCAGCTAGTCAGATAGACTCAATTAGCTTTCAGAAAGGGATTATTTATGAAGCTGGTAGTCCTTTGCTAGGGCAGCTAGTTGGTGAAGTGGATAGAGTGCCAGAACTGCAATCAGGAAGATTCATCTTCTTGAGTTCAAATCTGGCCTCAGACATTTACTAGTTGTGTAACCCTGGGCAAGTCATTTAAGCTTGTGTGCCTCGGTTTCCTCATCTGTAACATAAGCTGGAGAAAAAATAGCAAACCACTGCATGTGTCTTTGCCAAGAAAATCCCAAAGGATATTTGAAGAACTGGACATAACTGAAAGAGACGAAACAACAACCACTCTTTGCTGGGTCATCTACCACAAGGCCCTATCCTATCATGCCCCACTCTCTGCTCTCATACCCCAACATTTTCATATGTCAGAACCATATTTTGGGGGAGATAGACTTCCCCCTCCTAGTGTTACTGCATCCAGAATTGAACTGTTCTCTGCGCCCTGTCACCTTTATTGCCCAAATGAATTTGCCCTATGTTCAAGAAGTCCTAATTACAGATAGGCTGATTAAAACTAATAAAAGTACAAGCTCTTAAAACCATCCTATTAGTCATCATGTCCTGGTTGCCAAATATTATAAATATTTCTACTTGTCAACACAGTATTATAATCACTTTATAATTACTTTAAATAAGACATTTTTAGTTTCTTAAATCCTTCTTGATTCTCCAGATCAGCAATACATATGTATATTATAAAACTCATGTTTCCAGAAAGGCTACAACTATCACCTCTTATCTTTTGTTTGAGTGGGAAATACCCAGAACTCTCACAAGGGGGTAGCACTGACACAGCATATTGTGAAGATGCAGCTCATGCTGATTGTACTTAGTAAAGTTGATGCGAATTTATTTCATTGGACTCCTACCCAGCTTCTATTCTGATTTCCTTATTTTCTTTGAAAATTGTCATCCTTAATGCCTCCCTGTATTTTGCCTACCATACCTAATCATTTGTCAAATCCCACCCATCTTTCCTTTATAATGACTCTTGCATTGGTTTTTTTCCTAGCATTCCCAATACTGTATTTCAGCCTCTTTTAACACCCTTGCACTATTGTAAGAGCCTTTTAATTGCTATCCTTGCTGCATATCACCATCAGCTCAATCTTCCCAAGGTACTACCTGCATTGGCTTATAAAATCGTCATTGTCTTTTCATTGTCTTTCATAAAAGTTCCAAGCTCATCACCCTGGCATGTGTGGCTTTCCACAATTTGGCACTAACATATTTCTAACCTGTTCTCCTACTACTCCACCACACAGTCTCTCCACTCCTGCCAGGCCAGTCTTCTTAGTAAATCACCAAAGCATCAGGCATATATCAGGTCTCATGATTTTGCCCTTAACTGTTTCACCCTCCCCCTTCGCTCTTCCATCTGCAGTCACCATCTTCTCTTCTCTTTGGCTACCTTTAACTTAAATCAACTTAAGTAATTCAGTCCAACACAGCAAGCACGTATTGAGTATCTACTCTGAGCCCAATACTGTACTAGGCATTGGATAGAAAGAAAACAATAGACAAAGCCCAAAGCAGTCCTTGCCTGCTTCATCTTCATATTTTTACCTCCTTCTGTAGAGGTAGTGGGTGGCTCAGTGGATAGACCTCTAGACCTGGAATTGGGAAGACCAGAATTCAGCCATGGTCTCAGGTACTTGCTAGCTGTATGACCTTTGGCAAGTCATTTAACTTCTGTTTGCCTCAGTTTTTTCAACTATAAATTGGGAATAACATTAGCACCTATCGCTTAGACTTGTTAGGGGGATCGAAAAAGATAATATTCGTAGAAAGTGCCTAGCACAGTGCCTGGCACATAGTAGGTACCATATAAATCCCCTTCCTTATTACTCTTACCCCTTGTGACTTCTCCCTATACTGAGTTCCTGTTGATAGTATTTAATGTCTGCATTACTCATTTGATATTTATATCTTCTGTTTGGCTTTTTTTCATATGAATATTTTTGTGTCTCCTTATATACTGCAAATTAGGTCACGAACTCCTAGAGGGTAGAATTGCCATTAGACATTTAGATGGTGTAGTGGATAGAACTCTGGTCTCAGAGTCAGGAAGAGCCTTCAAATGCTGCCTCAGACACTCACCTACTTGATAAGTCATTTAACCCCTTTCGACCTCAGTTTCCTCATCTGCAAAATGGAATTAGAAGATCAAAGGAAATAACATGTAAAGGGTTTTGCTCATCTTAAAGCACCCCATCAATGAAAGCCGTTATTATGATCTCAAAGTTCTTAATATCCCCTCTAATATCATATAGAATAATAACATCTCAGAATTGGAAGGAACCCAATGAAAATATTTTCCACATAATAAGTACTCAATAAATATTGTTTGAGCAAAATACCCTGAATACCTTTTCACAAATATCCCAAAGAACAACTGAAAAATACTCAAATTCCATGAAAATAAGATAATGATAAATTAATGTCAAGAAGAATTTTTTAAAAATTAAGATCAATGTTTTATAACTACTATATAGAAGAAAGTTGACAATGTCATGTTTTATACAAATTACTGTGTTGATGAACATATATTCAGAAGTTGGAAAGTAAAAGGATGACTAAAGAAGGGGGGAAAAAACCTTGAAAGGAATTATAGCTAATCTACCTTCTTAGAGACACGTGTATTCCTGAGGCTAATTGTGTTTAATTAAGGCCTTCTTCTTTGATCAGCAAATTTGATAAGCCCAACTTACCAGGTTTGAAATAGAAGGCTTATAAAATACATGCAAAAGAATCAGTGTGATTTAGGCCTAACTGTTTCCTTAGTAAATAATTATCTTCAGAAATAGAAGTATAAACAGAAACAATTAATTTAGTATTTCTCCTTCTCTGCTGTGGGACTTTTTTCTTGGGGGCAAGGCTAAAAATTCTGTTTTTAACTTTAATATGTGATATCTTAGAATCTAGATATACTGGTCACTTAGTCAAAGAAAGAGTGGCGTGGGCATTGGATGAGTATCAGAAGACCTTTGTGACTTTGGACAAGTCACTTCACCTCTGGGACTCAGTTTTCCCCAGCTGTAAAATGAAAGGACTGGTCTAGATGCTTTTTAAGGGCTCTTCAATCTCCCTAGTGAATGGTCCATTCAAAATAAGGGGAACAGCAGAAATGAAAGTGAGGGTTATTGAGTAGGGGGAGAGATGCACGATATGTTTATGAAACAGAGAAACAAAAAATTTAACCCAAGTAGAAAGCATTCATTAGGTCATGTAACCATTTTACTTGTACGGGGTGGGTGTGATGTGTTTTGCTTGTGTTGGTCATTGGGTCCATGTGGGTCTACCTACGTGTGGCTCACCGGGAGGCAAGAATAGATGTCTCTTGATTTTTTTCCCATAGACACTTTGGAAGTGTGTTTCTGTTTTTCTCTCATATACCCTGCTATATGTAATATAACTAAGAAGGCCTGCTTTCTTCTGTTATCAAAGTGAGGTGAGGATCATATAGTGGGAGGGTGGGAAGAGTGACTTCAATGATTTGAGATCAAAAAATCTGGGTTCAGTTCTGGTTCTTCTAATTGCTACTTGTGCAAATACCATTTTTTCTCTCTGGGCCTCAAGTTTATACAATTGTTAAAAAATGAGGTTGGACTACATGATCTCTAATGTCCCTTCTTGTTCTAAATTTATATGATGATTTCCTTGAAAGATAGTTTGAAAAATGTCTTCCGAATTTTTTGCCCCTTTTAGAACTGATAGAAAAATGAATCACTTTAAATGACTGAATCTACTCTCCTCAAAGAGGTTGCATTGAAGCTAACAGTCTGCTGACCAATTGCAGCTATTGGAATGGTAATTTAAATGTCTGCTAGTCACAAAATTGAAAGCAGGGAACAGTTCCTTAATTCAAAGCTACCAGAGCCTACTGATAATCGATGGGGCTGGAGCAAGTTAACTAGGATTATATTGTCTTCATTAAGGTTGTGATATATGAATGATACTTTCTGTAACTATATCTGAGCTTCTCTATGCCTGATTTACTGTAACTTAAGAAAGGGAACAGGAGATACAAATAATGAAAAGTCATCAAATTCCTGTCAGTGTTCTTAAATTCAGATGACATTTTAGATTGAGATTGGTAGTGATGCATACTGGTATAAGGAATGGATATTACAATGATGATTTTTATGATTAAATTTAAGGATTTCTTTGAATATTAACTTGAAATTTGGTGTTTGGCTTCAACTGAAGGTATCCTGAAGGCTCAATTTTCCTCTCCTTGGAATCATTCTTATATTTACATACAGTTTTCTATTAAATCGTTAGGTTTTGTTTAATGTGTGTGTGTGTGTGTGTGTGTAAATAAGAAGTAGGATTTTGTGTGTAAGGGATATGTCAATATTGAGCCAATCAATGCCTACTTAAAGTAACTAACAAGATAACGTAGTCCTGATGCCATGCTTCTCTGTCTTCATCATATTTATCATTTCTTATGGAAGAGCAATATTCTATTACATCAATGTACCACAATATGTTTAGCCACTCCTCAATCCATAGGATCTACTTGGTTTCCAATTTTTTTCTACCATGAAAAGTGCTGGTATGAATTTTCTGGTTAGACACTGTATTCCTATTAATCCGGCACCTAGCACAGTACCTTACACATAGTAGGTCCCAACTAAATCAACTAAGCCTAAGATAGCATTATTTTCCTTTGACTCCTTTGTCACATCTTTGACTTATTGAATATCAATCTATTGGATATCGAAGTAGAAGGTGAAAGGTAAATCAAAGAAATATTGCAAAGGAAGAAACAAGATTTTGTAACAGATTAGATGTAGGAAGTTGAAGGAAAGTCAAGAATTTAGAGATAATGTCAAGAATTGTAGCCTGGCATTTATCTCCAAATGGTTATAATACTCTTGTGTAAATTTCTGAGAATCCATGTGTAAGCAGTTGATCCTTTAGATAGATTGTGATTATGTTTCTTCACCTTTTATTCTCTGTATTAAGCCATTCCCACGTCTTTAGTCTTTCATAAATCTTTTGTCTCTAATGAGAAAATAGACAATTTAATTTTAAAAATTAAGAGCTTTACACTCCTTTAGGGAATGTCTCTTTCATTTAATTTTATGTGTTGTTGGTATCCAAAACTACCAGACTTTTAAAAATGAATTTCTGCCTTTCTTTTTCTCTTTTGATACCCTCTCATAGTGTCATTTATTTTTGGTGAAAGGTCAAAGGACAGCATATTCTGGCCTTATGTACCTCTTGAAATCCCAACTAAGTTATTATGTTTGTGTTCATAAATTTTGTTTATGAACTTGACTTGTTTGTGAATGGGATTTGAGTGAGGCAGAGTTGTACCAAGTGTCAGCCTCCTTCTGTCCTCCCGAGTCATTGAAGACCAATGATGGGACACAAGTCAAGACAACTGCTGATGGCCTGGGATGCAGGGGATGGTCTTGGCATCTTAGATGTCTGACCAAGTTCTAAGTGATCCAAAATGCCTGCTTCAGCTGCCTTCATGGCTATTGGAACAAATTGTTCTCATCTGTCCATTCCATGGGGGAAGTCTTCACATGCTTGAGGTAGATATCCCTTTAACTTGGAGCCTGTTGATTACCCTCAACCTGGTTTAGCCCATCTGCTGAGATGGTTTACTGGGATGTGGCCACTGCACATGTTACAGCTTCTGTGACTCCAATACACATCATATATCTGCAATCTGGAATACAAAGCTCTTTTGGGGTTCAGAATAAAAGCCACTTTCCCTGGTTACTCTAAAGGGAAAGGCAACCAATAACTTACTCTTTGAAGACTTAGCTTTTTCTCCCTACAAATGAGTATTTCACAAAAGACAATCACAGAAAGTAAGCAAACATATTTATCAAAGAGCAGTAAAATGGAAACTGGGGAAGTTATACAGGCTAGAATAGATAATAAAATACACAGAAGTCAATGGGCTCTTTGACTTGGGAGCAAAGCAAAAACCTTACGCCAGTCTAGGAGAAAGCAGTCTCAACAGAGAAATAGGATTGCACCTGAGAGGACCAAGGGATATCCAATACTTCTGTTGGGCTAGAATATAGGAGATGTCAAAAGGAGTGCCATGAGAAGTAGAATAAAGCCAGATTCTATCTGAGATTAAATATGAGGCTGATATTGTGCCTGTACACAGGAAAAGGCCATTGAGGTTCATTCAGTCACTTAAATGGCCATTAACATTTATTACAACATTCTGGACCTTTTTTTTTTTTTTTACAAGATTTGAATGTGTGTGTACGTGAACCAAGTTCCTAACAAATAAAAATGATTACTCCTGCACCATGAGTTACCCTAATGCTGCCTCTAAACAAAATTGCATGAAAGACTGCTGTTTATCTTGAAAATCCCCACTTCACTTCTTACCCTCCCCCACATACTAATATGCCTAATACTTTTATTGGGAGGTAATACAGAAAGTGGATGAGCACTTTTACTGCTCACCTTTCACCCAGCTCTTCTCAGGTGCAATCCTATTTCTACAGTGAATGCCCCCACTCCAAGCAGTTTCCCTGAATGAGAGCCTTGTGACTGATCCTTCACATGTGTAACAATTCAATATTGATTGACAGCACTCTGAGCTTATGACTTTTTGTATGGCAGGCTAAGGAAAGAGATTGGAGAGAGGGATGGAGCTCCAGAGATATGGATTAAGAAATGCAAATTGGAGACTTTGACTTGGCTACTGGGGGTCCCTCGAGTGATGGACATGTGGGCAAAATCATCCCTGTAATGTCATCTTTAATTCCTGAAATCTGCACATGCAGAGACTGCTAAGAATGGATTTCCCTGTTGAATTGTTTCTCCTAGGTTGAGCTGTGGTCTTTGCTTTGCTTCCAAGTCAAAGAGCCCATTGGCTTTTGTGCATTTTATCATCTATTCTAGCCTGTATTACTTCCCTAATTTCCATTTTTCTCCTTGTTTGGATCAATATGTTTGCTTACTTTCTGTGATTGTCTTTTGTGAAACACACATTTGTAGGGAGAAAGAGCTAAGTCTTCAGAGAACAAGTTTCCCTTTAGAATGAATAGGGAAAGTGGTTTTTATTCTGAGCCCTAAAAGAGCTTTGTACTCCAGATTATAGATATATGATGTGTATTGGAGAGATATAATTCTGGCCTAATAATTCTCTTGGGGATAGAAAGTGGAAGCTAAAACTTTTCACAGTCCTCTTCCTGCTGTGACCGAAGATGGAAATTATAGTCTTCCTTGGTTGGGCTCCTGGGATGATGTCTTCCAGATCTTATCTATCTAAATAAATTCCTAAGATCAGGGCCACCCCAGTTTTCTATAGGCAGGGACTGAACTATTTCTAGTTTTTTGAGGGGAAAGTAAAGAAAGAGTATAAACATCTATTTATTACATACCTATTATGTGCCAAGTACTATGCTAAGCACTTTAAAATATCTCCTTTGATTCTCCCAACAACCTTATGAGGTTGGTGCCATTATTACCTCCATTTTGCCGTTGAGGGACCTGAGACAGACAGAAGTTAAATGATTTGCTCAGGGTCACACAGTTAGTCTGAGGTCAAATTTGAACTCAGGTCTTCCTGATTCCAAGGTCAGTATTCTATCCACCACAATACCCTGCTACCTCTTTGATGCTCTCAAAAGGGGTTTTAAAAATACTGCTACTCTTATGGAGCCTTTCCTTTGTCAGTGATCTCCTTAGGGTATATGCCTAGAAAGAGAATGTTTAAGTCAAACGATATGGACACGTTAGTAGCTTTATTCAAATAATTCTAAATTGCTTTTCCTAAATGATTTTACCAGTTCACAGCTCCACTAACAATTGTATTCCCAGTGCTTAGCACAGTGCCTGGCACGTGGTATGTATTTAATAAATGTTTATTAACTGACAATCCATACAGAGGTTAAGTGACTTACCACAGATCCCGTAAATAGTAAGTGCAATGCCAATATGCAATACCAACAGCAGCCACTATGGATATGCATGTGTATTTCCAGGGTTAATTTGCAAAATATAAACTCTTTTCCTGAAAGATGAAACCAAGACGTTTATTCAAACATCAGAAAGCCAAATCCATCATAGTAATAAAGAAATCTATACACATTATCAATGCAGGGAGCACGGTCATCCCCAAGTCTGTTAGGCCTCCTTACAAACAAGTTCCCTGAGGCAAAATCACTCCCTCTTTCACTCCCTCTAGCTACTCTTCCCTCCCCCTCCCCCTCTCCCTCTCCCTCTCTCTCTCCCTCTCCGTTCTGCCTGACTCTCATCTGCACTTTTTCTGTTCCCCCATTCAGCAAGCTCCTCCCACCATTCCATGTGACTCAGGCTGTGGGCTGGACCAAAGCTCAAAACGGGTCACATGGGCCCATTAAAGGGCAGGGAAAAATCTTCAAATTCCTTTACAATGGCAGTAAGTAGCATAGATAAGTGATTTATTCAAGTCTTTTCACTCTTAGTACCAATGTGCTGACTTTTATTTTTTGGTTTCCTGGCATTAACTAGAGTCCAATCTTATTCTGTAACTTATGTCTAGATCTCTCAGACAATTTGACTTTTTGAACTTTATCGTAGGTATATTCAAGTTTATTTAAACAAATATTTATGAAGTGCCTACCGTGTGTCAAACCACTTTTTTAAGGCACTGGCAATAAAAAGGTAATTCCATAATCACTGCCCTCAAGGAACTTAAAATATAATGGATTTTCCATACAACATATATACAACATACATACAACATGTGCTGATAAGTTTGTGAAGGTAATCTATCAGAGGATGTATACAAGCTTACCAGAAATTTCCAAGAAGGGAATTTATTAAGCACCTACTATGTGCCAGGCAATAAGCGGATAAGCACTTAACAAATATCATCTAATACGATCCTCATAACGGTCCCAGGAAGTAGCAGTTATTATGATCCACATTTTACAGTTACGGAAACTGAAGCAGACAGAGGGTAAGTGATTTGTCCAGGGTTGTACAACTCATAAGTGTCCGGGGCTGGATTTGAACTCAGGTCTTACTGACATCGGGTCCAGAGCTCTATTAGTTGCATCACTTAGCCGTCTAAGAAGGCTATAGATTGGTGGGAAGGAAGAAAAGAGTACAATCCTCAAAAGGAAAGATATGGCAAAAGTAGAGATCAGCTTGGGTATGGGGAATGGCAAATTGACTTGCTTGCTTGATGGAAAACGAAGGTAATCAGATAAGGAAAGAGGAGCTAATGTGAAATATGAGATTGAAATATGTGATTAAGATTTAGGATTTCATAAAAGAGACAATTTAGCACCTCTACAGTCTTCTGAGCAGTGTGATGATATGATAACAATGACAGCAAGCAAGTTTTTTTTGTTATTATGTACCAGAGGAAAAGGCTTAAATAACCCATTACAGAATCAATTTCAACCAAACTGAAGTTTTTTGACCCTTCTTAGGCTCAGTGAAAAATGGATGAATCTCAATAAATTGCAAGTTCCCTTTTGTTTAAATCTCTGCTGCAAATCCAGGAGTAAGTCTAACAATGGAAATTAATACATTGCAGAGTTAAGAAATCATGGCACTGAATATATAACTTGCCAGAGGCTTCCTGGAGAATGGGTGATGCACCAATTTTATTTTTATGGTATATTAATTGTGCAAATCAGGATTCCCTGTGAGGTGGATGTGGGGGAAAATTATAATTATGCTAAGTAAAGTGTCTGTAGGACAGAGAACTGGACTAGAAACCAAGATTTTTTTTTTTATCTCTGTTAGACTTTCTGCTACTGCTCAGACTGATTCACACACATTTCTAGGTGTGTAATGAGGACTCAGCAAAGAAGTATATGGGCTTAGATAATCACCAGGGCTAGTTACATTCCATACGATTCTTTGGTTATACCACCTATGCTCAGCCTTCTCAAAATGCCAGTTGCTCAGGTGGCTCCTTCTATTTCTCTTCCTTCCCTAGTTCAATTTTGTTTTCAGAGCTTTCCCCAATCCCCTGTGTTTATTTCTTCCAAACTGGCATGAAATATGATAAGTTCAGCTTCAGTGCAAGCATAAATTGATAGTGGCTGAAGCCAGAAAATGGGTGATGACTCAAATGGAAGTGTTGGAAGATCTGCATCTATGGAAAGTATTTGTGGAGCCACCATGCTTCAGGGTTCAGACTTGACTGAGGCTATTGGGGAAGATGATGAGGAGCCCCTGGAACCAGAGTCTGACAGAGGAGATGATGAAGATGAGAAGCCCATTGTGCTGAAAAAAGCAGGCACTGTGAAACAATTGATGTTGATTTCAATCCAGACTTTGATTTTACTGAAAAGGAGGGAACATATGAGGGGACCTGGGCCATGGTTGATGTTATAGTCAACTCAAGAAGAAGAGAGCAGCCACAACACTAGATGACAAGACTGAGAAAGTAAAAAAAAAAAAAAAACCAAACCCAGAAGAATGAGGAAAAAGAAGCCAAATATGGGAAACAAGTAGATGAGAAGGAAGGAAATGAGGGTTCTGAGGAGGAAAACCAAGATGACTCTGAAGGAGAAGAATTAGAGTCAGAGTATTTATCAGCTGATGAAGACATTCTGACCAAAGCAGATATGCTGAAAGTGAAGAAAATGAAGGAACAGAAGAAGGAAGAAAATAACAGGCTTTTTGAAAATGCCTTTCAGTATGATGAAAACCTCACATTCTAGGACATGAAACTATCTCAACCTCTCTTGAAGGCCATCATAGCCATGGGTTTCAAGTAACCTACCCCCTCTATAGAAGGCCTGCATACCTGTGGGGATATTAAGAAAAGATTTCTGTGATTGTACAGGCACCGGGACAGATAAAACAGCTGCTTTTGCTCTTTCTGTCTTGCGGTGTCTTATCTACAAACCTCAACAGGCTCCCATAAACCTGTGTACTTGTGTTAGTTCCCACCTGAGAATTGGGCATTCAGGTACAGTGTCACTAAGCAGCTGGCCCAGTTCAGCATTGTTACCATCTGCCTTGCAGTGAGTGGTTTGGATGTGAAATCCCAGGAGGCAGCTCTTCAGGCTGGACCAGATACCCTCATTACTGCACCTGGCAGGCTCATTGACCATCTCCACAATTGCCCTTCCTTTCATTTGAGTAGTATTGAAGTATTCATCTTAGATGACACTGACAGGATACTAGATGAACTCTTTGAGGAACAGATGAAAGAAATCATTCAACTGTGTTCCCACCACCGTCAGACCATGCTCTTCTCAGCCACCATGACAGATGAGGTGAAAGATCTGACTTCAGTCTCACTAAAGAATTCTGTCTAGATCTTTGTAAATAGCAACACAGATGTAGCTCCACTCCTAATGCAGGGATTCATTCAAATCCATCCTAAGCAAGAAGGAGATGGGGAAGCCATTGTGTCAGCTTTTTCAACACGAACTTTTACAGACCATGTGATGATATTCACTTGGACCAAGAAGCAGGCTCACCATATGTACATCCTTCTAGAGCTTATGGGGCTGCAGGTGGGAGAGTTGCATGAGAATCTCTCTTAAACACATCTGGAAGGCCTAAAGAACATCAAGGATGAGCAGGTTGACATCCTGGTGGCCACAGATGTGGCATCTCAAGGACTAGACATCATCAACTTTACAGTACCCAACACCATCAAGCATTATATGCCCTGGGCAGGCTGAACAGCAAGTGCTGGCAGGGCTGGATGCTCTGTCTCCCTAGTGGAAAAGGAGGAACCCAAGAAGTTGAAGGAGATTGTGAAATCAGCCCAAGCACCTGTGAAGGCCAGGATCTTTCCTCAAGATGTAATCCTAAAATTCTGAGACAAGATTCAGAAGACAGAGAAAGATGTGTATGCAGTTCTGAGACTAGAGGTCAAGGAGGGGATGCAGCACTCAGCAGGCCAGATAAATTCACCAAAACAACTCCTAGAGAAAGGCAATTAGAGCCAGAGCTGATCTGGTTCCAGAGCAAAGAAGAGAGGAAGAAGGAAAACATTGCAAAGGCCCTACAAGAGTTTGACTTGGTTTTGAGGGGAAAGAAAAAAGAGAAAGAAGTTTATGAAGGACCCTCCCCACCCCGCACGAAAAAAAGAGGAAATGACATTTTCAGAAGAAAGTCTGCATTTGAGATTCGAAAAGTCACAGGTGTTTGCTGAACCATTGGCTGTGAGGAGTCTCTGGGCAGAGAGAACACTAGCCATGCCTGAGGAGGAGCCAGCCCCAGCCCTACACAGTAGAAAAAAGAACTTGAAGACGTCTGTGTTTGATGAGGAACTTACCTACACTAGCAAGAAGGCTTTGAAACAATATCTAGCTGGCCCCACCTTTGAAGAAGGAAACGTGGAATTTCTCTATCCAAGGACAGAAGGAAACTTCAAATCTAAATCCAGGTATAAGAGGAGGAGGTAGTAATAGTTACCTGAAGAAATACCTAAGGAAATGTAATTCCATTGTTCATTTTGATTGTAAAAATTCTCTTTAAAAAGCTCTATCAAACAGTTTCAGTAGTTTACATTAAAAAAAAGAAATAAGATAGATTGGAAAATCATATAGCATGGGCTGAATAGAGTATCGGAATAATTTGGGAATTAATAACCAATCTTCCCTAAGGTCACAAACTCAATAGGACTAATCTAAGAATACCTGTCAGGGAGGAAGGTTTGGTTGGTTATCTTTCATTCTCAAAGAGGGCCTAAATGCAACATTTTGTTGGAGTCAAGGCATAGTGTATCCAGCTGTGGATGATCAGAACAATATGAGCTCAGAAAGTTCTACCACAGATTGGGCACGAACAGTCCATATGAATATTTGGAGTGGAGATGTCTCTAAATTTGCACATCTCACACCAGGAGGGAGCAGTGCAGTCCTTAAAAGGCTATTTAGACACCCAAGGGGCTACCAAATCCCATTGCTGCTTCCAATGAGAAGATGACCCTATGGCCTGGGCCACCTCTGAGCAGAGTTGGGATTATAGTTCCCAGTGTATCTGCACCTGCTGCTTCATCAGTTATCTGCTGCCACAGGATTTTGAGGTTGGTGAAAAAGGTAAAATGGTATGGGTTATGTCTTTTGATTTGTGCATAAATTGGATTTAAGTGAGGCAGAGTTGGGTGAAGTTGCTGGCCTCACTCTCTCTTTCAGAGTCATCACTGTACAATAGCAAGACAAAATCAAGACAACTGGTCATGGCTCGGGATGCAGTAGATGACTCTGCTGTCTGATGTCCAACCAAACTCCGTGCACTTGACAGCACCTGCTTCAGCTGCCTTCATAGTTGTTGGAACAAATTGTTCTCATCTACTCGTTCTACCACAGAAAGTCTTTACATGCTTGGGGTTGTCAACCTCTGAGAGTTTGGTCCAAGAAAGACAGATGAATTAGGTTGTTCAAGTACATGTTTTATTCTCTCAAGGCATATGGTCATGCATTGCATGGGAGCTAACCCAATTTGGGAGTTGAGGTATATAGTTTATATGTCCTTCAAGGAGTAGATGTTCCCAGGGATTGCCATTCAACTCTGATTGGTTAACACACTGGAAGTTGGGCTATATTAAAATGATGGTCTTGAGGTACATGATTTAAGTCACTTAAATCTTGGTCAAAGAGGTATCAAATTCCATATCACCTGTCTTAACGATAGGAAGAATCAACATTTTCCCAGATCTGTCTGAGCAAACACAATGATAAGGAATACACCCATTAGCCCAAACTTAAGAGTTTCTTTTACTGTCTGATTAGATCTTGGCCTGAGTAAATCTTTAGGAAAGATTCCCCACACTGGTTGGTAGCTTGGGTTGGGGGTTGTCCAGGTTAAGGAAAATTTGGAAAAAAGGGGGATGAGGGAAGCTCTGAGTCTCCAAGGTGATGATTACTAAGAAAAATAACTTTTCATAGGGTAGACCTCCCCACCAACTCCCTGATGGGTTTGAGATCCCTTGGTTACTTTCAACCCTGGTTTAATATGTCTACTGAAATGGTTTACTTGGGCATGGTTACTGCACATGCTGTATAGCTTCTTGGAGCCACAGGTGAGAGTTGGGAGAATCAGGTAGACACTAAAGATGGAGAGCAGCCCTGAAAAGGGCTTGACAGCCCTCACCAGAGGTGTGTATTCCTTGAATACCCCCTATGCTTTGGTGTAAGAAGGTAAGACTAGAAAGGGGCTGGGTTATGAAGGGCTTTAAATGTCATACAGAAGATTTTGTATTTATTCCTGGATAGGAAAGTCTTCAGAGTTTATTGAATAGGCAGTATTGCAATCAGATCTGTGCTTTTAGAAAATCAGTTTTGGAAGCTGGATCAGATGGACTGATTTGGGGAGAAACTTGGGGCAAGTTGACCCACCATCAGCCTCGAGCAATATTCTGAGCATGAAGTGATAAGTACCTACACTAGATTGGTGGCAGTATCAGAGAAAAGAAGGGGACATATTTGAAAGATCTTGCAAAGGTGAAATTGACAGGTCTTAGCAACACATTGCAAATGAAGGAGTAAGAGAATAATGAGGAGTTGAGGATGACATCTAGATTGTGAGCCTGAGGGACTACAAGGATGTTGTAGCCTCTACAGTAATAAGGGAGTTTGGAGTGTTTATGGCAAAAGATAATGAGTTCAATTTTGGATATGTTGAGTTTAATATATCTACTGGATATCCAGTTCAAGATGTCTGAAAGTCAGTTGGAAATGCAAGGTTGAAGATCAGCAGAGGTTGGGGCAGGATAGGTAGTGTCAACCCCAAAACAGAGTTTGAGTTAAGAAAGACAAACTATTGGATCATGTTTTTATTTCTCTCAAGCTGACTTGACATGCATTGCATGTGAGTTACAGTCTAGAACTGGACCCCCTGGAAGGGGGGCAGTCCAAAACTGGCTCAATTTGAAAATCGGGATGCCCAGTTTATATGTCTTTTCAACAGGGGCTGATATCTCCCCACCATCATTCTACTTCCTGAAAGAGGAAATACCACTTCTACCAGATCACCCACCCTTCCAAACCAGACCACTCTCAGTCTTGGGCTATCTAGGTAGAACAATCTGTATTCACTCAAGCAGCTTCTAATGCAATCTCATTATCAGTAATGTCCTTCTGAAGAACTTTGGAGAAGGAGATTGATATGGCTTGGGGAGGGAGTTCTGAGCCTCTGAGATACTGATTACCATGAAAAAAATCATTTTTCACAGTAGATTTCAGAATCAGCAACATAGAGATGATATTTAAATCCATGGAATTTAAAACAAAGCAGTATAGATGGCAAGCAGAAGAGAGCCCAAGTCAGAACCCTGAGGGACACATAGTGGGCATAATCAACATCTATTTTGTACCTTAATTTTGGGGACCCTTGATTGTCATATATCTTGACCTTTCCGCAACATTTAACATTGCTGATCATTCTTTCTTCTGGGATAGCCTGGGATAGCCTCTCTTCTCTAGGTTTTTATGACCCTGATCTCTTTTGAATCTCCTTTAACCTGCCTGATCCTTTTCAGTCTCTTTTGCTGGTTCATTATCCATGTTGTGTTCATTAGCAATGGTTGTCCCCTACAGCTCTGTCCAGGCATCTCTTCTCTTGTCTCTCCATACTATCTCTCTTGGTGTTCTGATCAGCTCCTGTGAGTTCAGTCATCATCTCCATGCAGATAACTGCGTAGAGCAGCTTCTACTGAACTACAACCCCACCTCGATAACTACCTTTTGGGTGTCTTGAGTTGGATGTCCTATAGTTATCTCAAACTCTACATATTAAAAACAGAACTCATTGCTTTCTCCCCAAATCCCCTCCTCTTCCCATTTTCCTATTACTGTTTAGAGCAGCATCATCCTCCGACTCACCCAGATATTTTGTATTATTAAATTATTTTCTTTCCTTACTCACACTCACTCCACATATCTAATCTATTGTCAAATATTACCATTTCTACCTTCACAATATCTCTCATATCCTTTCACAAATCTGTGATGCTAATTCTAATCCTTATCATTATTCCTCTAGATTATTGCAATAACCTTTTTTTAAAGTTAGTAAGCCAATTTATCTAAGCAAAATAGAAATCAGAGAATTTACCCAAATCTAAGAACACCAGAAAATACACAAGAGTGAATGAGTTCTTTAGATGAGGTCAAGGTGAAATCTAAGTTCTATCAAAAGATAGGGCTCAAACTCACCCAAGGGAAAGTCTCTGAAGCCTATAGAGAGTCAAGCTGAAAATCAGGGGTGATCAAAGCAACCAGCTTTCCTTACATGTCCAAAATATTTTGCTTTCTTTTTAAAAATTAATTTTTTAATCAACAAAAAACCATTTCCTCCCACCATTGAGAAAGAAAGAAAAACAGAACTATTATAAACATATGTAGTCAATCAAACAAATTTCCACACTGACAATGTATAAAAAATATATATATATATATATATCATTGTGCATTCTGGATCCTTCACTTTACTGTTAGGAAGCTGGTAGACTGTTTCATCATGAGTCCTTTGGGGTTGTGGTTCATTATTAGTTGATGAAAAACTTAGTGGCTAAGTCTTTCAAAGTTGTATATTTTTACAATATACATTATTCTTATAATTCTTTTTGCTCTGCATCAGTTTTTACAAGTCTTCCTTATTTTCCTCTGAAATCAACCCCTTCATAATTTCTTACAGTACAATATTATTCAATCATACCTGTATATATAACTTGTTCAACTATTACCCAATTGAAGGGCACCTCCTCACTTTCCAATTCTTTGCTAGTATATAAAGAGTTCTGTAAATATTTTTCAACACCCTTAGTTAGAGATTTTTAAAAATTTATTTGTTTTATTTAAAAAATATTTATTTATTTTATTTTTGATTTATGGAATAAGCATTTCCATAGCAGAGTAGAATAAAAAAAGATGACTACATATGAAACTGCAAATCTGTTATGTACAACTTGCTATTCCTTTTAATTATATAATAAAGTTATCATGTAAATTTCTTTTTTCTTTCCTCCCCTCCCACCCTAGAAATAGATACCATTAGACAACAGATATGTATATGTGTGTATATGTATGTATGTGTTTATACATATACACACATATATATCTAAAATCCTCCTTTATATGCTTCTATTTATCAGTTCTTTCTCTGAATGCAGATAGTGTCTTCCTTCATACGTCCTTTCTAGTTTATTTGGGTATTTAAATGTTCAAAGTGATTTATTCACTCAAAGTTGTTCTTAAAACAATATTGCTGCTACAGTATAAAGTGTTTTCTTGGTCCTCACTTCACTCTTCATTCTTTCACACAAGTCTATGCATGTTTTTCCAAGATCATTGAGCTCATCATTTCTTATAGCACGAAGTATTCAATCACAATCATACACCACAACCTGTTCAGTCATTCCCTAGTTGCTTAGAACTAATCGCTCCTTCAATCTGCCCTCTCTGGTAATTCTCCTTTTTCCCTGTCCCTTTTCCCTTCTGTTTTCCAGTTTGGTGAAATGTATTTTTGTACCTATGTGTTTATTCTTCCCTTTTTTGACCAGTTTAATTTAATAAATATTTTATTTTTTACCTAATTACATGTTAAAACAATTTTTAACATTTTAAAAAAGTTTTGAGTTCCAAATTCTACCCCTCCCTCTCTCTTCCTTAATCCCGTCTTCCATGTTTGTATAAACTTCTACTTGTGTGCCCTAATTATGTGAGATAATTTTCCCCAACCTTCCTCTTCCTCCTCCAACCCCAGTAGTGTTTTTCCCATCCCTTCCCTTTCCATTCTTCTTTTAAGATGATCAAGACATAATAGAAATCTTCCTAGATACTATCTAATTAATTAAACTCCTCTTTTTACACCTGATGATGATAGGTTTCAGAGGGGACACTTGTATCATCTCTTCATATTAGAATATAAACACTTTATCCTTTAGTCCCTTATCATTGTTCACTCATGTTTTCCTTTTTAATGTGTCTCTTGACTCTTGTGTTTTTGCTTCAAAAGTTTCTATGCAATTCTGGTTTTTTTCATCAAGAATGCTTGGAAGTCCTCTATTTCTTTCTTTCTTTTTTTTTAATTTATTTAACTTTTTACATTCATTTTCACAAAATTTTGGGTTCCAAATTTTCTCCCCACTTGTCCCCTCCCCCCACCCCAATACACCGAGCATTCTAATTTTCCCTATCACCAATCTGCCCTCTCTTCTATCCTCCCTCCCTTCTCTTGTCCCCATCTTCTCGTTTGTCCTGTAGGGCCAGATGACTTTCTATTCCCCATTAACTGTATTTCTTATTTCCTAGTAGCAAGAACAATACTAAACAGTTGTTCCTAAAACTTTGAGTTCCAAATTCTCCCCATCCCTCCCTCCCCACCCATTCCCTTTGGGAAGGCAGGCAATTCAATATAGGCCCTATCTGTGTAGTTTTGCAAATGACTTCGATAATAGTCATGTTGTGTAAGACTAACTGTATTCCCCTCCTTCCTATCCTGCCCCCCATTGTTTCTATTCTGTCTTTTGATCCTGTTCCTCCCTGAGTGTTGACTTCAAATTGCTCCCTCCTCCCATTGCCCTCCCTACCATTATCCGCCCCCCCTTATCTCCTTCTTGCTTATCTCCTTCTCCCCCACTTTCCTGTATTGTAAGATAGGTTTTCATACCAAAATGAGTGTGCATTTTATTCCTTCCTTTAGTCAAATGTGATGAGGGTAAACTTCATGTTTTTTTCTCAGCTCTCCTCTTTTTCCCTCCACTAAAAAGTCTCCTGCTTGCCTCTTGAATGAGATATAATTTACCCCATTCCATTTCACCCACTTTCCTCCCACTATATTTCTCTCTCACCATTTACCTTAATTTCTTTTAAGATATGGCCCCATCCTATTCAATTCACTCTGTGCTCTCTGTCTCTGTATGTGTGTGTGCGTGCATTCATGTACATGTGTGTGTGTGGTCCCACCAACTACCCAGATACTGAAAAGTTTTAAGAGTTACAAATATTATCTTTCCATGTAGGAATGTAAACAGTTCACTTTTGGTAAGTCCCTTATGACTTCTCTTTGCTGTTTACTTTTTCATGCTTCTTCTCATTTTTGTGTTTGAAAGTCAAATTTTCTTTTCAGCTCTGGTCTTTTCATCAAGAATGCTTGAAAGGCCTCTGTTTCATTGAAAGACCATATTTTCCCCTGATGTAGTATACTCAGTTTTGCTGGGTAGGTGATTCTTGGTTTGAGTCCTAGTTCCTTTGACTTCTGGAATATCCTATTCCACGCCCTTCAATCCCTTAATGTAGAAGCTGCTAGATCTTGAGTTATCCTGATTGTATTTCCACAATACTGGAATTGTTTCTTTCTAGCTGCTTGCAATATTTTCTCCTTGAGCTGGGAGTTCTGGAATTTGGCCACAATGTTCCTAGGAGTTTCTCTTTTTGGATCTCTTTCAGGTGGTGATCGTTGGATTCTTTCAATACTTATTTTGCCCTCTGGTTGTAGAATGTCGGAGCAGTTTTCCTTGATAATTTCATGGAAGATGATGTCTAGGCTCTTTTTTTGATCATGACTTTCAGGTTGTCCCATAATTTTTAAATTGTCTCTCCTGGATCTATTTTCCAGGTCAGTTGTTTTTCCAATGAGATATTTCACATTCTCTTCCATTTTTTCATTCTTTTGGTTTTGTTTTGTGATTTCTTGGTTTCTCATAAAGTCATTAGATTCCATCTGTTCCATTCTAATTTTGAGAGAACTATTATCTTCAGGGAGCTTTTGAACCTCTTTTTCCATTTGGCTAATTCTGCTTTTGAAAGCATTGTTCTCCTCATTGGCTTTTTGAACCTCTTTTGCCAATTGAGTGAGCCTATTCTTCAAGGTGTTATTTTCTTCAGCATTTTTTTGGGTCTCCTTTACCAAGGTATTTCATGCTTGTCTTGCATCTCTCTCATTTCTCTTCCCAGTTTTTCCTCCACCTGTCTAACTTGATTTTCAAAATCCTTTTTGAGCTCTTCCATGGCCTGAGCCCACCAGACATCCCCCGACCTCCACATCTTTCCCTGATGGTAAGAATCCTTCCTCATCATCAGAATTGAAAGGCGGGAACATCTGAACCCCATCAAAGTGCTTTCTATAGTCTTATTTTTCTTCCCTTTTCTGGGCATTTTCCCAGCCAGTTACTTGACTTCTGAGATTCCTGTCCACCCCCGCTTAGATCCACCCAGCTAGTGCTTGGCGTCTGAGATTCAAATGGGCTTTCCTTGGCAGATACGGCTGCTATTCAATGTGAGCTTAAGTTCTGGTGCTTGGGTGGGGGCAGGGCCGCCTCCCAGGCTCAGTTCCCTCAGGGGCTTTATGCAGAGACCTTCAGTAATGGAGCAGGTGGGGGCAGGGCCATCTCCCAGGTTCAGTTCCCTCAGGGGGTTTATGCAGAGACCTGAACTTCTGCCTGCTGCTGCCTGCTGTCCCGGCTGCAGCCGCTGCCACCTCTGCCACTCCCTCCGCCTCTTCCTCCCGAGGGGGCCTGAGCCACGGAGACACCCCGCTCCCCTCTCGGCCAGCCCAGAAATCTTGACCTGTAGCGTCTGTGGGTGGAGGGACCTTCCCGGCCGCCGGAGGTTCTGTCCCTGAAGCCTGCTTGGATCTGTTCCTCTGGGGCTGCCTGGCCAGGGCAGCGCAGGGGTGGGCTCTGCTTTCCAGGGCACGACGGACTCTGGGGACAGCTCTCCAGGGCTCTCTGGAACGGAAATCTTTTCCACTGTGTTTCTGCGCACCTTGCAGTGATCCAGAATTTGTGGGGAGTTCTTCTTTCAGGAAATACATGGGCTGTGGGTTCGGAGCTAGCATACATGAGTCTTTCTACTCCGCCATCTTGGCTCCACCCCGAAGTCCTCTATTTCTTAAAAATAATTCATTTTCCTCCCTATAGGATTGTACTCAGATTTGCTGTGTAAGTAATTCTTAGTTTTAAGCCTATATTCCTTTCTTTATGAAATATATTCTAAGCTCTCTTCTTCTTTATAGTGGTGGCTGTTAAATAGTATGTAATTGCATGTAATCAATGTCATATTGATTGTGACTCCTTGGTATTTGAATTCTTTCTTTCTGTCTGCTTGCAGTATTGTTTCTTTGATACAGAAATTCTGAGTTATGGCTATAGTGTTCCTGATAACTTTTTTTGTTGGTATACTATCAAGCAATGACTTGTGGATTTTTTTCTATTTCCATTTTGCTCTCAGTTTCTAAGAGATCTGGGCAGCTTTATTTTATGGTTACTAGAAATTCAATAACTTGACTCTATTTTTTATCTTGACTTTCAGACGGTCCATTAATTCTTAAATCATTTTACCTTGATCTGTTTTCTAGGTCAGTTGTTTTTGTGATATAAGGATTACGTTATATTTACTTCTATTTTCTTCAAGCTTTTCATTGTATTTTAATATTTTTGGTTGTCTTATGTAGTCAGCTTTTATTTGGTTTATTTTAATTTTCAGAGTTTGTGCTGCTTGAGAAAGGTTTTGTACCTCTTGCTTTCAGATGTTTATTCCTTTTCCAATTCTTTCTTCTATAGCTGACATTTATTTCACATTTTTTCCTCTGGCACTCTAATTTATAAAAAAAAATGTTTTTAACTCTTTTTAAAAACCCTTTTTTCATCTCTTCCAGGAATTGTAGATGAATTTAGGTCCAATTATAGTGAGTCAATGTATTTATTCAAACTGTGCTTTTTCTTTTGCTTGTAGATGTTTTGGGGTCATTTTTTTTTCTTTCTGCATTTATATCGAGGGGCACTGTCACCATAAGTTTTTTGATGGTGAAAATCCTTTTTTTTTTTTTTCTGTTTGCTCATTCTTCCATCTTGCTTCCTGTGTTAGGACTTTATGTAAGGGTTGGACTTTGGACACTTGTGGAGAGAAGGTCTGGACTGGTCCTGCTGCTACTTTAGTAGTGAATGTTGTATTAGTTCGGCATTTCAGGGACCACTCAGACTAGGGTCTTAAAAGCTTTTGGTGTTCATGAAATGATCTAATGCAAGGCAAAGCCTTCCTGTTCTGAACTCTGCATTTGTATAGTGGTAGCTGATAAATGGTGTATAATCCTGACTGTGACTCTTTAGGACCTGACTTTTTTCTTTCCAGCTCTGCAAGTTCCTGTTCTGGGTTTGACTTAGAGCATCAACACCTGTTGGATTGCCCCATTTGTAACTGAAGTAGACTTCTTCGGATTCAGCTGCTATTAGCCAGATGGAGAGCTGCTGGTCCAGAGCTATAGAGTTGTTGGTTTCCTTTTGGCCTAAGATTCCTGGTCTGGTTATTTTTCTGATGGTTTCAGATTGAGTTGGATGCTAGTATTATGATCACACTATTCTAGGCTCTGAGCCACAAAGCTGCTCCTTACTTCTGAATTTTCTCCTTGTTGTGTACACATATAAGACCCTTGACAACTCCTCATCCTGGAACATCATCCTTAAGGCTGGGCTCTAGCCTCAGTTTACCATGGATCTATGACCTGGAACTGAACACTCAACAATAGAGCTGCTAGATGACACGCATTCCTGCACTGCATAGAAGTTTAGCTTTCTCTGTGCTGGATCTGCAACCTTTCCCTACTTTCTGATAAGGGTAAATAGTCAAAAAAGTTTGGATAGCACTGATAGACCTACATCTGAAAAGGCATCTTCACTGATACACTAATGCAAGGCAAAGCCTTCCTGTTCTGAACTCGGCATTTGTATAGTGGTAGCTGATAAATGGTGTATAGAATTGATAAAGTTAGAACATATACACAAGTGGTATGTATCCATCTTTTGAAGACTGCAAATGAAGAGGAATCTTTTCCTGAGGCAATCATCTCACTTTTGGATAGATCTAGTTTTTAGGAGATTTTGTCTAACACAAAGTCATGCCTAGACAGGACTCCAATGGAATGAATCAAGCCAAGCTTGTGGATTTTTAAAAACATTATTATTTAGCAATGAAATGTAATCATCATTTTCCAGTGAAGACTGAAACATAATTATTGTGTCATTTGGAATTGAGAAGTTGGAGAAATTGCTGAGAGTATGGAGACTGGCATCAGATACCACCAGAATTCTTTGTACGAGGTTATGGTAAAAGAAGTAAGAATGGCCTGCTCCTTATTGGAATGCTACTAGTGGGCTGACATCATGGACATTTTCTCACCTGCTTTCTGGAGATTATTGAACTTGATTGGTTGGGACAGGAATACTAAGTTTGTAGTCAGAAGACAGAATCCTGGGTCTGCTATTTAATATCATTATGACCCCAGGCAAGTCCCTTAACTCCTTAGTTTCCCCAGCTATAAATCCAAGTTCTCTGCCAGCTTTAAGTTATACTTCTATTCAGTAAAGTCAGCTTTCCTGTTGAGGTAAAGGATTTGATAATGTTAGAACAAGAACACATCTGCTTGTTAAGCAGTGTTATGTGGTAATGTAATGCACTTCACGGGCTGATGGCAGCTCGATTTTTTAAAAAGCCAAATGATTATATATTAGATTTGAGAGGACAAAAGGACAAAGTTTAATGGAATAACAACTGCAATATTAGTTCAAATTCTTTAATGGGAGAAAATAAAGACATTTGCTTCCCACTGTGATTGGTTGCACTCCAATGGGCATTGTGTCTCAATTTCTACCTTCTCATTCTTCAGTCTTTTTTATTACTTTTTTATTACTTTCCATCTGTTCCCAAAAGCTGAAGAATATTTGTGGACAGACAAAAATTTTTCTCAAGTGAGACAACATATCAGTCTCCAAATATTTTATACTTTCCAGGATCTTCCTCTTAAAAATGTTAAGAACTCATGCCAACATTTGAAAATATTTTGTTTCAAGGATGCTTACATCAGTGAAAGATTTACTTGGGGGAAGATGAGGGAAAAATTGAAATCAGTTCAGCCCTAAGGTTTCAAAGATCTAATTGCTCATACATAATCAGTAACATTTACTTCATTTTTTTGAATCCTTTACCCACTTTTCCCACACAATTTAAGAAAATGTTTTGGAGACAAACTCTGAATTAGCCACACCAAATATATCAAAATAATTGCTCTTTAATGTAATTTCATCTTTTTCATATAGTGTGGTGGAATGGAAAGAGTATGAGACTTAGAGGCGGGAGGTGTGGTTTCAAGCCCTGCCATTGCCACTTACTGGACATGTGGTATGACCCGGGCAAATCGATGAATGTCTCTGAGCTTCAGTTTACTCATCTGTAAAATGGGTTTAATAATACTCAAGCCTCCTGTCTAATTGGGTTGCTATGATACAAGTACTTTGTGAACCTTAAAGTACTATTCAAACGTGAGATATTATTAACATTCTGGATAAAATTGTGGGACCTGGAGGTATCTAGGTGGCCCAGTGGATAGAGCCATAGATCTGGAGTCAGGAAGGCCCAAGTTCAAATCCGGCTTCAGACTTGCTAGCTGTGTGACTCTGTGGCAAGTCACTTAACATCTTTTTGCCTCAGTTTCCTCAAGTGCAAAGTGGGGATCAAAATAGCACCCACTTCCTAAGGTTGTTGTTAAGGTTCAATGTGATAATATTTGTAAAGTGCTTTGCAAAGGTTAAAGCGCTATATAATTTATAGCTGCTGCTTCTGCTGCAACTACTACTGCTACTATTTCTATTATTATTTGAGCAAGTTTAGTAACCTCCACAAAACATGAGAAAGTTTCTGGGACACCAGGCCCCTAGAAGCATTCCAAAGAGGAACAGGCTACTTCTGCTTCCTTTCACTCCATGGACAAAGAACAGAAAGTAGAATGCAGTGTTCCTAATTACCCCCTAGAGAAGACTGACTTGCATGGGGTCAAAAGACATTTACAAATGACATTCAAGGAGGCTGACATTTCTATGCCCATATAGGGGACAATTTTTTCTCACTGCAAAAAGAGAAAAGAAACCCTATTGGAATATTGTAATGATACATGGGAATATTTATGCCTCTTGTTTCAGATGATGGCTAGGCAAATAGAAAGGAATGAAATAAAAAGGAATTAAGAAGAAACCCCTCAAGTCTCTGTGTGTTTTCTAGGTGTATTGATAATTGGCTCTATTGTCCCAGAGTAAACAACCACTGAGGGGAGATTTCACTGTGGAGAAGAGGCACACCTTCCTCACCACTCCCAGTAACATCTGTGAGCCAAACTACTACCAACAGGCACATAACCAGAAGAGCCCTGGGAATGGCAGCCCTTCCCAGACCGCTGGTCTCACTTTTAGCCCAAGTCCGATAGCCATTATCTGGTGAAGCAAATCATGTGAAGAGGAAACTAGTCATCCCCATCAACTGCCACCCACAGGTTAGCTGAAGAAACAAGGGACCCCAGGAAGAAAATCAGGCAGTATGCATCTGGCAAGTCCAACCAACACCACTACCTTGACTACCATCTCTCCTCATCCCTGATGGAGACAACCCAGGACCCTGAACCCCAAGAGCCTTGGGAATAGCAGTGCTTCCAGCCCAGTGCCCACAGTCATCATGCTGGGAAGCAACCCTTGTGGAGATACTGCCTGGCAACTGCTTCTGTAGGTGCTCCAGTAAAGTCCTCGGCATTGTCAAATGGTTCAACATCAAAAATGGATATCAGTAAAATGACAGTAAAGAGGAAACATTACTCTTTGTTTTGATACTGCACCCTAAGGACCATAGCACCTTTCTAGATGACTTGCAGCTAAGACCTTTTCTATGTGTTGTCACCCCAGTTACAGTGTGAGCTCTGGAAGCTCAGGAGCTGTCATACTTTTCTGTATGCTCACTGCTTAGCACAGTGCTTGGCGCAGAGTAAGTTCTTAATAAATGTTTTTTCATTCACTCATTTGTTCATTCATTCACTTATTCTCATAGCTAGATTGACTTCATCTTCCCATTTGGGTCCTAGGGTTATCCTTGAGGAGTTTGAGTGTCTTTCTTTACTGTTATCATCTAAGCTCCCATTTAATATGTTCCTACTGTTGTTAGCTACCAATGATCAGTGACTCAGTTCCATTTATCATCAATTAGTTTTAGAAATGCTATTTATTTTGAAGAAGTAACCAGAATGGAAGCCCAACTCCTCTCCCCTCCACCCATATGGCAGGGAATACTATCCCATATACTATTTCAGTCCCTGTGAGCGTAATCTTCAAGTAGTCTCTACATATTTGACCCACCAAGTTTTACTTCCAAATATGGCATGGTCAATGGATAAATGAGTTTGCATTTCTACTATTACTGTACTAGTCTGGGCAGGTTGTTCAGGGCTTTGCTCATCACTCTCTGGCTTCCAACAAACTATCATGGATTTCACCTCCGAGGTTGTAGTGGATAGCTCTATCGATCTTTATTTTTTCTTTTTTTGTATTTATTTATGTATTTATTAACAAATGTTCCATAGGAAACATTTGCATACTAATTACTGCATATGGGTCATTTGCCTTCCTCTCCCAGCTTTCATACCCTCAATGGCTCATTTGTAATGCTTTCCTCTCCCCTATCTATTTTTTTTTTGTGGGGGGAGTGGGTGGGTTCTACACATACATTCTTATTAAACACATTTTCACTTTAGTCATGTTGCATAGAAGAATTAAAACAAATGGGAGAAACCATGAGAAAAACCAAAACAAAATATAACACAAGAGAAAATAGTCTGCTTCATTCTGCATTGTGATTCCATAGTTCTTTCTCTGGATGTGGATGGCATTTAGCCTCAAGAGTCCTTTGGGAATGTTCCATGTCCTTGCATTGCTGTGAAGGGCTATCAGAAACAGTTCTTGCACACAGTGGCTGTTACTGTGTTTAATGTTCTCCTGGTTCTAGCTCATTTCACTCAGCATCAGTTCCTATAAGTCTTTCCAGGTTTTTCTGAAGTCCTACTGTTCATCATTTCTTATGGCACAGTAGTATTCCGTTACATTCATATACCACAACTCGTTCAGTCATTTCCCAATTGATGGGCTCAATTTCCAGTTCTTGGTCACTGCAAAAGACCTGCTATAAATATTTTTGTACATGTGGGACCTTTTTCCTTTTTTGTGATCTCTGGGATACAACCCTAGAAGTCTGCTGATCTTTCAAAGCTCACAAGGTCATAGAAATCCTCAATATCCACCTAAAGCAGGAAAGAATAAATGAAAAGAGGGAAAGAACAGAGGTTTGTATTGTCTCTCTCACAAGAATTTAGTCAGGCAGGAAAAAGACCAGAGAAATGCCAGGAGCTGGCTAACTGGAGCCATTTGAATGGATCCTAGTTCCAGCTTCAAAACCAATCCAACAGCTTCCTCTTTACAATGTAGTTACAGGTCCAAAACCAGTTCTAGAATGTCTGTAGATGCCCAAGTCCACATACAGATTTCATCAGCAGAACATACTGTGGTTGCTCATAAAGACTGGATTCATTGACTAGTACATGTAGTCATCTAGTACACAGGATTAGGAGATTAGGGGAGAACTTCTGAACTAGTCTTATGATGGATAGGAATTCAATAGGAATTTTGAGGTAGACAAGTGTCAGGCCTTTGGCAAAGATGACAAGCATTTCTAGCTTCTCTCCTCAGGTCTAAGGCACACTTCTTACTTCAGATGCTCTCCCTTTCTTTGTTTTGGACATCATACCTCTCTCAGTGCTGAAGATGTAAGATTAGTTGGGTTTTTTTTGTCTGTCATGTCACATTGGTGACTAATTTTAAATTTACCATCCATTAAAATCTCCAAATCCCTTCTGGAACCATTGCCTACCTTAACTTATTTGATTTGTATTTGTCAAATTAATTATTCAACATAAAAAACTCAGATGGTTTTGTGTTATGGGGGAGAGTGTGCATGTATAGTGTACCCCTGTTATAGAGGTGGGTGAGTCTTTGTTGGGGGAGAGATTTGGAGACTAAGCACACTGGTAAGAGTTGTATAACTATATTGTATCTATTGAAGAGTCTTCTAGAAGGGGGAAAGTTTCATGATTTACATACAGTTATGGACCTCACTTCAAGTGCTACTGTCAAGGAAAAGACACATACAAAATACCTTCATATAAGGGAAGCCTGTCTTTATTTCCTGAGGTTAGGATTGGGAGTAATGTAGTTTTGAGTAGTTCAGGGACCCTTCAAGGGCTGAGGAGCAGGACAGGGTTGTCTGGAAAGAATTCATGGATCCAAGCAATCTTTAAATCAAGTTGGCAAAGGTTTTATTGTTATGCTACTCAGTGGGCAAAAGTTCTTAGGGAACTTGTAACCTTAAAGGGGTACATTTAAAGTTTTACATAGGAAAAACTGCAGTAAAACATGTACCAAGTATGCTAATTAGGTGATTCAGGATGAGATTAGGGAATGGTTAAGGAATAGTTAATTCTTAAAGGAATATGCACTTTTTGTATCTACAGCCCAGGCATTGTACCCAGAATTCACCAGGAAAAGCAGGTGGGGTGGGGGGAGTCATAGAGAGGTATAGCTTTTAGATTTGCTACATCACTAAATTAACTGTCTAAGCCAACTAAGAATTGTCCGCTCTGCCACTAATCAATGTCTTGTTTGACAGGATAGATATAGGGAAAATACATATGTATACATATAACAAGGAGTCCCAGATGCATATAATGAGGTAGGGAGTTTGTATAGATAGATCAGTTGGTACCAAATATTTTTATGAGTCAGTACAAAGCCAGTCCAGACTAATAATTCCTACAAGTGTGGTTTGTAACTGTACCAGGGAGAGAGATAAGTGTCTCGCTGGGACGCACTCATGAGTAATTGCTAGGCATAATGTCCTTAGATTGGGAAGACACTGCCAGAGATAGTGTTTTGAGACTAGGGAGAAATATGGTCTTGAAAATGGGGTCCAAGCACAAACACCCAAGTGCCCCATGGTGACGGGGGCGGGGAAGGGTGGATCTCATGAATTTCATTTAAACTATGATGCAGTTTTTTTATACCTTGAAAACAAACATTGATATGACCAACATAGTATGTCATCTGTCATGGGCTTCCTACCTTTCCATCTTCTTAGGCTTTACTAATCGTCTTTGGGGCAGCTAGGTGGCACTGTGGATAGAGCACTTGGCCTGGAATCAGGAAGACCTTAGGTCGAATTCAGGCTCAGATACTTACTAGCTATGTGACCCTGGGTGACTCACTTAACCTCTCTTTGCCTCAGTTTCTTC
The DNA here is from genome assembly GCA_023548195.1 of Bettongia penicillata ogilbyi. Taxonomy (NCBI): domain Eukaryota; kingdom Metazoa; phylum Chordata; class Mammalia; order Diprotodontia; family Potoroidae; genus Bettongia; species Bettongia penicillata. Next base: position 3,951,511 of record JAJHZJ010000318.1, on the reverse strand, counting down.
AACTGGAGATAGTAGTTGAGATAGTATAGCATCTACATTTCAGGATTGTTATGAGGAGCAAATGAGATAATATTTGTAAAGCCTCTTAGCACACTACCTGGCACTATATAAATGCTTATTTCTTCCTTCCCTAACCCCACTCTCCCCACTATCATTCTACTGGGGTATGTTCTGTTCCTTGTGTCTGATACTCAGTCTTCTGTCTTTATTTTCACTGCATTTTCACTGGTTGCCTCTCTGGCCTGCAATACTTTCCCTCCTCACATTTACCTCCTGGCTTCTTTCAAGACTCAGCTCAAATCCCACCTTTCCCTGTCTACCTCGTCTTATTTAGTCGCTTTCTTCTGAGACTACCATCCATTTACACTGCATTTACCTTGTATGTACATAGTTATTTGCATGTTGTCTCCTTCATTAGAATGTGAGCTCCTCCAGGGCAAGGAACAGATTTTTACCTTTTTTGTATCACCTAGCTGCTTGTTGACAGACTACCTGGTGAAATCCCCAATAGATCAAGTGGTTTATCTTCAATTTTGCAAGTTCTGAGGCTGCATATACTCATCGATAGTCAGGTCCCACATAATGACTAAACTTTAAAGAGACTGACTTATAGACCAAGTGTATTCTCCAAAGACAACCTGCCTAAAGCCATGAAAATATGATTTCTTGGAAAGAAATATGTGGCCTATAAAGGCTTTAAAGGATATGTCAGTCTTTTCAAAGACCTAGAACTATAGGAATAGGTGGGGCTGGAGCTACTCGGATGTGTCAACAAACCCAAGATATGATGATCTGATGGAAGTCAGAGGGTTAACTGTGGCTTTCATCTGGAAACTAGCCATATGGGGGTGAGGGAAAGGGAGGACTGAGTAGAATGGGAAGTAGCAGAGAGAGGAATTGGATTAAAACCACAAAGCTAAGAATATAATGACATCCTGAAAGAGGAATGGGAGAAGGGGAACTTGAATTATGCTTTTATGCTATGTTTCATGTACAGGCTTTTGCTGGTTATATACTACTGCCACCACACCTCTCTCCATTGCTCTTTGGAGGTGGGTGTTGGGATTCTTATGAGATCAGGGTGTTTCAGTATACTTTTTACTGGGAGAATTTTTATTGGTATTTAAAAGGAGATGGCTTTTTGTGGCAATTAGTGATTTGGTATTATTAAAATGGCTACACAATTTTCAAAATGTGTAGTCTTCTTCCTTTTCAGCTCTGGCTTTAGTCAATGATCCATCTGTAGTCCCTGTCCAGAATACATATATTGACTAGTGGTTCAATTCTGCTATTCTGTCTCATTGTGATATGAGATCTATAGAGAGCTCTCTAAAGAATTTTGAACCAGGATTCATTAAAGTGATAGCACTAGAATATGTGATCAGCCTGCTAGAGGAGAAAGAAGCCTGACTCTACTGTCAGAGGACTTGTGTTCAAATTCTGCTTCTCTTACTTGGGCAAGTCACTTAAATAACTTGGACCTCAGTTTTCTCATCTGTAAGCTGAGCAGGGGTGGTGGATTAGATGTTTCCAAGGCCTGTTTCAGCTTTTAATCTACAATCACCAAGTTGAGAATGCTCCAATTATTGTCCTTTGTTGTTCAGTCGTTTTCAATTGTGCTTGAGCTTTTATGACTCCATTTGGTTTTTTTGGGCAAAGATACTGGAGTGATTTGCCATTTCCTTCTTCAGTTCATTTTACGGATGAGAAAACTGATGAGGGTGGCAGGGTTAAGTGATTTGTCCAGGGTCACACAGCTAGTCTGAGGCCAGTTTTGAACTTGGGAAGGGGATTCTTCCTGATTCCAAAACTGACCCTCTATCTACTGTACCATCTAGCTGTCCCCAGTTATTGTCCTAGGGATAGGTAATATTCACCAATCTCTTCACAATATGCTATTTGAGAACCAGATTAGCAAAGGACAGAAAAACTCATCCTCAAAGGTTAACCATGGGTTGATGATTTTTTTTTCACCAGAATGATTCATAAAAAAACTGTGAAAACATTAATTATATTTCATAATTACATATCTGGAGCACTTTTCTAGCAAATGATTATAAAGCACTTGACATAACTCCTTAAAAACCACTGCCAAAGTGAGATAGGCAATAAATCTGCATATCCCTTTCTGTAAATGATAAAGTCTGCCCAGTAATGCTAAATGATGCATTACCTTAAATACTTCAATTATCCACAGCTTCCAATTATCAAAATCTTTAGCAGCCTCACATTTGCACTTTTTTGGTAATTTTGAAACTTTAAAAAATCAAGACAAATGGTCAATAATGGAGGGAAATAGAAGGAAAGGGAAGCTATAGAAAGTAGGTAGAGAAAAGATTCATTTACTTAGGTTTCTTTCTATTTCTATAAACAATGTTTTGTAGTTGTAGTCATAATTATCTCGTATTTAGGTGGACTCCCAAGTATTTTATACATTCTGTATTTATTTTAAGTGGAATTTCTTTTTCTATCTCTTCCTGCTGTTTTTTATTGGAATTATATATAAATGCTGATAATTTGTGTGGATTTATTTTATATCTTGCAACCTTGCTGAAGTTATTGTTTCAATTAATTTTTAGGTTGACTCTGTAGAGTTCTCCTATCATCCGCAAGGGCCAATAATTTTAGTTCTTATTTACCTAGCTTATTCCCTCGATTTGTCTTTCTGGCCTTATTGCTATAGCTTTCCTAGCACTATGTCAAATAGCTTAAGTGACAATGCACCTCCATTCTTCACCTCTAATCTTATTAGAAAGGACCTTAGTTTATTTCCCTTACTGGTTCTTCATTTTAGATCTAGGTTATATAAACTAAAATATAACTACATGTAACATTAATTGCCATTGGATAGGCCAAGAAAGTATAGTGAAAAGGACAAAACTAAATTAATCTACTTAACTAGTGCCATACCATACAAACTATCAAAGGATTACTTTGTAGTACTAGAAAAAATAATAACAAAATTCATCTGGAAGCACAGAAGAGCAACAGTCTCAAGAGAAATAATGAAAAATGTGGGAAGGAAGGTGGCCTACTGGTACCAGATCTCAGAACATATTGTAAAGCAAGAATTCTCATTTGGTATGGTTACAAAATAGAGAAATTGATTAGTAGAACAGGTTGGGTACAATAACACATAGAGACAAAACAATCTAGTTGCCTAGGGTTTGGCAAACCTAAAGATCCCAGGTATTGGGATAAGGACACAGCATTTGATTTAAAAAACAAACTAATTGCTGGGAAAATTGGATAGCAATATGGAAGAAATTAGGTTTAGACCAACACCTAATATTTTCCTTAAATCAAGATTAGCTCTAAAAAGATATGTAACTTAGATATAAAAGAGAATTGAATAAGCATTTATTAAGCACCAACTGTGTGCCAGACATTGTGCTAAGCACTTTATAAATGTTTTCTTATTTGTTTATCGCAATAACCTTGGGAAGTAGGTGCTATTGTTATAATAATTTTACAGTTGAGAAAAACTGAAGAAACAAAAGCTAAGTGACTTGGACAGAGTACCACACACGGCTAGTAAGTATCTGAGGTTGGGTTTGACTCTAGCGCTTCTTGACTTCCAGCACACTGCTCTATCCACTGTGCCATCTTGCTTCCTCTAAAAGGTCACATAAACAAATTAGACGAACAAGAAAGAAATTACCTTTCAGATATGTAGATAAGGGAAACAAGCAAGAGATAGGAGGGATCACAGAAGACAATGTTGATTACATAAAAAGAAAAAAGGTTTTATACAAACAAATGCAAAATAGCTAAGATACAAAAAGGGAAAATCAATGCAGTAAGTTTCACTGGTAAAAATCTCCTTTCTAAGACATAGAAGGAATTGATTCAAATGTAAAAGAATGCCATTCCCTAGTCAATAAATGATTTAAGGATATTGACAGGAAGAAACCTGAGCTGCTATTAATCATACAAAAAATGCTTCAAATCATTAATAATTAGAGAAATTAGAACAACTCTGAGGTACTACCTCAGACCTGTAAGGTTCACAAAGTAGACAAAAAGGGAAAATTACAACTATTGGAGCAGTTGTAGGGACACAGTTATGTTAATACACTGGTGGAGCTAGAAACTGGTCTAGTTATATTGTGGAAAGCAATTTGGAATCATGCCTAAAAGGTAACTAAACTGTGCATACCTTTTGATCTAGTGTGCTTACTAGATTTATACCCCAAAATGATAAAAGAAAGAGAGAAAGACACTATATGTACAAAAATATTTACAGTAGTTCTTTTTGTGGTGGTACCATACAGCTAGGTGGTTCAAACAGAGTATTAGAAAATAGAAAGTCAGAAAGACCTGAGTTCAAATCCAGCCTCTGACTCTTGATTCTGGGCAGGTTGTTTAAACTGTCTACCTCAGTTTTCCTATCTTTAAAATGAAGATAATAGCACCTACCTTTCAGGGTAGCTGTAGGTGCTTAATAGATTCTTGTTTCCTTCTACTTCTTTAAATCCCCTTACATGAGTAACTTCAGTCAGTACATTTTGTAAATATCATTATCTACCTAGCATCATTATCATTTTTTAGAAAATTTAAATCATGGTTTTTCTTTTATGTAGACTGGAATTGTAGTTTTTCTAACAATTCCCATGCTCCTTCTGCAACCCCGCTTAGATGAAAATCTGCGGAAGCTGTGTTATAGTTAATATGGAGGTACCCTTTTCATCTCCAAGCCATTGATTAATCTGGGGCCAGGGTAGTTCTAGGGTCTGGGAGTGGGGATTTTCCTCTTCAGAGGGCATAATCCTGTTGTTGTTTGGGGGGAGAGGGGAAGAATTCCTTAAAGGAAATGGGAAGTGGGTGTGGAGAATAAATGTGTACACCTGTGCCCAAAACTTTGCGTGTGGGCCTTGTGTATGAAAAGAATAGGGCCCAACAAGACAGAAATACTTGTGGCTCCTATAGTGCTTTTCAGAATGTCATTTTGCCTCTCCCACTCAAACAGGGTACTGACAGCCACATGGCAGATGTCCTTCAGAGAAATATGAACCAAGATCTTACTTTCCCCTAGTCAGGTACAACTTTTTACTGTTGTGGGAAATAGATTATTGAAAAGTCCCACACTCACTGGAGCTAAGTTATTAAAAGTTCCCAGAAAATATTGGAATAATAGTTTCCAGTTTTGCAGATTGGGTAGAATGAGACCCTAGACTTTTTGTAGGTGATCTGAGTAGCAGACTCAAAAGGTAAAATCTGTAGAGATCAAAGGCCATTTCTAAACCTCTGGGCCAGGTGATATTGGGCAAATCACTTAGCTTCTTACAGTGTCTGGTTTCTTTGCTGCAGAAAGAGGAACTTTGGTTGACCTCTAAAGTCTCTCCCAGTTTTCAAATCCTTTGAGTCTGTCAATTGAATTTTGACCAGAGGAGAGCACTTCATTCTACGTAAGCACATTGGCCATCCCAGTAACTCTTTTTTTTTTTTTTTGTATAAGTGATCAAGTTTGTACTGATAAAATATTCTTGGCTTCTCTGAATAACACTTGTTAATGTCATAATTTCCAAAATAAAGACAGTGTTGTGAGAGAGTCAGGAAATCAGGAAAGATCCAGATTCAGATTCCATGTCTGATATTCTAGTTTTGTGACTCTGGGCAAGTTACAAACCATGGATGGCAGAGCAGCTTCTTATCTGTATTAGAAGAGGGGCTTTTCCTCATGAGGAATTCCCTACAGCTCTGAAATCACAGAGCCCTGTGCCCTCTCTCCCTTCAAATGCCACAGAGTATATTTGAAGTAATCAGGAAAAATCAGTTATAAGATTTGCCTCTAAAAAATCATACCTTGCATGGAGAATAGAATCAGTGACTTGTGGGACTTGCAGGGGTACAGGGGAGAGAGACAGGCAAAGAAATAGAGAAATAGGGGTAGAAAAACAGAGACAGAGATATTTAGAGAGATAGATAGAGAGCATTTTGGTGTTTGTGATGAGAGCCCTGGCAGTTCTGGGTAGACTGTGTTGTGAGAGGAGTGAATGTATATAAGGGAAATAAAGGGAGTCAGTGAGTTAAAGGGAGTGAGCTGGAGTGTTTAGCCTGTTGGATGTGTAGAAACTTGGATTAAGTGGGAAATATATTGGGTTGTGATGTGGGTCCTGGCACCTCTGGTGAGTAGTGAGCAAAGGGAGGCTGGACAGAAGTGATCTCATACTACTCATCTGAAACGACAAATTTTTTTTGCACCTTTTAGTTGTGTTATAAGAAGTGTGCAAGTGTGTGTATGTAAGGTGAATTTTAGTGTAAGGTGGATTTTAACGTACATAAAGTGAATTTTTGTTATTATTTCTCAGAGTTCAGCTTCCCAGGATCCATAACCATATGGATCCCAGGTAGTAGATATGAGTTCCCACAGTTATGGTTCAAAACATCTCCACCACACTTGTGCATAGGTATAGTGATAAATAACAAACATCCACCACAGCTGCGCTGTGAGATACAGGGATGGGGTGATGTAAACTTGTGAGGCTATATGCCTTCTTTGTCTGTTGGCCTATAAAACAGGTGGTCACTAGGTAGTGAATGGGGAACCCTTAGGGTTGAATGCACAAATGCTGTGTGTGCTTCAACTGGTCCCCATTGAAGCTTGGGGGGAACCTTAGGGTTGAATGCAAAAGCTGGAATGCTGTGCATGCCTTAATTGGCCCCCATCAAGGCTTGGGGAGGATCTGTGTTTGCCTCAACTGTACCTCATTGAGGCTTGGGGATTTAGGGGAAGCACAAACTGTGCCTGTCTTGATTGACTTCATCGAGATGTAGGGATGGTTGACCCCCCTTCTCATCCGCCCCTGTGAGAAGGGTGATTAGGGAATGCCATGGAAGTTTGTGCTCTCACTATCAGCAACCTCTTCAAAGAGAACTAGACTGGAATAATGTAAGACTATTAACTCCTTTTTAGTGTCTTTCCTGTGAACCTGTGCTAGCAGTCCTCAAGTGTGCTGTGTTTATCTGTCTTACAAGGTGATGTGGTGCAGGGATTGCAGTAAAAGGGGAATTTGTAACTTAGGGGCATGAGTGTGAACATTGTTCTTAGAATCAACATGTCCTTAATGAAATGAATCTGTAAAAGGCAACATCTTGAAAAAGAACTTGGATTATATTTCTGAGTTCAAATCTGGCCTTCAACGCTTACTAGCTTTGTGACTCTGGGCAAGTCATTTAACCCTGTTTGCGTCAATTTCTCATCTGTAAAATGAGCTGGAGGAGGAAATAGCAAACCACTCAGGTATCTTTGCCAACAAAACCCCAAATGAGGTCATTAAGAGCTGGACACAACTGAATGATAACACTGAGAAGAAAGGCACCTTGGAAATCATTTATCATTAGCACATTTGGTTATTCCGGATCAAATCTGCTACTGAGGTTCAAATATTATACAGCACAGCGTGTGTGCATTATTATCTATAAATAAAAGTTTTGGGGGGGAGGGGAGAGAAACAACAGAATTTATTTATTTATTTTTAGCACATTTGTAGCTTAGCATTGGCTACACACTGGTGCCTTTTACACTTCAACACTTAATTCCAAATTGCTCTCCCAAAGCCCTACGCATTGTCAAAGAAACAGCTGGAAGAAATTTGCTTCTTGAAAACATTGCATTTGTCTTTTGGGCACTGCTTCCCTCCAGGTACACAGTCTGGTTCAACTGAAGGGCAGATTTCTTAGCCCTTAGCAGGCATATTCAAATCATTTTACCTTTGTGCTAGTTAAATGTTCTTCCCTGAGTTGCCTTCTCTACGTTGGTTTTATTAAATTGCCAGAGAGCCCATGGAAATAGATGCAGCTGGTGCAATGCTCCACAAAGCTATAAAAGGGAAGAAAACTGCAAACTCTGAATCCTGACAAGATGGTAATATCATGCTGTCTGCCACAGAAGCACAGAATATTTCCTTCTAGTGGTTGTGTATCTTGACCCAAAGCATGGTACTCTCTGTGCTTTTGATTCAACCAATCATTATATATATATAGAAATACATGAAAATTAGTACTAAGTACCTATTAGGTGTCCAGTGAAGTATCAGTCACTGTGGGGAGAATACTGAAGTAAACAAATTATCACCATGAGATGACAGTCTAAGCAGAAAAATAAAAGTGATACATGTGAAATGAGAGCAACCAAATGTGAATCCGTATGGGCAAGGAAGTCATGACAAGTAGAAATTACTACTGTTTTCAGTATTAATCCTAAGGTTTAGAGCTTTAGGAAGATATTTTGGAAACCGGGTAGCCAAACCACCTCATTTCACAGATGAGGAAACTGAGGTTCTGTTGCTGTTGAGTCGTTTCAGTCATGTCCAACTCTTCATTTGGATTTTTCTTGGCAATGGTTTGCCATTTCCTTTTCCAGCTTACTTTACAGATGAGGAAACTGAGGCAAACTGAGTTAAATGATTGGCCCAGAGCCATGCATCCAGTAAGTGTCCATTTGAACTCAGATTTTCCTGATTCCAAGTCCAAGCCTATATCCACTGTACCACCTAGCTGCCCCAAACAGACTTAGAGAGGACTAAATGCATTGCCCAAATTCACACAGGTGGTAAGGGTCAGAGATGGAACTTGAACCCCGGACTTCAAATACCATATAAAGATAGAAGAGGAAGAAAATTGAGGAGGTATATTTTGCAGGATTTTTCAAGAAGGAAGGAAAATCTTTGACAAACTTTGAGAGCAGTTTTATTTTTTTTAAAATTCTATTTATTTATTTAATTTTTTACATTCATTTTCACAAATTTTTGGGTTCCAAATTGTCTCCCCTTTTATCCCCTCCCCCCACCCCAATACCCCAAGCAATCTAATTTTCCCTATCTCCAATCTGCCCTCTCTTCTGTCATCCCTCCCTTCTCTTGTCTCCATCTTCTCTTTTCTCCTGTAGGGCCAGATGACTTTCTATTCCTCATTAACTGTATGTCTTCTTTCCTAGTTGCAACAACAACACTAAACAGTTGTTCCTAAAACTTTGAGTTCCAAATTCTCCTCATCCCTCCTCCCCACCCATTCCCTTTGGGATGGCAGGCAATTCAATATAGGCCATATCTATGTAGTTTTGCAAATGACCTCCCTGATAGTCGTGTTGTGTAAGACTAACTGAATTACCATCCCTCCTAACCTGTCCCTCATTGTTTCTCTTCTGTCTTTTGATCCTGTCCCTCCCCAAGTGTTGACTTCAAATTGCTCCCTCCTCCCTTTGTCCTCCCTTCCATCATCCCCCCCTTGCAATATCTCCTTCTCCCCCACTTTCTTATACTGTAAGATAGGTTTTCATACCAAAATGAGTGTGCATTTCACTCCTTCATTTAGTCAAATGTGATGAGGGTAAACTTCTTGTTTTTTGTTTTTTTTTTCTCAGCTCTCCTCTTTTTCCCTCCACTAAGAAAAACTCCTACCTGCCTCTTAAATGACATATAGTTACCCCCTTCCCTTTCCCTCCCCCTACATTTCTCTCTCACCATTTACCCTAGTTTCTTTTAAGGTATGGTCCCATCCTATTCAGTTCAATCTGTGCTCTCTATCTCTGTATGTGTGTGCATGTGTGTATGTGTGTGCATGCATGTACATGTGTATGTGTGGTCCCGCCAACTACCCAGATACTGAAAAGTTTTAAGAGTTAGAAATATTGTCTTTCCCTGTATGAATGTAAACAGTTCACTTCTGGTAAGTTCCTTAAGACTTCTCTTTGCTGTTTACTTTTTTATGCTTCTTCTCATTCTTGTATTTGAAAGTCAAATTTTCTTTTCAGCTCTGGTCTTTTCATCAAGAATGCTTGAAAGTCCTCTGTTTCATTGAAAGACCATATTTTCCCTTGAAGTATTATACTCAGTTTAGCTGGGTAGGTGATTCTTGGTTTGAGTCCTAGTTCCTTTGCCTTCTGGAATATCCTATTCCACGCCCTTCGATCCCTTAATGTAGAAGCTGCTAGATCTTGGGTTATCCTGATTGTATTTCCACAGTACTGGAATTGTTTCTTTCTAGCTGCTTGCAAGATTTTTTCCTTGAGCTGGGAGTTCTGGAATTTGGCCACAATGTTCCTAGGAGTGTCTCTTTTTGGATCTCTTTCAGGTGGTGATCGATGGATTCTTTCAATACTTGTTTTGCCCTCTGGTTCTAGAATGTCAGGGCAGTTTTCCTTGAGAATTTCATGGAAGATGATGTCTAGGCTCTTTTTTTGATAATGAGTTTCAGGTAGTCCCATAATTTTTAAATTGTCTCTCCTGGATCTATTTTCCAGGTCAGTTGTTTTTCCCATGAGATATTTCACATTCTCTTCCATTTTTTCGTTCTTTTGGTTTTGTTTGGTGATTTCTTGGTTTCTCATAAAGTCATTAGACTCCATCTGTTCCATTCTAATTTTGAGAGAACTATTAAATTCAGTGAGCTTTTGAGCCTCTTTTTCCATTTGGCTAATTCTGCTTTTGAAAGCATTCTTCTCCTCATTGGCTTTTTGAACCTCTTTTGCCAATTGAGTGAGCCTATTTTTCAAGGTGTTAATTTCCTCAGCATTTTTTTGGGTCTCCTTTACCAAGGTATTGACCCGTTTTTTCATACTTTTCTTGCATCTCTGACATTTCTCTTCCCAGTTTTCCCTCCACCTGTCTAACTTGCTTTTCAAAATCCTTTTTGAGCTCTTCCAGGGCCTGAGCCCACCCGCCACCCCCCTGGGGTGTCTGGGGTACTGAGGCCCCGCCCTCCACGTCTTTCCCTGATGGCAAGAATACGTCCTCATCTTCGTCAGATCCGAAGGTCGGGATCATTTGCATTTGTTGGAAAAAACTCTCTATAGTCTTATTTTTCTTCCCTTTTCTAGGCATTTTCCCAGCCAGTTACTTGACTTCTGAGATTCCTTTCCACCCCCGCCTGGAATCCGCCCAGCTAGTGCTTGGCCTCTGAGATTTAAATGGGCTTTCCTCCTGCTGGCTGTCAATCAGTGAGCTTTAGTTCAGGTGCTGGGGTGGGGGCAGGGCCGCCTCCCAGGCTCAGTTCCTTCAGGGGCTTTAAGCAGAGGCCTTCAGTAATAGAGCGGGGTGGGGGCAGGGCCGTCTCCCAAGCTCAGCTCCCTCAGGTTTTATGCAGGAACCTTCTGTAATGAAGATCCTGCCTGCTGCTGGGGGATTCCTGAGTCCCGGGCCTCTGCCGCCTCAGCCACCGCCCACCCCTCTGCCTCTGCCACTTCCTGCCCCCGTCTCTGCCGCCACCGCTTCCTCCCGAGGGGGCCCCGAGTCACGGAGACGCTCCACTCCCCTCCTCCAGCCCGGCCTTCTCTCTCACTGACCTGTAGCTTCTGTGGGCAGAGGGACTTTCCCGGCTGCCGGAGCTTCCGTCTCTGAAGCCTGCTTGGATCAGCTTCTCTGGGGCTGCAGCCAGCGCAGCGCTGGGGGTGGGGTCCACTTTCTGGGGCGTGCCAGACCCTGGGGACGGGTCTCCAGGGCTCCCTGAAACAGAAATCTCTTCCACTCTGTTTCTGCACACCTTGTATTGACCCAGAAGTTATGGGGGTCTCTTTTTACATTAATTCTATGGGCTTTGGTTTCAGAGCTTGTAAATGTGCGTCCTTCTACTCCGCCATCTTGGCTCTGCCCCCGAGAGCAGTTTTAGTACAGGGTTAGGTACAAGTTATAGTGGAGCTGGCCAAGACAGGAAATAGAAAAGTAGATATAGAACATCCATTCAATGAACTTGGCTTTAAAAGGAAGAAAGTAGCTTGAGATTCCCTCTATTTCTTACTGGGCAAGTTTCTTTCAAACAAAAGTGTCTGCCACTCTATTGCTTCCCTCTTCCCATGAGTAAAGAGAATTATCTGATTTTTTTTTTCAGGGCTATTGAAAGAATGGATGGAACTTTCAGGCTGGGGATATAACTAGACCAATAGAAATGATACATCCTAGACCTCACAATAAATCCTATCCTTATCCTTATAAATCCAAGATGCACAACCTTGCCTAATAAGGCAAGTAGGGAATTATTGCTTTGGCGGGCAGCAACATTGAAGCTATATTTGCTTTTGAAGGAGACATATTGTTGATGTAAATCTTACCTAAAGAGTTTCTTTTAAATCAGTCTTATGACGTATTGACATCTTTTTTCTTAGGAGATCTTTAAATACTGAACAATACATTGAATATTAGTGCTAGAAAGAGACCTTAGAGGTCATCTAGTTATCTTCTTCATTTTATCAGTAAGGAAACTGACACACAGGGAAGTTCACAAGGTTTAGGGTTGCAAAGGACCTTAGAAAACATCTAGTCCAATCCCTTCATATTATACATGTAATCTACCTTTTCGAAACTCAGCCAAAAGACTTAGACACATATCAAGGGGAGATTATCTGGGAGTTGGACAGTCTTTTCCCCAGAGTTTCCTAAACTTGGCATGGGGGTGGGGGTTGGGGATCAGTCCTGACCCAAGTTTTGCCACTGCACTGGATGACTCTGGAAGAGAGAGCAAGGTTGATGACTTTGCATAGCTCAGCCTGACTAAAATCCAATGCACTTACAAGTCAAGACATCCTCCTCCTGATGTCACTGGTCCTCTGAGAGCAAAGGACGAACAACAATCTGTGAGTAATAGTAGCTGTTCCACCCCCCAACCCCCCAGCCAATTGGCCATTTACACTTGGGCAATGATGCTATTTCCTCCTTCTCCTCTTCTCCCTCTGTCCACTTGGGGAGTCATGCCCTTACATGTGGGTGTTCTATAAAAAGGAATATAAAGTTTGATTGCTTATACTCAGCAAGGTCTCTTAGGGTGTGGGGACTAGATTTCTTTTACCCTACTTATTTGTTCCATGATTTTTAAAAAAAAAAACAAACAAAACTGAGACAATTAATTCCTTTGTCTTATGTAGTTTTCATTTATGGTTTCTTGAAATATAGCTCTGGATAAAACCAGGCTTTGATAAAGCCCAGTGGGATTAGAATGGAGCTATTTGACTATGCTTTTAAACCCAAATCACTCCGGCTATCACTAATTGACCGATAATAGATCTAAGCACTGTATCTACAAAGACAAAAAGCAGGGGAGTTCCTACCTTCAGGAAGCTTAATAGGGGAAGAAAACAAATATTGAGAAATAGTGAGCAGGAAGGGATGTTTTGGTTAGAGAAATCACAGGGATGGTGAGTAGAGTTGGGGGGTGGTAATATGTATGTAGGGCATTTCATAAAGATGGCTAGGGAATGGTGGTGTGTTGGGCCTGGATTGGTCTTGTTATGGTGAATGCTGATCAAGCAGAAGCTCAGGGGTGCAGGATAGAAGTACAGTGTTAGATCAGGATGGAGGGCAAAGCATAAGAACCTAGCATGAAGATGGCCACGGAGCAGCAGCCATGGAGGGTCTAGAACAGGCTCACTGTGGTGAAGGCTCATCAGTCAGGAACCCGGGGACCTACATTACAACTGGACTGCTGAGTAGGAGTTGAACATATGAACTAATAAGAAGCCCTGATAAGAACTCGAAGTGGGTAAGCCTTGGGTAAGCTACTTCCATTGTCAAACCATTGGCAGCTGCCATTTTGGGCATATTACATTTTAAAAGAAAGCTCTGTCTCTGAGGGAAGAGGAAGCTTCAGAAATCACATCTGTGAAGGAAGCCTACTGATGCTCAGCTTGTTCTATCAGTTACACCTATTGCTTATGCAGATATATAGATTAGAAAATTATAATTTATAGAGGTTAAGTGAGTTGCCAAAGTCACTTAGGTCAGCTCCTATGATTCCAAATTCAGCATTCTTTCTTTTATAGAATTCTAGAGACCAATAAGTAGAATGGTAGATAAAGAGCTCTGGACGTGAAGTCAAAAAACTAGAATTCAAATACTGTCTTAGACGTTTACTAGCCTTGAGAAAATCACCTATCCTTAGTTTGCCTCATCTGTTTCCTCTTCTGTAAAACAAGGATAATGATAACACTTACCTCATAGCTTTGTTCTGAAGATAAGTGAGATATTATTCATAAGGTAAGTCACAAATCTTAAAGTACTATATGAATGCTAATTATTTTGTTATTTAGGGAGTATCAGAGCTGGGACTAGAAGTCAAGACAAGACAAGACTCCTGACTTCTGATCTAGTACCCATGCTGCTATGGAATCAAGGAGATAAATCAATTAGGTGTCACCTGGAAGGACACTATTTCTTTTATAATGAAGGAATTTACTATAACTACATATAATAATAAAACTTTAAATGTAAAGAATACTTACAGTTTATCCACATGTGAATATCCCAAGTTGTAGCTCTATAAATTAAATATCACTCTTTCTTTTCCCTGTTCCTAAATTTTGTCCTACTTTAATCAAGATGTTATAATCAAGAGTACATGATATTGAAAGGGCATTGCACATATTATCTGAAAACCTTATAAAACTGGCCCATTGGTGTGATATATCAAGATAGATATTTGAAGGGGAATGATGAAGTAGTAATGCCACATACAATGTCTCCTTATTTTATATTCATTCCTCCTTTATCTGGAAGAGTACATGGAAATCATATGAAAGATCACCCCAAGTCACTATTATATAAGAGAAATGCAAATCGAAAGGATGATGGTTTCATTTCACAGTTAGGAAAGAGGCAAAATGGAATTAATCCATCTTGAGGGGAATGTGGAAAGGTAGACACGCTAATATCAAATGAAATAATATTTGTTAAAAAGTGCTTAGCATGGTGGCTGGTGCATAATAAGTGCTATATAAATGTTTATTTTCTTTCTCCTTCCTAAATAGGTGGCACTGAACTGACCCAGCTACTCTGGAAAGCAATTTTGAATTATGTTAAAAAAAGTTACTTAAGTGTCCATATTCTTCAACCCAGAGATTTCATTGGTAGTCATATATTCCCAGGAAGTCATACATAGGAATCTCCTGCATATACCAAAATATTTATAGCAGCACTTTCTGTGGTAGAAAATAACCGGAAACAAAATCGGTGCCAGTTATTTCAGGAATGGCTAGCACGTTATATACGTGATTACCAAGGTGTAATAAATGATGTGAAAACTGTCATGGGGAAAACAGAAAAACTGACTGGCATAAAGTGAAGTAAGGGGAACCAGGAAAGCAGTACACACAGTGCATTAATATAAATGATGTAAATGGAAGAAACAACAAAATCCACAACTGAATGCTACGTACTTATGACTGGTTCTTGTTCCTGGAAAAGAGAGGAGAGAATGCACCTTTCTGGCTGCTTTCCAGGGGTGGGGGACTGTAAGTGTGGGAACATTGAATACTCTATCAGATTTTGCTGGTGTGTTTTTTAGTTTTGTGGAACTACTTCCCCCTTTTATTTTTTGTTATTTGTTACAAGGGAAGGGGGAGAGGAATATACCCAGAAATGGAGGGTGATATGAAAACAAAAGCTATCAATAGCATTTCTAAAAAGGTAAAAGAAAAAAGGAGCTTATGGGAATCATAATAACAAAAGTTGGCATTTATACAATATTTTGCAAAATGCTTTACAGTTAGATGTAACATAGACTGAAGTCTTTGAGATCAGGCACTGTCTTTTGGCTTTCTTTGTAAACCCAGTGTTTGGCAGAGAGCTTGAAATAGTTGGCACTTAATAAATATTTACTGAGCTAGAGCAGATGTTGACATTCTTTGATTACTTCCTGTCAATCAGAAGGGACTTTGGTCATGGCTGGATTTAAGCAATAGACTACTGCCTCAAGTCTCTTCCATACTCTAATTCATTCTCTGATCAGTCACTAAAGTGATTCTCCTAAAGCCCAGGAGAAAACCTAAACCCTGCTATCAATTTGTGAATAAACTTCAGTGGTGCCCTATCATCTCCAGGATCAAATATTAAATGTTCTGTTTGTCATTCAAAATCCTTCATAACCTAGGTTCTCCCCTTTCCCCCAACCTTACCCCTGATCTATACTCTTCCAGACAGTGGCACTGGCTTCTTAGCTGTTCTACAAATGAAACATTCTGTCTCTTGACTTCTGGCATTTTCTCTGGCTGTTCTCAATGCCTGAAATGCTCTCCTCTCTCTGTTCCCAACTGCTGACCTCCCTGGCTTCCTTTCAGTCTCAGCTAAAATCCCGACTCCTACAAGAAACCTTCCCCAACCACTCAATTCCTGGGCCTTTCCTCAGTTAATTATTTCCTATTGATCCTGTACACATTATACTTTGTATATTTTTTTTGCATATTTCTCCCCCCTTAGGTTGTAAGCCTCTTGAAGGCAGGAACTATCCTTTGCCTCTTGTTGTATCCCCAGTGTTTAGCACAGTGACTGGTATATAGCAGGCATTTAATACATGTTTATTGATGAATCGATCGATTATGAATCAAGGGTTTGATTGACTGTTGAGCCAGAAGATCTGATGACTCAGTGGCTTTCCAAACTGAGTTTACCAGCCTATCTCTACTTCTCTTTTTCTTTCCACATGCCCTCTTAGCTATGACCTTCCTAAGTGGCATCACTGAACTACAGTGCGATGTGGGGAAGGATTGGTTATCACTACCCCCATACTCTAGAGGTAAGGCTTAGCAGATTGCACTAGGGCCCTCAATTGCCTTTGCCTCTTTTGTGTTGGTATTTTCCAGGTCTTATGTGAATGAGTAATCTCCAGATGGATAAATCAAGGCATGGAATGACCTTCTGAGCTTGAGAAGCCTGAGAACCTTGGTCCAAATTAGATGGAGCTTGTGGCTGGGGAAGCTTTTCCACTGGAAAGATCATTGACAAATGAGAATAGGGAGAATCTAATCTCCTGGCCTGGTTTACCAGAGGATAGGGACTTCTATAGAGAGGTTACTGAACAAACACAAAATGTAAAATGCTTAATTAGCAGTCCCACAAAGTGCTTCATGCTATGATCAGGTTTCAGTATCATCCTCCTAGCAGATTTAGCAGTAGTTATAAGTTGTTATAGAGACCTAATAGGTTACTGAATCCTACTCTATTAATCTTTACTATTTTAACCTTTTTATATGTATAAATGACCTATCCCATAACTGACTCCTATTACACTTTTTCTTTTTGCTTTCATTCTTTTGAGGATCCCCTAGACTTGTGATCCATAATCTAATTTACTATAATTAAGATCATTCCTGCAGGACTAAAGTGGGGCACTTAAAAACCCATTGAAGGTCAAGTTCTCTCAGAGTGAACCTAGTCCAAACTGCTCTGCAGGGTACAGAGCAAGAAGTAATGGAATAGCCTAGCTCCTGTGGGTCTACTGTTTGATCCTTGTTTTTGAAGAGGACCACAACATCACCGAGGTGATGCCATGACATGCAAGTCATTGGATTTAAGTGCAAAGTCACCAGCCTCACTTTATCCTCTGGAGCCATCTGGATCAGTGGCAAGACAGAGATCAGGATGGCTAGAGATGGCCCAGGTGCAGTGGGAGGCCTTGGCCTTTTTAAGCTAAGGTCTTTAACAGGTCTCAGTATGACTGAGGCAATGCCCATTCAGTCATTAAGGCTAGGTAAGAAAGGAGGCAGAGAATGGCCTCTTTTACCTACTCAAAAAAAATCAGTCTTTGAGGGGGGAAGACTCTCAGAGTTTCCGGCCAAAACAGAAACAATTGCTATTTTCACTCACTCTGAGCCAATCAGGGCCTAAACAAATAACCAAGTGGGACTTCACCTGGGACCTATTTGTGGGTCAATTGATGAGAGCCAGAGTGTAGTGATTTATCAAGGCTCAACAAATTTTGTTGAGCTACTGTACTGTTGTTATCTACTCCTATGAGGTAGTTACTATATGTACTGTGATCTCCATTTTACAGATGAGGAACCAAGGCTAGTTGCAGCTCAGAGTTACTTGTTCAGGGTCATATGGAGGCCAGGAACTCAAATTTAGTTCTACAGACTCTGTATCTAGTCTAGAAACTCTCATACAGGAATTATATGCAATCACAAAAGAATTTGCATATTGAGTACCTTGATTGGATGCAAAAATTGATGAAGAGGAATTAAAATTGAACAAGAAGAATTATGTTATTTTCCATATTATCACACTTTCCTTACCATGATCATTGCTGTCATTGAACACAATGCCCTCTGGGAAGGCTTGACTCCTACCTAATTGCCAATCTCTTTGCATAAAGTGGATTTTGAGGGTATTTTTAAGGATTAGCAATAGGCTTGTTTTTCTCCTTCATTTCTATCTCATCTTTCAAAAGTTTCCTATTCCTTTTGTAGACCCTCTGGGATTTCCTTTCATCTTTTACTCTCTTTCCCCTTCATAAATATGTTTTCAATTCCTAACCCTCAAGGATAATTTTACAATTCACCATTCACAGGAGTGCCCAGATTCTATTTTCTATAGTTCCTTTTTTCTTTAAAGAATCCCTGAGTGTTGTTGGGAAGTAGTTACAACCAGGGCTTTGAGAAATTGTCTTCTGATTCTTCTCAACCATCACTTTACCATTCATGAGTTATTGTGGACTTGATTTTATTAAGCTTTTGTTAATATATCTTTTTACTCATTTATTTCCTATATCTAGATGTTAAGACCAAAAATTATCATAACTGTTATGTTCCTTAACCCCTAACCAAACTATGAATGTCTAAAAAGGGCACTTATATTTTTTTCTTTTTATAGCAGGGGTAGAAATATTTTTATTTCTCTCAAGGGACATTGACCCACAGGAAAAACAATAAAAAAACCAGTTGAACTCCCTATACAGAAAATAACTTAATTGAATATTTTTCCCTCTTAGGGAAATAGAAAACATTCATCTCACTTGTTTTTCAAAGTAAAGAAAAACATAAAACTTGATTCAATAAAGACAGTGTCAAAATCATTCAAAAATATAATTCACCGAGCTGACTTGAAACAATGTACCTTTTTTTTATTCAGAGATGAGGGATTATGAGTGTTGAATATTACATATGGTTGAAGATTTAACTGATTTGTGGGTATTTTTCTTGAGTTACCTTTCTCTCTCTTTTTTCTTTGGGACAAAGGATGGCTTGTTAGGAGAGGAAGAAGAGATATGGGAAATTAAGGTGATATTAAAACAAAAAGAGATTAATAAAATACAATTCCATTTAGTGTAGTGTATTCTAAAATTATAAATCGGTTCTATACTATGGTCAGTTAAAGGCATAAAGATGAAAAGAGAGAAGAAATGTAGAGGGATAAGAAAGAGAAGAGATGAGAGATAGATCAGTGGGGAAAGAAAGACAGATGCACAATGAGACAGAATGACAAAAGGGAAAAGAGAGGCAAGGGAAAAGAGATTCAATAGATTTCAAAAGTATTAGTCACATTGCCTTTCACTTGGAATGTGGCCTTTAGTGCGTTATCTCCTGACCAGTGTTAAATCTTGATAAGGTCTACTCTAATCCGACAGCTGGAGCATTCCACTTGGAAATGATCTTCTGAGTTTTAGCAGTAGTAAGTAGGAAGAGAGTACCCCAAGAGATTTATGAAATCTAACTGAAGGCCAAATGTGACTCCCATTCTAAAGTTCTCCCAGCCTTATTTTTTAGCAATATATTTACAAGGAGAAAATTAAAATGTCATTTTCTAGTTTAGAGGGTGACAAGAGAGTCAAAGGTTAAAGTCTTTAAGACTTTGACTATGTGCCCTATGAGAGCTACAGCATCCTCATTTGGAACTTTGATCAAATCACCTTGATGCGGTTGGGGAATAAGCTTGGGTGAAATACTGTTTGACTCATTTAAATTTCATCAAGATGATTGAGTCCTGGCATTTGGGATGATTTGTTTGGACCAGAGATTGTATGTAGCAGGTAGAGAGAAGCAGTGGGATCTGAGTTTACAAAGGAGCTGATAGATCAACATCACTCAATGGAGAAAGAACTGACCACACACAGATATTACATCTAGAACAGTGGTTGTTCAGTTGTTTTTCAGTTGTACCCAACTCTGTGACCCCATCTGGGATTATCTTGGCAAAGACAGTGGAGTGGTTTGCTATTTCCTTCTCCAGCTCATTTTCCACATGAGGAAACTGAGGCAAACAGGGTGAAGTGACTTGCCCAGGATGCAGGATGATGTGGTTAATAAGTATCTATGGTTAGATTTGAATTCATGAAGATAAATTTGACTCTGGGCCCACCTAGCTGCCTAGAGTAGTGCCATTAAACTCAAATAGAAATGGGGACCACTAAATCATGCACAAGGATCCTGGAGGACCATGTATTACTTAGAAAATCACACAAGTTTATTTTTTTATTAACACAAAAATATTAAAATCTGATACGGACTACATTTTAATCTGGTTTAGGTTGCACTCAGGAGCGTTGTGGTTTGTGGACTGCATAACTGACACTTCTGTTCTACAGAATGGACATGGGTACCTGGATAGAGTTTGCTTATCCCTCTTCAAATGCCTTTCAATTCTGGTGATGACGAGTGTTTTGGGACAGGGATGTTAGCTCTGGAGAAAAGACCCAAGTGACTTAAGAGTTTTAGATAGGTAGGGTCAGTGGTATAATGGTAAAAAGTTTTAGTCTTAGCCTTCTGGAGAGAAGAGGAAGAAACTTGGCTATAGAATGAGAGGCATAGCAAAGTCAGAGCCATAATGTAGATAAACAAACCTGGAACTTGTCCTCCAACTCCTGTGGGTTATTTGGATAGTATAGATCCAATGGGAAAGTGTAGCTTCTTTGGCAATCCCTCTTTGGCATTTGTCTCTTTTCCCAGCAAGTTTCAATTACAGGGTGGTGCTAAAGCCTAGGAAAAAGGCAGGATTTCTTATTGCCAAAATGATTGTTTATAGTTTCTATGAGTCATTTTTTGTTTTGGGAATTTTTTTGTTGGGGTGAAGTAAAGGCTCTCCTGTATCTGTTATATGTTATTACTGTAACCTGTGGCTCAAATCCATTTTCATAAGACTCCCCACTGTGGAGATTTATTACACAATGTTTGGGAGCAAGCTTGGGAAAAGAGATACTCCAATCTTCTGGCTTCCATTTTTGAGAGGGATATCACATGCTTCCAGATTTTCTTGAGAGAGAAGTCCCTGAAGGGAGAGAAAGACTCTAGGAAGGAGTCAACATGTTGAGGAAGTGTTACCTCTGTCACAATTCTCTCCCTAGGTTATTATACTAGAGACTTTAGGGAATTTCTGCTTGTGTGAGATTTGGGACTTTCTTTTGGGTGAACAGAGCTATCTCTCCTCTGATGGAGAGTTCGTTCACTCCATGTATTGTCCGGCATATTCTCATCTTTATGCCTTCTCTGATTTCTGTTTGTTATCTGTTGGAGAAATGGGTTTATTTGCTATTTGTTACATGTAGTCTTTGTGGAACTGACATTTGGTAGGAAGGAAGTCAAGTCTGAGATAAATAGCTTGGGGTACACTTTCCCCTTTAGGAGATAACAATCAGTAGCCTACCTTGAGACTAGCAATTATTTCCTACTAGATTTACAATATTTAGGGGAGGAGGCAATAGAGAGAATTCTAACCCAGTACCCTTTCTCTGAGGACAACAAAGTGACCAACCTCTGATACCAATTTCCTGCTTCTCCTCATAAGAGTCAGTCTTGCTTGGAGAAGGGTGGGTCAAGAACATGAGACTGACTCCTTGTGAGCCACATCTAGACATATAGATGTACATAAACTACATGAATAACACACAAATCTTATATTAACTTGAGAGCTTTCAGAGGAACTGAGGACCCTTTTATTCCTGAGGCCAAGTTAAAACTCTTTCCATATGTGGCCTGCCTCTCTGTCTAATCTCATACCTTAATTAGAAACTTCTGAATATCCTTTATTAATCACTTTAAGACTTCTGGATTAGAAAAACAAAAATAAAGTCACCAATAAATGGATGTTAATGAAAATATATAAATAATGTTGACAAACACATTTAATAAAGATGTAAAAGAACAATGTGGAAAGTAATGAGCCTATTAAGATTCAATTATGTTATTATTTAAAAGCACTATAAACATTTTATTTTATTTTATACCCATTTCATGTTCCATAAACTAAATAGGAATAGATAATAGTCATTGCCACATTTAGTTTAGTGGATTTATCATCCTTAATATAATTTGTACCTCAATTATTTCTAAATAAAATTAGACTTGCCATCACTAGCAGTCCCTCACTCACTGGCTGTTCCCAACAGGAATCCATGGCCAGGCTTCAGTTCTCTGTGATAGAGAAGAGTTGCTGAGGCACCATGAAAAACCCAGATAAATTCAGGAAATACTCATTAAGCACTAATTCTATCGCCAGTGAATCATTTCTGTGCTACTCTCATTAGCATGGGTGCAAGCAAGGAATATATTTGGCTTCAGAAGCATGGTAATAAGGGGGCTTCACCTCACCCTCAGAAATTGCCTCAGTAGCAGAGAAGCTGCTCCTGGGCTTTAAATATGAACAAGTATGTTGACAACATTTGCTAGTAGGAAGTAACATGGCATAGTGGATAAAGTGTTAGAACTGGAGATATACCTGGTCTCAAATCCTGCCTCAGACATTTACTCCTCATAAGAGCCTGGGCAAGTCATTAGCTTCCTTCAACCTTTCTTTCTTCTTTTGTAAAATGGATGACAATAATAGCACCAACTTAAAGTAGTTATTATACTTTTCAAATGTAATAATTCACATAAAGCATTTCACAAACCTTAAAGAACTATACGTGTATGATCTGTTATTATTATTGGGTTTTAAGGGTTCCTGACCCTGAAAGCTTAGTGCCTTCAATTTACAGGGAAGGAAATTGAGTCCCAGATTGTTGTCTAAGGTCACACATGTAGTAGCAGAACCATTGGAGTTCAGATTTGGTGCTCTTTCTACTACATACCTCCTTATCATCAAAACACAGATTTGGAGACCGAAGGGATCTTGTAAGTCATCAAGTCTCAAATCCTGTCATTTTACAGAAAAGCAAACCGAGGCTAAAAGGTTACATGCATTGCTGACACATCTATTAAGTGTCTGAGGTAGAATTTGAATCCATTAAAAAAAAAAACTTTGATGGGAAAATTTGGGCAGTCCATCTACAACTGGGCAATAATGAAAGATGCTTACCCACCCAGACCATGTGAAATTTCATGATTACAGGAATCACTGAGAGGCACTGTGGTGAATCAAGGGATGTCAAATAAGGAACCAGGAGACCTTTGCTCTGGTTCCAGCTCCTCTCTTTGGGCTTTAATTTCTTCCTCCTTAAACAAGACCTAATCAATGCTTCCCAATTCTTTACTGGTTCACTAGGATGGCCCACGGTGCTTTGGAAACTGCAGATTGCTAGACAAATACAAATTTCAGGGATCTAAGAATTTTAACTGAGCTATTATGGTAGATTCTGGCCCAAATAAGTGTTTACACCCTGTTCTATTGTACTAAATGTTATCTGCAACTAAATCATGTGGTTTCTAGGTTCTGAGCAAATTGATACATTTACTCTGCCAGGAGCAATTTTGTCAGTGAATACTTACGTGTATATGTATATATATGTGTGTGTGTTTATATTCACTCTGAAATATACACGATGTATAATGTCATATATATACATATATGACAATGATGTGCCAAGAACAGTGCTAAGCACTTTAGAAATGTATCATTTGACCTTCACAATAACACTGGGAGGAAGGTATTCTTATAATTTTAACAGTTGGGGAAATTGAGGCAGACAGGTTAAATGTCTTGCAAAGGCTCACACAGCTAGCACGAGTCTGAGGCCAGATTTTTAACTTAGATCTTCCTGATTCCAGGTTCAATGTCTTATCCACTGAGCTGCCTAGCTACCTAGGACAAGTTATTTAACTCCTTTTTTTGCTTCAATTTCTTCATCTATGTGTGTTTGTCCTTCTTGTCGAAGAAGACCATGCCATCGGAGAAATAATAACATGACTTGCACTTGACTTTGCTTTGAGTGAAGGAGGGCTGTGCAGCTCACCAGCCTCACTTCTCCTCCAGAGCCATCTGAATGCAGTGACCAGATATTCATCAGGATGACTGGAGATGACCCAGGATGAGGCAATTGGGATTAAGTGATTTACCCAAGATCACACAGCTAGTGAGTGTCAAGTGTCTGAGGTGAGATTTGAACTCAGGTCCTCCTGACTCCTGCATTGGTGCTCTATCCACTGCACCACCTAGCAATAAAATTAAGGGATAGGATTAGGTAGGCTGGTTGTAGGGTTTCTTCCAGCTCTAGCTCTATGTATTTAATATGTTCTTATGAGATGAATAAACCCATCACATCTGTGACTCAAAAAGTCATTTTCTTGCTGTGCAGCAAGTTACAGCCAGATGCAGGTTTATGTTCCTGCTAATCCTGATTCTGGAGTTGTTTCAAACCTTCACAGAAGTGTGATTTACCTTCTAGGTTTTATCCTGTTTTATCAAAGGTGCAATGAATCTGAGCCTGAGAGGTCTGTCTGTGTCCATAATTTTGCTGTCCTATGTTTCCTACAGCTCAGCAAGCTGAGAATTCAGTAGTTTGCTTCTTCAGTCACTTTTGAATAATTGGATGTCTGGGTGATTCAGGCACATCTGCCTGGAGTCTCTAAATGTAGTTCAATGATGCTTCTCTTACATGCTCCCATGTGGCCATTGTATTCTACCACAAAGTCATAAAGACATCACAGGATTTAGAATTGCATTTAGGATTTAGAGAATCTTAAAGGCCACCTATTTTATAATAATTTTATAGTTGAGGAAATGAGCCCAGAAAGATTAAGTAACTTTATAGAATCACAGAATCTGAGTTGGAAGGGACTTCAGAGACTAAATCCTACCTGTACATGAACAGGAATCCTCTCTGAAATATCCCTGACACATAGTCATTGACCTTCCGATTAAAGACCTCCAGTGACCCATTATCTTCTAAATCATCCCATTCTGTGTTTGGACAGTCTAATTATTAGGAAGTTTTCCTTTATATTAAGGCTCAATCAACCTTTCTACCAATTCCACCTCTTGATTACTCCTAATTTTGCCCTTGAAGGCAAAGTAAAACACATATAATTACCTTGCTCTGCTTGGTGCAGGAAAGATCCCTTAGTTTGTTAGGCTTTTGAAGACCTCTCTACTACTGGTCTGTCCCTTCAATAATCCCTTACTCTTAGCTAATTTAGGGCAACTAAATACCATTTATCTGTTTCTGCTTTAAAGTGTAAGTGTATTTCCATTTGGTCAATATCTTTTATTGAGCCTTTTTGAGGTTGGGGAAAAGTACTGGCTCCTCTTTCCATTTTTAACAATCTCTTCACTGCATCAGGTTACACCAATTGCCCTGAGACTCAGAAGAATTTCAAGAAAATATTAGAAATACCAGAGAAGGAAGGTATAAAGCTGTTCAGCAATTTCCCATCTTTCTCTGATTCTATAAAGTCCCATTAAGTAATTTGATCAATATAGAACTAAATCTTTAAATCTCTCCCTCTTGAACTTTGTTCCCTTGTAGAATTTTGGTCTGTGAGATACTCCATGTCCTTTCTCTGAACCCTTTGAAATCCATTCTCTCCAAATCTAGGAATCAGAGCTTGGAAGAACAGGACTTTGCTTCAGGTCTTTTGCATCAAGAGACAATAATACAAATAATAACTAGCATTTATATAGTGTTTTAAGGTTTGCAAAATGCTTTCCTTATTTTGTCTCATTTGATATTCACGATAACCTTATAAGTAGATGCAATTATTATCCCATTTCATAGATGTCCCAAAGGAGATTTAGAGAAGTTGTGACTTACTTAGGGTCACATAGATAGTAAAGTGTCTGAGGCAGGATTGGAACTTAGGTTTTTCTGATTCCAAATACACTACTCTATCCATTAGATTACCTAGCTGTAGAAAGGAGGATCTTATTCCTTGCTTCCATCACCATCCTGGGACCTTACCTTGCCTTGTCTCTTATTGCTCAAGGGTGGAATTATCTCCCAGGTAATCACCACCAACCATCACTGTGGTACTTGTCTCCCAGAGCCCATTTTATCTTCCAAGCCCCTCAGACTCCTTTGAAAAGAGGCCTCCCTGCTTCCTGACTCAATTATACCACTACTGTTACTCTTCCCCAAATGAATTTGCTTTCTTTCCATATCTCACTTTGTCCCATGTACAAACCTTTCTAGATATGGCTCTAGTAGACATCAAACTTTGGCTGGATTTCTTCTCCTCTATCACAAATTCTAGAATGGAATAATCACTTCAAACCCACCTCCCAGATCCTTCACTCCCCCCTCCCAGATCCTTCACTCCCCCATAGTCCCCATGGTTCCCATCATCTCTATTTTAGTATCCATTTCTCCTTTTGGGTATAATCAGGTTTAGAATATAGACTTTTTTTTTAAACTTCTTCCTTTTTAAAGAGTAAAAGTATCATTAACACTACTTTGCTTTTGGTAGAGAAAGACCTCTAGCATATGTCCAGATAAATCCCTCCATCACTCTAATATCATGCCTTCTTGTTAGGTAGCTAGGTGGTATAGTGTACAGAGTGCTGGACTTGGAGTCAGGAAGACCTGATTTTGAATTCTGCCTCAGATGTTTCCTAACCATGTGACCTTGTGGGAGCCACAACTGCTATTTGCCTTAGCTTCCATAAAATAGAGAAAATAATAGTACCTACCTTTACAGGGTTGCTGTGAAAACCAAATGCAATGCTGTATATAAAATATTTTACAACCCTTAAAGAACTCTACTATATAACTGTTAGCTATATTTTTGTTTTTATTATTTCTAGATTCATTAATCTGTTTCCTTAGATCCATATCCATTTCCTCTCCAAGGTGCATTCCTGATTCTCTTATCATGTCCTAGAAACCTCTTTGTTCTGGGAGCTCATTCTACTTTTGGCCCTACCTCTTCATATATTGGACCTCTGCCACTATGGAATGTCCTTCTGATTGCCTGGTTCCTCCCCCAACCTTCCATTTTAAGGTCAACCATGTCTTCATTTCTATCCAGACTGCTTTCCTGACTTTCTGAACCATCTACCATGGCCCTGGACTGTGAACCCTCATTTCTTCATTCCCTCACTCCTTTTTGGCTTCCTTTTATGTATTGTCTTTTCTTAATGTGAGAAACAGTAAAAACTTAAGTTTCCACAGAAGTTATTAGTTGATGAAGTCATTGAGCATAAGACAGATAACAAGAAGGGCAGCAGATTGCAGGTGGACTCAACCAATCAGGAAACAGGCAGTAGCCTTCATAAAATTACAAAGTTTTTGATAAAGGAGCCAAATGTACAGCTAGCTGGAACCAGCCAAGAAAAATGACCCAGAATAACCTGAAGAAAGCTTTTCTTCACTGCGCTTGCTTAATGAATCTCATGCATATAAGTAGACACACCCTGCATAAAATTATCCCGCCATTTTCTTATCATGGGACCTATGTTAAAGCATGTTTGGGAGGGGGGAATCACATCAAGGGTGGTTAGGTAGTGGGCACGTAGAGAAGATGGTGACCCAATGGAGAAAGGACCTATCTGTGTCCTGGGGGGAGGATTCTGTCTTGAACTATCGGTATATAGCTCATCTCACTTCCATAATTCAGTGCTCTTCCTTCCTAAGTGGGGGGCAGGGAATGTTGAGTCTGCTTTTGATCAGAGGTGTTCAATTCCTCTGAACTTTACTGCAGTAAATTTTCCTTGATACCTTATTAGTGTTAAGAGTGTCTCTAACAACTTGGTACCCAAAGAGGGGCTCAACTGGCTGACTTTGGGCAGAGTGAGATAATAGTCCCTGTAGATTGAATCTGCTCCATTCAGGCACATGACCTCGAACAATGTTTTAGAGTTCAGAGGAATTGAAGGAAGCCCTGCTGGCAGGTTATGGGCAGATCACAGGCAAATATAAGAAACACCCTTTGTTGATTGGGAGGCTCCTTGGGAACTATCTAGCAAGTCTGGGCAGAGGGCAGCGTCAGCCTTAGTGGACTGCAGATGGGAGGAATGGTTTCTGGGACTAGCGTGGGGAGGAATCCCCAGGTCAGGGAGATACCCCAGGACAGCTTTTGATAGTTGGGATGACTTTTGATAGTTGGGATAATCCCTAGTTAGTGAGGCTGTCAGAGCCTGAAGACAGGCTCAAGTATGGGAGGGAAAATTTCTAAGTACCTCAAGAAGGGGAGAAATCCCCAGGAAGACTGAGAGCACGCTCCCAGGGCAGAAGGGAACAATAAGTGAGTGCTCTTAAGATAATGGGACCAGGAAGGGGATAAAGAATCCTCTGAGTATTCCTTTGGTAGCCTGTTTGAAAGAATGTTGGCTATATTCCTTCCCCATCTGCTCCTGAAAGAAAGCAGAGAGGAGGAGGGAGGAAGGGGAAGCTAGATTCTGGGAAGGATCTTTTAAAACTGGCTAGAAATCAGTCAGAGTTTTTGACCAGTCTAATGCTTTGTCAGATGTTTTGTCTAGATATGTTATGTTGATATTTCTGTGTGAATGAAAGTCTGTGTCTTATCTGACACCAGCCAGTCAGCAAGAGCAGAAACACTGAGCTGGACTGTCCCTGAAATGCCGCCTTACCTCCATCCCAGATCAGTTTCAGAGGAGCAGAGGGACGAGGAGGGAGAGAAAAATTATTCTACTGTTTAGTTGTATGGTGGGTAACAGCAAGTAAAAGAATGTGAGAGAAGTGTCAGGTTAGGAGCAGAAAGAAATGTTATGTGCACTTTCAAATCAAAGCCCACCAGAGGGAAAGGCAAGAAAGTTTAAGCAGGTAGAGATGAGAGGAGCATGGATACTGTGGATTCAGAAGGCTTGAAAGAAGTGGGAAAAAAAAAGAGAGAAAGAATCACTCTTTTTCCCTCGGACCAAAGAAAAGCAGATTAACCAGCATTTAACCATTTCCTGCCTCACCCAAAGGAGAAGGTTTTGTGTAATGGGATACAACCAAAAATTAACAATTCATTCTGGTCGTGTTTGGAATTGGGAAAAGGTGAAGTGTGTTGCTCTTAATTTAACATTTAAGGGAGGTTAGAATTTATTCATTTCTGGTGAAAGTAAGTGGAAGATCAGAGAGTGAAAAAGAAATCTCAGGCAGGTAACCTATAAGAAGGGCTGAGAGTTTTGAATTTAGGTTTAATTAGGTCTTGAAGCTACAGTTGGTACTTCATGTTCCAATTAAATCAATGTATCTGATACTAGACAATGTGTTTAAAGCGGCAACAAATAATATAACAAAAAATAATAAAATAACTGTCTTTAAAAAGCGATCACTTTAGGATAAGGAAAAAGGGTTTTATTATTATTGGGGGGCTTTTCAGAGGGGGAGGAGAAGAACTGTGTTTCTTGGTATGTAAAATGTTAGACATTTAGCTAACTCTAGGTTCTAAGGTCTGGGGTAGGATAAAATTGTTTATTTTCATTTGGAATATAAAGGAGGATAAAGGTAGTCCGAGTAAAGGTAGAAAAGAAAAAAGAATGGTGTAAAGAAAAATAGGAGATGAGGGAGCAATGGGACCATGTACTTTATTTCAGAAGATTTGGGCATGTTGAGGAAATGAAAAATTGATTGTAAAACCGACAAAGTTATAGAGAGTTATATTAAATTTAAAAGTGGGTATTGTCTGGGGCAAATATATCGATTATTAGGATTTGTAATTGCTGTGATTCAATTAATTATTAAGTTTCCAAGTTCCCTGGTTGGAAGGGAAGTCAAGCCCACCTAGTAAACATTGGTTCAAAATTAATGATAGCTGTTTTACCTGGGCTAAAGACAGACTATTAGCACATTAGAAGTTAAGATAATTTAAAACTTTTTAAGAAAAGGAGAAAGGTTATTCAGATTGAACTTATACATATATATGTTTAAGATGAATATATATTGTCATTTGGCATTTATGATTGTAAGGTGCTTAACATCAAGGACTGTAGTATAAGGTAATTGTTCCATACCTGGTAATTCTGAAATGAGTTCTAAATGCCAAAAATAATAACATAATTTCTGGAAATCCATTTGATATGTATTTCTAAACTGGATTGTATTTCTATAGAAATTTGATAATTTGAAATTGTTATAATTTGTTATAAACAAGCAGAGATAATGCTACTAATGTTTGCTCTGATGGTAAATTTTCCATTTGAAATCTGGGCTATTATGAAAATGTGTATGCAGTAGGATAAAAGTTATAGTTTAGTGTCTGTGCAAGGTGATTTGAAAATGCACACATCTAAATGGATAATTCCTTATGTATGTGAGGCTTGATAAATCTTTATTGCTAATTGCAACTCCATGAAAATAAAATAACTGTATTTAGCTCTAAGCTGTGATTGGTGAAACTTGCTGTTTGAGTTCTTGGTACCATAATTAGTCTTGTTTTGAGTTTGAATTTAGGTATAATTGTCTGCATTAAATTGGTATCTGGGGGAATGCCATTAGATACACAGAGAGAGAATGTGAGTGTCATGCCTGAGTCTGATTGTCTAGCCATGTCTTTGTTTTTCCTTTTTATGGCATGTTTCTGAAATCAAAAGAAGTAGTAGAAGAAGTGAGCACCATGCAAGCATGTCGAATTTTGCTGTTTTCAATCCAGTAATTGGATAAAATTGATATTCTTGTACCAATTTACTAGAATAAGAACATTCTTTCTGAATTTTTTGGGAACTATAAGATAAAAGAAAGGAAACAAAGATAAAAATACAATGTTGAATCATTATCCTATAGACTAAGGTTGGGGTTTAAAATTAACAGTAATAAAGGTAAATCTGTATGGAATAAGATTTTTACATGTTACAAAATGATGTAAGAGCAATTGGGTAGTAATACAATTGACTGATCTAAATACTGAAACTAGATCAGAGATATCTTCAGTTTGGGAAAAAGAATTTCAGTGTAAGTTTCTTAGAGGCAGGTAGCCTCTGGTAATATTTTGTGTTCGTGGAAAAGTTAAATGTTTCTCTTTTGATTTGAATTCATTTCATGAACATAAGTTGAAGTTAGTGTTTGAACGTATCATATGTGTAACTCATTCTTTAGACTGAGCATGGTTAGAAAGCTTGGGGAAAATAGAGAAGCTTGGGGAAAATCTATTAGTAATTAAATCTATTAGCATTTAAATCTATTAGTATTTTTAAAATCTATTAGTAATTATTAGGTAAATCTATTAGAGCAGTAACTTATGAGTTTAATGGCAAATCTGATTTTATTCAGGAACTAGAACAAATATAGAAAGGCATGCAAGCTATTTGAGGTACCTCAACCAAGGTGAACTTATTGTCATATCTGAAACTGATTACTGGAGCTTGCTATTTTAAGATTTTATGGAATTATTAATTGACTGTTCTTCTGAGTCAGATTCAGATGTGGATATAAGGAAAGGCTGTCCGAGCCACTGATCAATGATGCCAATGAACCTGTGAGATGCAAGTATGACCTGCAAAAAGGTGGTATCTCTTGGGAAAGTTGGGAGAACAATTCTCCCTGAGCTGAGGTAGGATTCTCCTGACTTAATTTCCCCTTTGACACTTGGAAAACTTTAATCTGGCTAAGTGCAAGTTGACAATCTACACAGCTTTTGCTTGGAAATTGATGTGAAGTTAAGGAAATATTTCCTTGCTTCAGCTACATCCCTACTCTTAGTGGCAAATTCCTATAATCAGAAGTTTTGTAAGCATAATACCAGATCTATTAAATAATCGTTGGTAGGGGAACATCTGAGGTTAAGACGTAAATCCAAGATTAAGCTATTGGGCTTAGGATTGTAGAGCAACAATAATAAATTAAGGTTCTTTAACTCTTAGTAATCGTATGGAGACAATCAAGTGGAAGGCTTGTGAAGTTAGCATACTTACATTATTCTTATCTCAGTTAGTTAATGTTAAAGAAAGAATGGTTTGTAATCCGTCTTGTAAATGCTTTAAAGAGGAATAGCATGACCAGAAGTGGGAAATGATTATGACCTGATATGGACTGTGTTAAAAATTGATCACTTATTGTATTTATGTAGATATTGGAGCCTGTTATTAATTTCTTAGTCAAGTCTTATCCTCTTGATGGGGGAATGAATAATGGACAATTGGCCAAAGTTCCAATTTTAATTTTGCAAGACTGATATGGGATATAAGGTTTAAGAATGGCAATTCATAAATTGTGTCAGGATCAATTTAGTAGGAGAATGTACAGAGGAAAAATAACTTCTACAAAAGATGGCAAGAAGATACTCTGGTGAAGATGACTTGAATGAACATCCAGACCAGAAAGTTGCAAGAGATGATACCTCTCTCCCCCACGTTGCTGTATGAGATGAAACTTCTAAATGGACAATTCATTGATTCTCCTTTTTTTGGGTCTCTGTTTCTGTACTTATGTAGAAGACTGCCCCCTTGTAATTTGTCAATGCATCAATCAGTCTCTCCGCTTTCCTACTTAAAGGGAGATAGATGAATGGAAGAATTCATATAAGAGAGTAAGGGAGCATTGAAAATGTGGAAACAAAATTTTAAGGAGGGAAATGTTAAGATCTTAGTGGAAAGAACCACAGGAAACTCTCCATCAGATAAGGAATGTGAACTGATGTTAAAAAGGTTTGAAGAAAGTGTTAGGGAAATAAGTGTGGAAACATAACCTATATTGAAAGAAAAGGAGGGATTGTGAGAGACAGCAAAAACTTAAGTTTCCGTAGAAGTTATTAATTGATAAAGTAATTGAGAATAAGTTAGATAATAAGAAAGGCAGCAGACTGCAGGTGGATTCAACCAACTGGGAGACAGTAACCTTCAGAAAATTACAAAATTTTTGATAAAGGAGCCAAATGTACAGCTAGCTGGAACTAGCCAAGAAAAATGACCCAGAATAACCTGGAGAAGGCTTTTCTTCACCATGCTTGCTTAATGAGCCTCATGCATATAAGTAGACATACCCTGCATAAAATTATCCCTCCATTTTCTGATCATGGGACATATGTTAAAGCATATTTGGGAGGGGGGAATCACACCAAGGGTGGTTAGGTAATGGGCATGTGGAGAAGATGGTGACCTAATGGAGAATGGACCCATTTGTGTCCTGGTGGGAGGATCCTGTCTTGAACTATCGCTATATTGCTCATCTCACTCCTGTATTCAGTGCTCTTCCTTCTTAAGGGGGATTAGGGTGGGGGATGGGGGTGGTGTTTGAGTCTGCTTTTGGTCAAAGGTGTTCAATTCCTCTGAACTCTGCTGCAATAAATTTTCCTTGATACCTTATTAGAGTCAAGAGTGCGTCTAACATAGAGCTCAAGGACAATCCTTCTTTCTGCTTCTATTTGTATTCCTAGGGCACATAGCACAGTGCCTAGCATATATACAGTAGAACCTCAGTTTACAAATTTAATTTGTTCCAAGATTCTGTTTGTCATGCAATTTGTTCATATTGCAAAGTGAATTTTCCCATAGGAAATAATGTAAAGTCAGATAATCAGTACTATATCCCCCAAAACATTCATATAAAATAATCATTTATAATTTTAATTAGGTTTTTTGTCCCTAATGTGCCCAAAATACAATAGTAATTATTAGTACATCAATATAAACCAAAAATAAAATAAATTAATCTGAAGTTTACCTTTGGGAAGAGTTGTGGCTGGCGTGAGGGAGATGAGGAAGGAGGAGGAAGGGTTATTACTTGGAAGGAGAATCTCCTTCTATGAGAACATCAGGGATTTCAACATCAGGAGTGCCCTCTCTTACGCTTCTTTCACTAAAAGTAAGACTAACACTGCTGCCTTCATTTATTTTTTGTATTTTAGAATCACTTTCATGTTTTGACTCAAGTCAAAGTGAGGTCAGTTAGGCTGTATACCTACCTGAGATTCCTTTGTTTGATCTATGAAAGCAAAAAAAAAAAAACCAAAAAAACACCAACCCCCCAAAACCCCATTGTCCTAGCTGACATCATCCCTTTGTGAGCCATTCAAGTCCAGACATAATGTTCGTACTGTGAATTTTTGTTCATCCTGCAACATAAATTTTGCGAAATAGTTTCCATCATCCGGCAAAGCATATGTAAACCAGGTTACTTGTAAACTGAGGTTCTACTGTAGTAAGTATTGTAATATGTTTATTGATTGGCTGTTCCTGTCTAGGTTGCTTATGGCATGTTCTCTTTATGACTGCCTTATACTATCCCTTTTGTTGCTTTCTCCATGGATCTTCAACCACATGTTTTTCCCTTCCATTCCACTTTCCTCAGAAGAATTTATCTTAATATATAATGCTATTTGATTATCTTTTTTTAACTCAAAATGGTATACTCTTCCACAGACATAGTCAATTATGAGTCAAATTTGTCCAATTACACCTATGAGGCTGAATTTCCCTCACTATATTAGGATTCCTCAATTACCTTATTACCCAGATTTTGTACCTGTGTGAATATGGACATTTGAGGTCCTGTTTTTTATTACTAGCTCTTTTTGGAAATTTCCTCTTGTGATTATATAAACTAATTATTTTTATCTACATCATACCTGCTACTCGGTGGAGAATCTTGCTTGGTGAATGTAACTGGGCAACTTCCCCCCTCCATTAATTTTCAACTTAAAATCTTCTTGCTCAATTTTGCAAGAATCCAGGCAAAAATTTTTACTTGCCCTTGTGCATCATCTTTAACTAAACCTATCATCTGTGTATTTTAAGTTGTGTTCCAGAAATCCAAACAGTATTCTCAAACACTTGCTCGAACTCAGGGATTATAAGTTTATAGATTGAAAGCTGAAAGGCATATCTAAAAAGAAAATGAGCGTATAGAGAGAAGAGTCTAAGATAGAACTCTGGGTAGCTCCTGTCCAAAAAAAGCGGAAAGGTGTTAGAAACACAGATTACGTAGTTAGAAGGTAGCTTAGAGGTCATTTAGCCCAAACTCTTTCTTTTATAAATGACAAAATCAAGACCTAAAGAAGAGAAATGACTTGCCCAAGGTCATCTAGGTCATACATAAAAAAACAAGATTTAAACCAATGCCCTTTACTGCTAAACCCAGTGTCTTTCTCCCTATGCAATTGAGGTATGTGGATCCCTAACAGGAAAGGGCATAAAAACTGAATAAGGTATATCATATTATTTTCCATCCTTTCTTCCCATACTTTCCTTATAATAGCACCCTATTGTTGGACGAATACCTTGTTTACTTGCTGTTTCAGTCATCAGAAAAGAAGAAATCTTCCCGTCTTCTTCAACCTTACCCCCACCACCACCCCACATAGTTTTCTTTCCAGTGGCATTGATACTTCTAGCATGTTAATTAGCATAACAGGAGGCTTAGAATTCCCTTAAAGGCAGAATTCTATTTCAAAGGAGAAGATGAAAAAGGTGAGTAGTTAGAAAAAAATGTAATTTTTATTTTGTTGCCTGGCAACCTTATTTAGCTAATAATGATTTTGAAGAGCCTTACTTTGTACCTATAAATTTCTAGCATCTCTCAATTTCTGGTCCAAAAATTTTTATGATTTTGACCCTCTAACTGTAAACCTGGCTTCCAACCAAAGCTGGCATGTTTTGTGTGTTGTTGCATATTTAGAAAGAAATGTGACTTCTAATTAATGAAGAGGATACTTGAGGTGATGCTTTGTCCCTGTGTGGGTGTTTGATTAGATGCCACAGCTGTTTTGGAAGAGGGACACATGTGGTCCTGACATTCTTCAGGGAGAAAGAAAGATTGTGGAAGCTGTAGACGTGTAGCTATGTAACATACCCTTGATTTAAATGTTGCCTCCCTAGAGACTTCAGAGATAGAACTTTCCCTTGAGTGAGATTGGGCTCTCTCTCTTAGTTTGAGCAGAGACCTCATCTTACTCCTAGTAAAGAGCTCATTCACAATTATATATTCTTTAGTATACTTTAATCTGCATAATTTCTCTTAATTTCTT
Organism: Bettongia penicillata ogilbyi; assembly: GCA_023548195.1. Classification (NCBI taxonomy): domain Eukaryota; kingdom Metazoa; phylum Chordata; class Mammalia; order Diprotodontia; family Potoroidae; genus Bettongia; species Bettongia penicillata. Next base: position 3,915,762 of record JAJHZJ010000318.1, on the reverse strand, counting down.
TTTGTTGTTTTGCTTGGATAAATAAGTTTGTTTACTTTTGATTATTTGAGGTTTTTCTTTTGATGATTGAATATTATCATTATTTTTAAATAGTATTTTAGTTTTTCCAGTTACCTGTAAAGACAATTCTTTATATTAATTTTTCATAAAATTTTGAGTCCCAGATTTTCTCCTTCCCTTCCCTCTCCCTAAGATATTAAGAAATTTGGTATAGGTTATGTATGTGCAGTCATGTGAAATATATTTTCATATTAATCATGTTGTAAAAGAAGAAACATACCAAAAGGAAAAAACCACACACACAAAAAAAGTGAAAATAGTATGTTTCGATCTGCATTTAGACTCAATCAATTCTTTCTCTGGAGATAGATAGCATTTTCCATCTTGAGTCTTTTGGAACTGACTTGGATCACTGTACTGCTGAGAAGAGCTAAGTCTATTATAGGTGATCATCCCACAATGTTGCAATGTTCTGGTTCTGCTCACTTCATTTTGCAGTTCACATAAGTCTTTCAAGGCTTTTCTGAAATCATCTTGCTTTTCATTTCTTATAGTACAATTGTGTTTATTACATTAATATACCACAACTTGTTCAGCCATTCCCCAGCTTATAGGTAACCCCCACAATTCCCAATTCTTTACCACCACAAAAAGAGCTGCTATAAATATTTTTGTACATGTACCTTCCTTATGATCTTTTTGAGATACAGACCTAGTAGCAGTATTACTGGATCCAAAGGTATGTACAGCGTGATTGCTCTTTGAGCATAGTTCCAAATTGTTTTCCAGAATGGTTGGATCAGTTCACAACTCCACCAACAATACATTGCCAATTTTCCCACGTCTTCTTCAGCATTTATCATTTTTCTTTTCTGTCATATTAGTCAGTCTGATATGGTGTGGTATCTCAGAGCTGTCTTAATTTGCACTTCTCTAATAAATAGTGATTTAGAGCATTTGTTTCCATATGACTATTGAGAGCTTTGATTTCATCTGAAAACGGCCTATTCATATCCGTTGACTATTTATAAATTGAGGAATGATATATTCTTACAAATTTGACTCAGTTCTTTAGAGAAATGAGTCCTTTATCAGACTTACTGACTTGCTGTCAAAATTGTTTCCTAGCTTTCTACTTTCATTCTAATCTTTGTTGCACTGGTTTTGTTTGTGTAGACACTTTTTAATTTAAAATAATCAAAATTATCCATTTTATATCTCATAATGCTCTCTATCTCTTGTTTGATCAAAAATTCTTCCCTTCTCCATAGATCTGACAGCTAAACTATTCCTTGCTCTGCTAATTTGCTTATGGTATCACCCTTTATGTCTAAATCATGTACCCATTTTGACCTTATTTTGGTATGTGGTGTGAGATATTGGTCTATACCTAGTTCCTGCCATACTATTTTCCAGTTTCCCCAGCAATTTTTGGTCAAATAGTGAGTTCTTATTCCAGAAGCTGAGATCTTTGGGTTTATCAAACACTAGATTGTTATGGGCATTTATTACTGTGTCTTGTGTACCTAATCTTACTTTCGATTATCTGTGTTGATCAGTCATATTTGGTAGGAAGAGTCCAAGCCAGTAGGTATAAGCTTGGGGCTACCCTCTTCCATTAGAACAACAATGGAAAAAGCTTTTGTTCTGAATAAAAGTGAACTTCTAGTTTAGAAATATTTGGAAGAGGGGAATAGGTATAAATTTATCCTGATAATCTTCTTGGAGATAGGCAATGTAAGGATCAAGTATCCAGTCACAGCTCTCCTCCTGCTCCCTTCAAGGTGGAAATTATAGTGTCTCAGAGAGGGGAGAGCAAAATTCCAGAGATATTTATCCATGCCAGGCATTTATATGTCTATACAACCCATATGCACATATATATCTTAAATGGTCACACTATCTTACACAACTGTGACACTTTTTTGTTTGTTTTTGCTATAAAGGGAAGGCATTTAAAATCAAGCAGCTAGGTGGCAAGATGGATACAGTGCTGGACTTGGAGTCAGGAAGACTCATCTTCCTGAGTTCAAATTTGACCTCAGGCATTTACTAGCTGTGTGACACTGGGGAAAGTCACATAACCCTGTTTACTTCAATTTCCTCATCTGTTAAATGAGCTGCAGAAAAAATGGCAAACCACTCTAGTATCTTTGAAGAGAAAACTCTGGTCTGGTATGGTGCACGAGGTCACCAGGAGTCAGATATGACTGGACAACTGCAGCAACAGCAATAACATTGTCATAGAATGTTATCTTCAGAGATTTTGTCCAATCCCCACATGTTCTAGATGAGGAAAAGGAGGCCCTGAGAAGGTATTGGTCTAGCGTTCTATGACTAGTCAGCAGAAGAGTTATTGTGCATGTAGAACTCAGGCCAGCCGTCTTACAAGTCCATACCCAAATATTTTTAATGCATAACAATTGCCTCCCCTTTAAAGTATACTGTGCTTTCCTGCAGACCTGTGGTTTAATTCTCTGGGTTTTCATGATAGCCTTATTACTTTTAATCTCTTCAGCAGTTAATGGAAATGTCATAAACACCATCCCTGTGAAATATATTATATTACCCTATCATTGGCATTTTATAGATGAATTTACATTTCCCCCAGCATTTAAAACTTAAGCACTGAATTTTAAAATTAAGTAGTAAACATAGGCTTCTGTCCAGCTGTATTGACTAATAAAAAAGCATAGTGGAAGTAGAATTACCTGTTTGTTACTGATAAAGGCTAGAAAATAACTTAATCATTTTAGTAGATACTACAAGCCAAGTGAATTAAAAAACATCTTGTTTTGTAGACAGACATTTAAACATTTCATTGTGCTAAAAAATTGTAACTAAAAAACACATTAAGCAGGGTTATGACAACATATGCTTTTTTTAAATGTATTCATTTGCTAAACCTGCATAAAGCATTTCATTTTCTGAAGTAACAGTGCAGTAAATTTTACCTAGGCATAAGCAGTACCTGGTTTAATCCATTTGGATTTGTTAATTTTTAAAACTTCAAACTAAAAAGTCATGTCTAAAATTGTGAATTTACTCTTAGATTTTCTCATTTTCCTTTGAAATGATTTTCTGGTTTTTTTATAACTACACACACACGCACGCACGCACACACACACACACACAGGACAGCTATCTGGCCTATGAACAAATAAGAGCATAGAGGGAAAGCCTTTTGTTTAGCAAGATTTGAGAAGCTGTGACTGTTCCATCATGGAAATATAGTTCATGGCAGTGTGACAGATTTAGAACATGGCAGAGACATGTGTCACTGGTGTGGCAAAGTGGCACAGATTTCAACAGCAAGAGAGACAGTCTGACTCTTTCTGAAGGATGGATGAAATAAACTTCAGAAGTCTTTGCTTACAAATTCCTCTGGATGTTATGGGAATTTTGAAGTTGCTTTTTAGATGATTCACTGAGTATAAGTACGCTAAATAAGTTAGTAGTTATGAGGAAAACTATTCAAAGTAACTGAATTCTTGACTTTGAAATAATATAAGAAGTAACAGGAACTGCTCTTAAATTATACGATAATGGCTCGGCATAGGAGGAAAACACAAGAGGCTGCAGTCATGACTTTATCTTACCAAGAGTAGACATACTGAGGAAATTCTCCTTCTCTCTCTAACAAGTCAGGTGAACAAACTCTCAAGCTTGTTATTCACAAGGTAATCTCAATGGTTAGTGCTTCCTAGGAAGGCAATCACCCCTCTTCTAACTAAGAGGCTAGGTTTGGGAATGAGTATTTCTAGGAACTGCTTTCTTGGGCCACTGAATACGCATATTTCTGATGAAATGCAACTATTAATCACTTGTGGGGAGAGGAGGGAGTTGTAAAGAGACAACTTCATACACTTGACTCTCAAGAGCTCTTGGGACAAAAGTAGAAAAAGGAAAAAAGGCAGAAGAGTCCAGGGTGGTCTTTGGACACTTTTTATAGGTTGGTGTAAAGGGACAGCTTTTTCCCAAAAAGTCCCTCAATGATGGAGTTAACCAGTTTATCTTGGGGACAGCCCCATATATGTGAAACCCATTCTTCAGGAGGTGCCAAGGAGATGCCCATTCCCTTTGTAGCAGGAGATCTCAACAGTTTTTTGTGCCATGGACCTCTTTGGCAATGTGGTGAAATCTGGATCCCGTATGAGAATGTTTTTAAATACACAAAGTAGGATATGTAGTATTACAAAGGAAAACAATTATATTGAAATACAGTTATCAAAATACTAAAATAAAGTTAAGCAAAAACAAGTTCATGACCCAGGATTAAGGACCCCTTATCTACAGGAAAATACTATTGAAAGTTTCATCCAAAAAAATTCTCCTTTGATAAGTCCATCAAATTGATAACTTACATAAAAAAAGTATACAACTGTCTTGATTCAGTTTGACATACCTTTATTAATTAGGGATAAAGACACAAAAAATCCATCAAATAACCAACAGACATTTATTAAACAACTGCTATGTATTGGTCGCTGGGGATACAAAAATAAAAATGGAACAGTACCTGTCCTTAAAGATTTTATTGGGAAAGACAATATGTATATGTATACAAATCCACACAGACATACAAAACGTATACAAAGCAAAAATAAAGTGTTATGGGAGAAATAACAATTACTTCTCAGCTTTCTCTGGGGTAACATTTCTAAAACAACATGAAAGTCAAAAATATGAATGTTGATATATTGAACCTATGGGAAATAGGGGGTTAGGTTCCTATGACCACCCAAAACTGTAATATTTTGCTGAAAATACACTTCTCTGCATGTAATTTTTTTTAAAAAAATATGATCTCTGTTAATATGCACTTTTTTCTTACACAGTAACCGTAAAGTAACCCATGAAATGCAGTATGCATAATAAAATTGGTAACCTGCAAAACATTTTTTTCTTGCAAGTAATTCCCTAGAATTCTGTGACCTTAGTGCTAACATCTCAATTTTTAAAAAACCAAACAAACCTGTAATTTCAGAGGATATTGACTTTTTATAACACATGGAATCTACAGTACTCCAAATACTATACAGCAAGTAAAATCCTTAAAACTAAAATTTTTTAACCTCAATCTTAACTTTCACTGCATCAGATGGCAGTATGAGAGTGTTGTACTGTATACCATACTTCTTTTATCCTCTCTATCTTGACTGCCCTCTGAAAACCAAGGGAGAGGTTAGTGTCAGAAGACTGACACTGGGAATGTAGGTGGAATACCACCTCCATCCTCTATCCTTCACAGCTGGTAGATGGCATTGGAGATTGTGAAACACACACCGGATTCAAATAGTTTGTTAGCAACATCTGTTTCAGGTGCCCAAGATCCCTAAGGGTCTCGGAGTATGGAAGATGTGAACTGATATTTTACTTTAAAGAGGCAATTGATGATGGGATCCTCAAATGTGCATAGTTGCCAATGTGAAAGTGAAAAAGAGAACCAAGTCTGGACATCAGTTTGATGGGCAGAGTATTCCAGCACTCAAGGATTGAAAGAGAGCTGAGACTGGCCACCAAGAGAGGAAGAGATCCCAGGGGATCCCTTCACTAGTGCAGCAATGGAAGCTATCTAGCAGCTTTGTTGCTCATTACCCAGTCACAGACTCAGGATGGAGAGGAGATGTCCCAGAGGAGTGAATGCTAGTTGTCTCTAGTGGTTTTCTAATTGTATACTGAGTAAGGAACAAGTTTGGGATGCAAATAGGAGCTATGTAACTCTAATCCCAGGAGCAGGCATTCATTTCTAGCCTACAGCTCCCAGTGAAAGCTTGCAGTAGACTAATCAAGGCAGAAGTCCCGGACTACACACAAGTAGTTGCTCTGAATCTGCAGCACTTCCCAGCAGACCAGCAGTGACTGAGCCGACCAGCAGCCTGCTGAAACCCTCAAGTAGGGACAAGCTGACAAACCAAACCTAGGTCAGGAACTTTCTGAATTTCAAACAGGAGGATAGTGAGAAGACTTTGCCCAGGGTCGTATCACTTTGGCAGCTCTGCAAGTTTACAAGCACCCAGCCTGTGCTGTGAAAGGAATAGAAGCACACTTCAGATAGTCCTCCTAGAATGGGCAGAGCCCAGCATGAACGCTCAATCCAAAGTCAAGAAGTAGACTAGAAATATAAGCTAACAAAAACAGAACCCTACCATAAAGAGTTACTGTGGTGACAGGGAAACTTAAGACAAACAGAAAGAGAGGATGACTTGAAAACATCTGCAAGAAAAGTCTCAGAGCAAAATGCAGCATGGAAATAAGTTCAGAATTCTTGGGAGAGTTAAATAAAGCAAGTTTAAAATGATTTCAAAAACCATTTACCAGCATGCCACAGAGTGTGACCCATCTTTCCATCCTATCACACACATGTACACACACACACATACACACACACACAGATGCAAACATACTGTGCCACTTTACCTAAGGGGGAGCTGCCCTTGTTTCAGAGCTCACTGTTCTATTTTCAGTTTTATAACTTCTTATCCCATGGTGGGAAAGTAACCTCCATATCTCAGCTTTCCCATGAATGAAAATTGGTTTAGTATTTGGGGCACCTCTTTTCACATGTGGGCCTTCAGAAAAGTGATTTCAGTTTGGAGGGCCCCTGTGGATCATCATTCACTCAAGACCAGACCTCTCAATCCCTCATCAATGGAGGACTGAGCCAACCATAGGACACCCATTAGAATTAACCCGCATGTGAAATCTGAGTCAATGTTTGAAAAAAAAAAAAAAAAAAAGCAACACCAGCTTCCAAATGTCAGCGATGCTTTGTCTTCATTTTGTATTGATCTTCAATTGTCAGTGACTAGGAATACTGCAGCTTTAAGTGTTTCTGCTCAGGACCCTGTCAAGTGCTTATTGAACTATAAACAATGTACTAACACTGAGGAGCTTGGTATTTAAAAGTATCCTGTTGGGAAAGCTTTTTGTAAAGCCAAGATCCCTTTGTAGTATAGGTAATTACCTCTTGATGTATCATTTCTACAAGTTCTTTGAGCTTTCAGGTTCTTAAAATTGAATCCAGTGCATCAAGTTTCCAGTTCTTTCCACCATACATGAGCAAAACTTGTGGGCATCTTTTTAATACTATTTTATTTTTTCCCAATTATATGTAAAAACAATTTTTAACATTCTTTTTTTTAATATAAATTTATTTATTTAACTTTTTACATTCATTTTTCACAAAATTTTGGGTTCCAAATTTTCTCCCCTTTTCTCCCCCTCCCCCACCCCCAATACACCGAGCAATCTAATTTCCCCTATCATCAATCTGCCCTCTCTTCTATCACCCCTCCCTTCTCTTGTCCCCATCTTCTCTTTTGTCCTGTAGGGCCAGATGACTTTCTATTCCCCATTAACTGTATTTCTTATTTCCTAGTAGCAACAACAATACTAAACAGCTGTTCCTAAAATTTTGAGTTTCAAATTCTCCCCATCCCTCCCTCCCCACCCATTCCCTTTGGGAAGGCAGGCAATTCAATATAGGCCATATCTGTGTAGTTTTGCAAATGACTTCGATAATAGTCGTGTTGTGTAAGACTAACTATATTTCCCTCCATCCTATCCTGCCCCCCATTGTTTCTATTCTGTCTTTTGATCCTGTCCCTCCCCAAGAGTGTTGACTTCAAATTGCTCCCTCCTCCCATTGCCCTCCCTTCCATCATCCCCCCCTCCCTGCTTATCTCCTTCTCCCCCACTTTCCTGTATTGTAAGATAGGTTTTCATACCAAAATGAGTGTGCATTTTATTCCTTGCTTTAGTCGAATGTGATGAGGGTAAACTTCATGTTTTTTTTTCTCAGCTCTCCTCTTTTTCCCTCCACTAAAAAGTCTCCTGCTTGCCTCTTGAATGAGATATAATTTACCCCATTCCATTTCACCCTCTCTCCTCCCACTACATTTCTCTCTCACCGTTTACCTTAATTTCTTTTAAGATATGATCCCATCCTATTCAATTCACTCTGTGCTCTCTGTCTCTATATGTGTGTGCATGTGTGTATGTGTGCGGGCACATGTGTATGTGTGTGTGCGTGCGTGTGTGTATGCATGTATGTGGTCCCACAAACTACCCAGATACTGAAAAGTTTTAAGAGTTACAAATATTGTCTTTCCATGTAGGAATGTAAACAGTTCACTTCTGGTGAGTCCCTTATGACTTCTCTTTGCTGTTTACTTTTTCATGCTTCTTCTCATTCTTGTGTTTGAAAGTCAAATTTTCTTTTCAGCTCTGGTCTTTTCATCAAGAATGCTTGAAAGTCCTCTGTTTCATTGAAAGACCATATTTTCCCTTGAAGTATTATACTCAGTTTTGCTGGGTAGGTGATTCTTGGTTTGAGTCCTAGTTCCTTTGACTTCTGGAATATCCTATTCCACGCCCTTCGATCCCTTAATGTAGAAGCTTCTAGATCTTGAGTTATCCTGATTGTATTTCCACAATACTGGAATTGTTTCTTTCTAGCTGCTTGCAATATTTTCTCCTTGACCTGGGAATTCTGGAATTTGGCCACAATGTTCCTAGGAGTTTCTCTTTCTGGATCTCTTTCAGGTGGTGATCGGTGGATTCCTTCAATACTTATTTTGCCCTCTGGTTCTAGAATGTCAGGGCAGTTTTCCTTGATAATTTCATGGAAGATGATGTCTAGGCTCTTTTTTTGATCATGGCTTTCAGGTAGTCCCATAATTTTTAAATTGTCTCTCCTGGATCTATTTTCCAGGTCAGTTGTTTTTCCCATGAGATATTTCCCATTCTCTTCCATTTTTTCATTCTTTTGGTTTTGTTTTGTGATTTCTTGGTTTCTCGCAAAGTCATTAGACTCCATCTGTTCCATTCTAATTTTGAGAGAACTATTATCTTCAGTGAGCTTTTGAGCCTCTTTTTCCATTTGGCTCATTCTGCTTTTGAAAGCATTCTTCTCCTCATTGGCTTTTTGAACCTCTTTTGCCAGTTGTGTGAGCCTATTTTTCAAGGTGTTATTTTCTTCAGCATTTTTTTGGGTCTCTTTTACCAAGGTGTTGACCCATTTTTCATGCTTTTCTTGCATCTCTCTCATTTCTCTTCCCAGTTTTTCCTCCACCTGTCTAACTTGATTTTCAAAATCCTTTTTGAGCTCTTCCATGGCCTGAGCCCACCAGACATCCACCTTGGATGTCTGGGATACAGAGGCCCCAACCTCCACATCTTTCCCTGATGGTAAGCATTGTTCCTCGTCAGCAGAAATGAAAGGCGGAAACATCTGTTTCCCAAGAAAGTAGCTTTCTATGGTCTTATGTTTCTTCCCTTTTCTGGGCATTTTCCCAGCCAGTTACTTGACTTCTGAGATTCCTGTCCACCCCTGCCTAGATCTGCCCAGCTAGTGCTTGGGGTCTGAGATTCAAATGCTGCTCCCCAGCCTCAGGGCTTTCAATGGCAGGCGGGGCTGCTATTCAATGTGAGCTTAAGTTCTGGTGCTCAGGTGGGGGCAGGGTCATCTCCCAGGCTCAGTTCCCTCAGGGGGTTTATGCGGAGAACTTCCGGTAACAGCCCTGAGTTCCTGCCTGCTCTGGGAGTCTTGGGCTGCCACTGCCTTTGCCGCTGCCTCTGCCACTGCCCCCCGAGGGGACCCAAGTCACGGACATCCCGCTCCCCTCTTGGCCAGCCCAGAAGTCTCTCTCACTGACCTGTAGTGCCTGTGGGTGGAGGGAACTTTGCAGCTGCTGGAGATTCCGTCCCTGAAGCCTGCTCGGATCTGCTCCTCTGGGGCCATTCGGCCAGGGCAGTGCAGGGCTGGGCTCCGCTGTCCGGGTGTGCAACGGACCTTTGGGGTCGGTTTTTCAGGGCTCTCTGGAATGGAAATCTCCTCCACTGAGTTGCTGTGCAGCTTGCACTGCTCCAGAATTTGTGGGGAGTTCTTTTTACAGAAAAATTATGGGCTGTGGATTCGGTGCTAGCATACGTGAGGCTACTCCACCATCTTGGCTTCTCCCCCCAATTTTTAACATTCTTTAAAAAATTTTGATTTCTAAATTCTCTCCCTCTCTGTTTCCTCTCCTTACTTCCCAAGACAGTAAGGAATGTGATGTAGATTATACATGTGCAGTAACATAAAACATATTTTCATGTTAGTAATTTTGTGAAAACTAGGGGGGAGAGAGAGAGAGAGAGAGAGAGAGAGAGAGAGAGAGAGAGAGAGAGAGAGAGAGAGAGAGAGAGAGAGAGAGAGAGAGAGAGAGAGAGAGAGAGAAAGGAAGAAATTGTATGCTTCAGTCTGCATTCATACTCCATCAGTTCTTTCTCTGGAGCGGCATAGCATTTTTCATCATGAGTCCTTTGAGACTGTCTTAGTTCACAGCTAAATCATTCACAGTTGTTTATGATACAATGTTGCTATCACTGTGTCCAATGTTCTGGTTCTGCTCACTTCACTCTGCATCAGTTCATGTATATCTTTCCAGGTTTTTCTGAAATCATACTGCCGATCATTTTTTATAGCACAAGAGTATTCCACTGTAATCATATACTACAACTTGTTCAGTCATTCTCCAGTTGATGGACATCCCCTCAATTTCAATTTTTTAGCACTGATTGTGGACATCTTTAAGACAAGATCAGATTTTCAGTAGACTATCCTCTTAAGATAACTGCTCCTCTGCCTTTGCAGTAGTAGCAGTAGTCAGATTCTTAGAAAGGAAGTCAAAGGCCAGAAAGGATTTTTTTTTGCAGGAGGGAGGGAAGAAGAAAGGAAAAAGGTTACAGAGTGATAGAATCCTGGCAGCAATACCTATTAAGGAGGTTTTGTGTTCTTCCTTGATCTTTGATTTTATGAAACTGAAAGACCCACATAAATCATGTCCTATGAATCTGAATTGGATCCCCCTCAAAACTGCTGGTGTGAAGGAGAAGAAAGATGGGATCTTCAAGATGGATGAGGGATGAGAGATGGTATAAAAGAGTGACAGAAAGAGAGAGACAGATACAAATAGAAAAATAGAGAGGGAGGGGGCTCAGAGCTATAATAGAGAGTTGTTGATTCATTTTACAACTTTCCAGGGCAAGGAGAAAGTATTTATACCACTCTCCAACTCCTCCCCTCAAGCCAATGAGTTAAAAGTTATGGTGTATAATACAAGGGATTAGCCCCTAGGTTACAGCTAGGTTATAACTAGGTTAAAACTATCTATAAAGGAGGTACAAAGGAGGTATCTCAATCTCTGATTAAATCAAAGAGTTTTCCTAAACATTCTGATAATAGTGTGCAAAATGGGACATATGGGCATTGAAGGAGAACTAGCACCTCTTGGTGTGAGGGCTTGCTGAGCCCTTTTCAATGCTCACCTTTGGTATCTGCCTGGCACTTTTCTCTTGCCTGTCTCTCCGAGAATGCAGCGTTCTTGCTGCATGTGCAGCAGCCACATCCTGGTAAAATGTCTTGGCAGATGGGCTAAGCTAGATTGAAGGTAAACAACAGGCCATCAGTGAGTTAGGAGATTGTCTACCCCAAGCATGTGATAGATAGGATTCTCAGGCTCACTGACTCTTACCCTTCAGAAAGGAGTCTAGGGAACATCAGAATTTAGTAATTCTCCAATTGTCAAATAGTGGAAGGATTTTATTAAGAACTCAGCATGAGAACTGCTGGGATCTCACTGCATGTGTGGATAAGTGGTGTGCCCAGTGGAGTACTACACAGAATCCATGTCACTGATTCATGAACATTTCCAGAGTGGCTTCAGAAGACTGCCCTCTCTGAAATAAAAGCCTGCAGAAATCACCAAAAAAACTGTTAACCCATACTGAAAAAGAGAACTAAGTGGATCAGTACCAGTGTACTAAGGCATGAATCTAATCTATTTACTATCAGCTTTCAATGGCAAAGGAAAACACAGAGAAGATAGTCTTCATTAGGATTTTGGCAGTTTGAGTATATATCTGAAGAAATATTGGGAGCATCAGCCACTGACAGAAATAGTGTTTGAATGGTTGGTGTAACTGGATGGCATCTTTCATTATCCTTGAGAAGACTTTGGAAGCTCATACAAATCAACATGGGATCTCTCTGGGGCATTATACAATCTTATCAGCTGATATTTGGATGAGTCGCATTTACCTATTAAATTATGGTTTAGAGCAGGGGTGGGGAACTTGTGGTCTAGAGGCCACATGTGGCCTTCTAGGTCCCTAAGTGCAGCCCTTTAACTGAATCCAAACTTCACAGAAATAAATCCCCTTAATAAAAGTTACTCTGCAAAACTTGGACTGGGTCAAAAGACCACACCCAAGGATCTAGAAGGCCACATGTGACCTCAAGGCAGCAGGTTCCCCACCCCTGGTAGAGTCTCAGAAGATGGAAAAAGATGTAGAGACAAATAAACAGTAATCTTATAAGGGAGAACTTGGTTGAAAGAGGCCAACTTTTGGTCTATGGCCTTAGCTCAATAAAATGCTAATAGAAACATGCAATAGTATAATTCCCAAGTTCATTGTCAAGATTTTTAGCAAAATTAGAGCTCTGCAAAAAAAAAAAATAATAAAAGATATCAAGAGTGCAGCGCTCAAGATAGAGGGCAGATGAAAAGTCATTCCAAACCAAATAGTTGAAAGAAGGGACAATTTTCCATTCTAAAAACAGCCCCAGAGAATGAATAGGGCAATACATCATTACCATCTATTGCCCAGGGCCATACCTCACCTTTCCCAGCTTGTTCCTGACCTGCTGAGAATCCTGGAGGTTTACTACCTGTTCCTTCTAACCTTAGTTCTTCCTTCTAGGGCAGGCCAGAAAGGAGGGTTATACAGGCACAGAAATCCTAGTTAAGCACCTTTGGCTTAATTTATGGAATGGTTTCTAATTTAAAACATTTTATCAGGCTTTACAATTTTCTCATGAATTACATTGTTAAATTGTAATTTTAGGATTAATATGACGATAAGAAACCCGCATCTTAACTAATGTCATAAAAAAATGTTATCAACATGTCAGTGCTGTATAAATACTGTACAATAGTATATAGCTTCTTGAACTCTAAATAGTCATGATCTGGGAGAGAAAATATAGACATTAAGAAATGACTAAACAGACCACTGAGTTCTATGTGAAATTCTTTCTCTTGATCCCCTGCCTCTCCCACTGACTATTTAATTCTTCTTATTCTGGGCTCTATCTATTGTTATTGACTGGTCAGTTATATAAATTAAGAAATGTATTGGTGGCTAATTGGTTAGATAGAACATTGTGCTGATGAGGTCAATCTATAGTTAAGTCCTTGTCTGAATCATTTAACTTCACTGATATCTGTGGTTACAGACAAACTGCAAGCATCCTCATATTTATATACTACTAGTCATAAAGAGAGTATGACTGGCTCAGTGCAAAATATCTCCACTGCTCGCAGAAACACTTAAAAAGTGATGATGAGTCAATATCTTCACGGTCTATAAAGGCAAAACATGCATAATTTATGTCCTAGATACCTGATCCCAGGGTGGACCCTAGAGTAAATATTCCTGAATAAATTCATAGGATCTAAGTTTCATGAATGTTAAAGACATCTTTAGAAACTCAGAAAGAAATTGTGTCATTTTATTCAACGGAGTGTCATTTATTATCTAGTGTTTGACAGAAGACCCAGACCAAATCTCACAAACTGTCAAAAAGGAACTTTTCTTATGTTGTAATCATAAGGCCTAGTATTATGTTTTGCACATAGTAGGTATTTAGTAAATATATGCAGATTGGACGTTGTTATGGGAAATTAGATCAAACATAAGAATTATGTTATCTGGGGCATTATTGAGTATATGAAAATCAGATGCCTATGTCAAAATGAATTTGCTATTGGACTTTGAGAAGGTCTCTTGGAGGTATCAACAAATGAAAAACTTTGATACATTACTCTGAAGTTTCTGCAGATTTACACTTGCAGCTAGGTGACTCAGCGGATAGAACTGTGGGCTTGAAATCAGGAAGACCTGAATTAAAATTTGTCCTCAGACACTTACCAGCTGTGTGACCCTGGGCAAGTCACTTAACCCTGTTTGCCTTAATCCGCTGGAGAAGGAAATGACAAAACACTCCAGTATCTTTGCCAAGAAAACCCCTTAGACAATATGGCGCTGGGTCATGAAGAGCCCGATGTGACTGAACAACAACCCAATGGAAATTTGTTCAGCCTTATAATTCTTTGTCTAAGCAAATTCTAAACCTGTAAAATGGTATTTCATAGTCTTCAGTAAGCAGCTATGCTTCCTGGTACATCTACCATGTATGTGAACAATAGGTCAGCTATCTCTTCTGGATTTTTACTATTTGAAGAATTCAAATCCAATAAACATTCATGAAGTTTCTACCATGTGCAGATTGATTGACTGCAGAGAGCTGTATGAGGCATTTGAAGATTTACAAGATGTAATTTCTCTTCTCGCTGCAATATGTAATTTTTCTCTTTATAAATGTTGAAGAAAAAAATAATACCAATCAAACCAAATAATTAAATAAATAATTCAATTTGATGAAATAGATAATATAAAATAAAATATAACCATAATAAAATTAGTTAATAAAATTAATACTCATAATATATTCTGTGTTTTAGGCTCGTCTGCCAAAACAATTTTATTTGATTCGGCTATTTCTAGGAGAGAGAAGTCCAAAATGAAATAATTCCCTATGCCCTCTGACATGATCCTCTGCCCCAAGAAGGTGTCAGGAAACATTTATAGGAGTCGTGAACAAGAAAGATAATTTAAAAATGTAATTAGGGGTGAATATTCCAGAACTCAGTTCCTTCCTGCACCAGTCACCTAAAGGACTGAAAAGAGTTCCTTCTTACGTTCAGTTTCTAAACCTTGAATGTCAAAAGAGAGTTGACACTCTTCTTAAGTGGGTCCTGCTCCAAATCACTCCAGGTGGTGGGAAGGAAATCACACCATCTAGGTAAATTTGTTTTTCACACATATCATCATTTATTCTCCCCATTTTCCCAAATGGAAAAATCTAGAAAGGGTTTTAGGCTGGAGAAATAGTATTTCTTAATATTTCTAGACAAACTAAAAGGAAGTTTTTAAAATGTTTCCAACAATCCTTGTGTTTTGGTTTTATACTTGAAATCCATTTCCTTCTTTGTAACTTTGATTTTGCTAGTGAATATTTATGAAACGTTAAACATTGGTATGAACCCGCACTGACATGCTGACAAATATGAGATTTTTGAATTCAATAAATTTAACAAATCTTGAAAAGATATTTACAAGACACTTAACTCCATTTTGGGCATACAAAGATAAAAATGACAAAATGTCTGTCCTCAGGAAGCTTACCTTCTATTGGGGATGGATACGATGTACAGAAAGAAATAAGCAAAAAACAAGGTCAGGAGTGAAAGAAAGAGATTCAAGGAATGTGCTCTAGGAAAATTGGAGAGAGAATACTTTCAGCTAGTGGATCAGAGAAGGCTATAGAGAGAAGGTAGCACTAAACTTTCCTTGAAGTAACAGAAGTTACGGAGCTAAGAGGCTCCTGGTGTGGCCTGTAAGAAGGGAACAGTGAGGAAGGGAAAATAGAGGGAGATATTAGAGCTGCTTTCAATCATGAATTAGGGTGTGCCATCTAAACTGTCTCTGATTTTCAGGGTTTGGTACTTAGTTATCTACAGAAGTAATTTTATCACAAAGATGTTCTTAGTGAAATAGATCTTCTCATCATATTTCTCTTGTCTTTTTTCCCATGGAGTGATCACAAAAATGTTCCCTAAAGGGGAACATTTTCTAAAAGGGCTATTTACACTTCTGTAGGTTGGTTGAATGTATAGAAACTATGAAATTATGGAAAACAAATAAGACCTTGGTCAAGTTCAATGTGGGTCAGGCTAGCTAGAGTTCTGAGGCACTTAATTTGCATTTTGGCTGTGGATTAATATTAATATTTCTTATTTTACTATAAAAATAGCTAGAAGGACTGATTTAGTTGCTATTGGTCCTCTGGCTATTTTCAAATGAAAGTCATTTATCCCCAACTCTTAATAGTACAACTTTACTAGACTTGATAGGTGCTATCATCTTGTTTCTAAAATTCTTTTAGAATTTAGATTATAATTCCTCAGGATATATATATATACATATATATATATGTATATATATATATATGTATGTATGTATGTATGTATATCTTTTTCAAGGTTCCCAGGATAGCCCATAGATGCTTATTTAGGTCATCATGTAGCTAATCATGTAGCCGAACTGTAGTGCTAATGTTAGAAATCTGAGTTCTAGGACCTGGAAACACAGGGAGTCATGTGTTTCCCTCTCTGAGAAAGAGAAAGGGGAAGAGGAAGAATTTCCTTCTCATGAAAAGAAGACTGAATCTAAAGCCAGAAGGAGGGTTCATGTACTGGTTTTACCACTCAGTTGTATGACCTCAGACAAATCCCTTCATCTTTCTGAATCTGTTTGCTCATGTGAATGCTACTTGTATCACCTTTCTCCCAAGGTGGTTCTAAGTTCTTACACTTGCCCTTAATTGTCACTGTTTGTCCTTTGCTTTCAAAGAGGACTAATGACATCATCTTGATGCCTTGACTGGTGTGTGAATCAGATTTAAGTGAGGCAGAGTTGTATAAAGTTGTCAGCTTCACTCACTCTTCCAATCACTGAATTCCAGTTGCAAGAGAAAGGTCAAAATAACTGGTATGCAGTGCCTGACCTTGGCATCTTTGGTGTCTGACCAAGTGTTCCACAGTACCTGCTTCAGTCACCTTCATGGCTGTTGGAACCAATTGTTCTCATCTGCCTATTCTGCTGGAGGAAGTCTTCATATGCTTGGTGGAGACATCCCCCTAACTCACTGACAGCTTTGAGGGCCATTGGTTTTCCTTCAACTTGGTTTAACCAGTCTGCTGAGATGGCTTACCTGGTGTACCTGATGTTCATGCAACGTCTTCTTGGAGCCACAGGTAAGACTTGGGTGACAAAAGGACACCAAAGAGTGATGAAAAGACTGGAAAAGGTGTTGCAGTTAAGAAGTTCTAAGAGACATAGTTTCTGGATAATTTAATCATTTTATTAATAATGCCAGCATATTTAATAGTAAAAATTTGGTCATTTGGACATCTCAGACTGAAACCGCTAATGATGGTGGGCTCACAGTTTAGATGTCCTTTGAAGAGGTGTTCCTGAGGGGTGGCAATCAACTCTGATTGGTTAACAATTAAGGAGAAAATGAACATTACAAGGAGAGGCTGGATTATATTATAATGAGGGTCTTGGGGTATGTGACTTGGATCACTCAAATCTTGGTCAAAGAGACATCAATTTCCATATAACTTTTCTGACAAAAGAGAGAATCAACACTTCCCCAGATCTGTTTAAGGAAGCACAATGAACAAGAACTCACCTGTTAGCCCAAATTTAGAATTTCTTTTAATGTCTGATTAAATCTTGGTCTGCCTAAATCTCTGCCTAAGATTTCCTACACTGATTGGTTTCCAGATAAGTAAGTAGAAAAGGGGAAAAGTTTTGGTCCTAATACAGTAATTAGATATTAAATACAAGAGAAAAATACTAATTTCCTACAAAAGGCTTAGCAAATCCTCATATCAGAGGTGTTAGTCCTCTTTAAATACCCCATAAACATCTGGCACTTAAATAATTTTTTGGTTGATCAATCAAGATAATTTGTTTAATATATCCTGTAATTATTAAAACAGTTTACAACTATAGCTAATGTTGTTATGGTTTCTGGGAGCAGGGGCTGACCCTGGTGCAAATTTTAAAAATGGGCAAAGTTTGTCTTTGGCTCCCTCCCACCGTCATTTGAGCACATGCCTCTCACTGCCTGCTACCCTCTTCCAAGTTCTCATACTTTTATAGTACCTAAGACTCTCATTGTGGCAACCTGCCTGGGACTGTCTTACCCTTACAGAGCAGTCCATATGCTCAAATTACTTTCCTCTAAACACCCCTAATCAAAACTCTCATTTCTTTTACGCAAGTGATCTCAAGTGGGAGGAAAGCAATTTCATTGAACTCTGTTATACTAAGGTAGCCTAATATTCCTCAGAACATTGCAGAACCTCAGGGAAGAAATTTTTAATCACTTAAAAGGAGTTTGTCCTATTCATTTACATAAGAAAGACCAAGTAGATGCAGAATGTCTATTACCCAGCTTTTATCATGCATTTGGATAGATTATAGAGCTTGTTCTTCAGTATATCTATCTAGGATAGACAGTACAGAGGGACAATGAATTGACCTTAAGCTTCAATAGGACCCCAAACTTGCTTTGAAAACAAAAGCTTGTCTTTTGTTTTTTGCAACATTCTACTGATGCTTCTCTATAGCAATGAGACATAAATACATATGTCTGGAAAGAATGAAAAATATAATCACACAAAAGGCAATAGAAAGGTATTTGGTGGATGTGAACTCAAGGCTTTGAGCTTATAGAGCTAAAGGAATGATTGTTATTGCCATTGTTATATTTATATCTAGATACATATGTCGATATTTACCTAGATTCTTCCAACTCTAAACAACAGGGTAAACTGAAAAAGAAGGTAGAGTGAAAAAGTGTGTATGTATGTGTATACATATATATGTACCAACAGCTAGATTTTATAAAGAATATCTAAAATATAAGAAGAATGCTTTAGAAACTTACAAAAGTTCATAAGAAACAAAATCCAAGAAAGAATCAAAGAATAAAGCATATGACCCCAGATATACAAATGCAGATATCCAAAATATAGGGAGAGCAAACAAGATGAACTAGAGATATTGGCACAAAGAAGTAAATAATGGGAAACAAAGTCGATTAAAGAGTAATTGAAGTAGTTTTGTGTTGACTTCCTTGAGAATTCAGATACCATAGCCAGGAAATATGGTGCTGACCATTTGAGTGAATATCAATGAAGGTGGAGAAATAGAAGTAATATTATTATCAGAATACACTATAGAGAACAGACCACCTAGGCCAGGGGTAAGGAACCTGCAACCTTGAGGCCACATGTGACCTCTCGGTCCTCAAGTGTGGCCCTTTGACTGAATCTAAGCTTCACAGAACAAATCCTCTTAATAAAAGTATGTGTTCTGTAAAACTTGGACTCAGTCAAAAGGCTGCATTCAGGTTCCCTACCCCTGATCTATGCAGAAAAAGCAAATAGATAAAGAATTTAGGAAAGAAGTCACAAGCATGGCACAGTAGTAATATTGTAGTGGTGAGGAATGTCAGTTATCTGAACATCTGTAGATAATTTCTCTCTGTTAAAAGCAAGAACAAATAATGATTTTTTGGTTGTATTTAATGATAATTTTATCTTTCCAAAGATGGAAGGGCTAACACAGGGAAATTCTATACTAGATCTGATTCTTACTGATAAGGAAAAATCATTAATAGCGTGAAAATGATAAGGACATTAGAGTAGAAGTGGCTACTCTGGAATTTGTAATAGAGGAGAGAGAAGTTGGTCATTATGTGTCATACATTCTAAATTTTAGAAGATTTCAAAGTGTTCATAGGAAGGATTCTATGGTAGGTTCCTGTGGTCTAAAATTTTATACTGAAAATAATAAATTAACAGTTAGCATTAATATGGTGCTTTAAGATTTGCAAAGGGTTTTAAAATTTTATCTTGTCAACAATCCTGGGAAGTAGGTGCTATTGTTATCCCAATTTTATAATTGAGAAAACTTAGGCAGATAGGTTAAATGATTTGCCCAAAGTCACAGTTAATAAGTGTCTGTATTTGAACTCACATTTTCCTAACTCCAGGTCCATCAGTCCATCTTTTTGTAGCAGTAAGCATCCTTACATACACAAGAGGGCTGGCTGCACGGGTTCTTAGATCTGCTTTCCTAAAAGGAAAGCAACTTTAAGAGGGGTAAACAATCTTACTTTAATTACATATATCAACAGAGAAGTTAAGAGGGGTAAACAATCTTACTTTAATTACAAATATCAACAGAGAAAATACAAACAGGAACAACAGACAGCGCTTCCAACTGTCTGACCATAGGCAAAATATATATCATTACCAGAGAGAGAAGCACCAACATCTGGGTTTGCAAAGCTGAGGGCTTCTTAAAATGGCTGCCCAAAGTCTCATCTGGCACATGAAGCTTCTTCCAAAAACTAAGCCCCAAAGTAAAACCTCACCTCAGAATGTATATACTCTTTACAGGGCTGGAGGACACAAACCCTTGTGACCCAGTGCCTCACCAGCAATCAGCAAAAGGTGTGGGCCCCCATACAAAACAAGTCTCCACTAATCAAGCCTCCCTCAGTAGCCCCATCTGAAGCCTATCAATGGGCAGGGAAGATTTTTTAACTCCCATTACACTTTTCTACTACCTAGCTACCTATCATCTCATCAAGGATGGAAAGTTCTTAAGAATGACATTCCAATGACACAAAAACCCTAATTTTGATGAGGAGAAAAAGAATGGGAATTTCCTAAGGAGAAAATGGATGAACAAGGAGCTAAGCAATCAACCAACTTAGATTTTTAAAAGATGTGCAGAAGATAGAAGCAAGGCCAGATGATGAAAGATATAGTAAAGTAGGCCAGTGTCCTGTAAGAAAGGTCAGGAGTGCTGAGCTCAGTATGAGGTGAGGCCATAGAGGAAGGGTACGACTAATCAAAAAGATGTTTTCTAAAAAATCTATATAGGGGAACGGAGGAATATGAAAGAAGGATAAACTGTTGCTTAGGATGGATGAGACAAATCTATAATTGAAAGAAGGTAGAACTACTCAAATTTTATTTTTCTTTTGGTGATTTTTGAACTAGAAAGACCAGACCCAAAATGGGAGTAGATACCAAAATAGCACTTAGTTGCCGTTGATGAGTTCAGGTCACCCAACTCCATCCTAGGCTACTGAAAGAGCTGGTAGATATGACTGTTGAACTGTTGACTGAAGATTATGGATTTAGAGCCAGACAGAGCCTCAGAAGTCTAGTCTAATGGTATCATTTTTCAGAAAAGGAAACTGAAGCCCAGAGAGATGATTTGACTTCCCTAAGATCACCCAGGTAGTAAATAGTACAGCTGGAACTCAGAACAAGGTCATTGACTGGAAATGCTTCACTCTTTCCATCATACTGATCTATGAAATTGGAGAAATACTACAAGATTGGAGAAGGGCACAGTGCTTGGTGCACTGTAGACATAAAAGAATTTACTGATTGATTTACTGAAAAGAGGTGAGCTGGTCTTCTCTTAAAAATGAAGAAAAGGTGACTTCTAAGGTTCTTTCCAGCTATACACCCAGACACACACACACATAATCCCATTATCCTACGAACACTTTGATTGCCTAACTGCTGTACAGATACCCATGAGATGTTAGGACACCTAGAGGGAGGTCTCTATCACTCTGAGTAGATCTCTGAAAGATTTATTGGAAGCTATGGTCAAACATCACACAAGATAAGAAAGCATTGGTTGTGCTCTGTACCATTGGAAGTAGTATCTATGTTAACATCACAGAACTACTGAAGTAGTAAAACAACTCTTTAATCACTATTTTTTGTGTTTGCTTAAAGTCATTTCAGTAATCTTTTTCTTTTTTGGGTAAAAGAATAAACATTAGATTCTCTTATCCTGTTCCATTTATACTTTGTTTTGTTGTGTTTTTTACAATTTTATGGTCCACATTTCATCAATAACCAAGAATTCCTGGCGGTGAAAATCTTATACTAATGCAGGTTGGCAACAGCTCTGGAACTTAGAGTGTTAGGGAGGTTATCTGGAGACCCTGAGAGGTTGAGTGATTTGCCCAAGGTCACACAGGCAGGATGTCCAACACAGGATTTGAACTCAGCTCTTCCAGACTAGGGTCAGCTCAAATTATATCTCACTACATACATTCTCATTTGTCAGTCATCTTACTTATTATCTTGCAAGTATTTTTAAAGAATTTTGGGGAGGCTTTTAGATAAAATTCAGAAGGAAAGGAGACATGTTAGAGAGATTAAGATAACACCATTTGGCACTTCCTGTGTGCTGTTGTTAAGTGCTGGAAACACAAAAGCAAAAAGGAAGGCCGTTCCTACCTTCAAGGAATATATTAATCGAGGGAGATAATGCATAAAATGAACTTAAAGGGGAGAAGGGAGTTGGAGGGGAAAGGAGAGTTTGTACTGATGTATGGACTGAGATGGAATAGTCAGGAAAGTAAGGAATGGAACTGTAGTTGGCCCAGGAAATCCCTTCTATGTATGTCCCTGGCAAGAGCTCACCATTGGGAGGAGAAGCCTGGCCCCAGGAACAGAGACATCTCCACGTTGAGAAGAAAACTGAGAGGAGCCATGGAAAAGACTGGAGAGTCTGGTATCAGCCAGGGTACTATCCTCAAATAGAGATTTAATGTTAAGTCTCTGGTTTGATGTTCTGTTGTTCTAGATCGCCCAAAGTTTCCACGTTTTGGCTGCTAACAGTAGTAGAATACGGCAATCTTTGAATGTATCACTTTATATTACCTTGATGTGTGTTTTCCATTTTGAAATAATGCATTTGCTGGGAATTCAGCTGATGCAGTGTTTCAGTGCTGAGGAACATATCTGACATTTTTATTTTACTTTATGTATTCTACACAATTTGTCATAAACCCTTCTTAATCGATAAAGAGAGCGCATTTAATTCTACAAGTGCCTAATCTAGAAGAGGAAGAAAAAAGGGGAGTGTTACTTCCTCAGTCTCTCAGAGGTGGGGAACCTGCAGCCTCAAGGCCACATGTGGCCTTCTAGGTCCTCAAGTACCTCAAGACCCTTGACTGAATCCAAACTTAACAGAACAAATTTTTCACCAATTCAGCCTCAAGGCTTCAGGTTCCCCACCCCTGTATCTAGAACAACCTCTCACTCATTCCTCTGCTTTTGTAAGTCTTCCTGAATGAGACTCTAGGCTGTTTTCTGGGGGTATTAGGCATTCTTTAAATTCTGGGTCAATAATAACTGAGCAGAAAAATAGGCCCTGTGGTTTGGCTATTCATGTGGAAATTTATGAGACTTTGTAGAGAATTTGTGAAAATGTAATAGAATGGAACAGAGAACCTATACAGTAAAAATGCTTAACTAAGAAGATAATGAACATTCAACCTTTCATGGAAAATGAAAAAAAATCATAAACAGCAGCTTCAAATCTATTCTATGAAAAATGTATATGCTAGACTCAACATATAATTTGGGCTTTTAATGTGTGCATCTGTATATACACATAAAATAACATGGCCTTCACCTCTATCATCTGAGTGGAGTCTTATTAACACTTACTCTACCCTCTTTATGCTCTGAAGAAAATGATGCTTGTAAAGGTCGCACATTGCTTTCTCATAAGGTTCTGCAATAGCTATAAAGTCACAGCGTATACATAGTTCATTTTTGGGGTCATCCCACAGAGCAAGATGTTTCACTGTTCCTGACATTTAAGACTACAATAGACTAGGCAGAATAATTGAACATATACTACAGAGAGCTATCCTTTATTGGTAAGAAGATAAAGTGACTGATTCTGGGATGCTTGTCATTATGATACTAAGGTGTTTGTGAAAAAAATACACAAGAGGCAGGTTTTAATAGGTCTGCCTTACATCATTTGTATGTGCCTCGCACTGTGCTGAAAAATATGGGGCACACAAAAGAAGTAGAACAAATGGTTCCTTACTTGTAGAAAATGGCAATCTAATTGAGAATATGAGACTTCTTCAATATTTTAATGACTTCATGGATGTGGGCACTACCTTAAATACTACAGATAGCAACCTACCCATGTCTTATTCTGTGACACTTTATCTATAGCTTCCCGTAATGTTTTTAGGGTTCTGCCTAATGAGATGGAGTCTTTCCTCTAGGCTAATCAACATTCTTTGGGTACCAACTATGTAGAAACATAGGAATAAATTGGAGATAATATCAGAGAAAAAGGCACTAAGATTAAGGAAGACCAAGAAAGACTTATAAAATGTTGGCCTTGAGCTAAGACTTGAAGGAAGCCAAAGAAGCCAAGATTTAGAGAGCAGCAGGAAGAGAATTCTAGGCACAGAGGACAGTTAGTGAAAAAAAGTGCCCAGAGTCTAGAAAGGGAGTATCTTGTGTGAGGAATATTAAAAAGGTCAGGGTCAGTGAATCATAGAATTCATGGAAGGCAGTAAGGTCTAAGCAGATTGGAAATATAGGAAGGGACCAAGTTGTGAAGGACTTTAAAAGCCAAGGAGATGATTTTATATTTTGGTATCTCTTGTCCCAAAGCCCATGGGTATGGGATACTCTCCTTATTGGTTGGAGATGAAGGCCCTGCCCTGAGTGATTAGTGAGGTAAAGTTGTCAAGAGGAAGGAGAGCCCCAGCTTCTTCCATCTTCTCTCTCTCAAAGCTGGAAGTCAGGAGCACTGATGCAAATATCTGAATAACTTCTACTTGAAGAGAGAGCCTGGAATTAGAAGTAGGAAACCAGGAATATCCCAATTCTCCCAGCACAATGAGTGAGGGGGGTGAGGGGGAACCAGTGCTGGAAAGAGTGGCCTGGGAAGCTATGTATTCCAAATAAAAATACTTCAACTTTTAATAGCCTGTGGTTTAATATTGTTTATAAAGACAAAGGAAACATTTAAAACAAAGAAAAGTAAACAGACTTCTATATTTCCAGAGAAAAAGTTTCCATATTTCAATGAAGAATCTCGAGGAGTAAAAGGAAATAGTTATCTCTTCCACATTGTGACTTTCCTCATCGTGGTTTCAATATATCTCAAGTCTGCATTAGAAATTAAACAGAAATTTTTGAGTTTTGTAGAAGCTGCAGACTACATGAGAAGGCCAACAGATGACATAGAAAAAGTTTAGAAGCTCAGAAATGCATAAAAATATATATAGTATTGTATAATATCAACATATTTTATATTTTTAATACTATAATAATTCAGACTTCTCTGGTGTGAAGAGAGGGCTAAAAATTTTTATGTGGATTTTCCAGATTTCAGGGGTGCCATGCCCCTAACTCCTGAAATGTGAAAGGGGTAACTGTACAAGATTATCACTATGGTTTCTGTCATCCAGGTGGTGGCATTCGATAAAAAGTTTCTATTCCAATCCAACTGATTGCCAGTTGCCCATGAAACCTTACTCAGAGAAATTTATTTTTTGGAAGTGGTTGCTTCTTCTGGATTTCTGCTCTTTCATCTCTACAACACTTCTTATAGCTTTCCTTTCTTCAGTTATAATGATCTACTCACCCTTTCAGGAGCTGAGCTCCTCTTCTAGTCTGTTTCCAAGACTCACTAAACTGACTGTTAAATGTCAACAGGACCTTCGGATATCAGGATAAAACTGGTCTGCTACTCTTCAGCCTTCGGTGTTGTTTCCTTTCTGATTTACTCAAATAACTCACAAGGGGATCACAATAGCCTGGTCAAATTTTTAGTTTAAGACATATATATCATTCAGTTTTACAACAATCATGTGAGGTAGGCAATGCAAGTATTATTGTCCTCTCACTGTTGAGGAACTGAGGCTCAGAGAACTTAAGTACCTTGCCTGTGATCATATACCTGGGACACATCAGAATATCAGCTGCCTTTCTATGCAATGAAGCCATCAAATATTTGCCACTTTCAGGTTTGGTGTCTCAGATTCCTCATCTGTTAACTGAAGGGACTGAACTAGTTAATCTCCTAGGTCCCTTCCAGCTTTAAATCCTTTCCCCTTAGATTTCAATTCCATGCACTGCCAAATTTGGGGGCACAGATTTTAAGTGCAGTGAAGTTCAAAAAAAGAAAAAAAGGATAAAAAAAAAAGGATAGAGCTGGAATACCTTGGGAAGGCTTCACAGAAGTACAGCTTTTTACATAACGCACAAATGCTTATTGAATTGAAATTGAATTGAGCTAGGACTTTAGGACTTGAATTGGGCTGTGATTTGAATAGGCAGAAACGAAAGAGAAGAGTACTCTAAGTGGGAGAAAAAACACAAGGCTTGATTTTCAAGGCAAAAAATAAGATTCATGGGATTTTAGAGCTGGAAAGAATCTTAATGACTCTTTAAAGACCAGACTCTTGATTTTTGAAATAACATAGTGCAGGCAGAAAAGTCTGATAATTTGTTCAAAGTAATTTAGTGCTTCTAAGGAGTATAATTCAGCCCAATATGATTTCAATTACAACATGCATCATGAGATGTTCATAGAAGAGTAAAAAGGACAGTCTATCTAGAGTAAAGTGAGGCAGTGGGATGAGAGTTAGGAAGTCTCATCTTCTTGAGTTCAAATCTGGCTTCAGACACTTATAGGCTGTGTGACCCTGGGCAAGTCACTTAACCCTGTTTGCCTCATTTTGCTCATCTATAAAATGAGCTAGAGAAGGAAAAGGCAAACCACTCCAGTATCTTTGTTTGCCAAAAAAGCCCAACAGGGGTCACAAAGGATCAGACGGGACTGAACAACCACAGAGTATGTACATTGGGAAATAAAGGTCATAGATTGGTGGGGTGTAAGTAGGGCAAAGGTCACCACATCACAAAGCAGCAATTTGGTATCTGAGGGTGGATGTGAGGAAAGCTGAGTGAAGGGCTCTAGCTCTACTCGACCCTTTTCAGTCCTGCTCCCAAGGTGACCTGAATTAACTCAGCTTTCAATATAGGTTTAAAGAATCCCTTTATCATAACTCCAACCAGGTCTGAGTTCTACTAAGTGCAACTCACAGGATGATTTTCAGTGACCAAGGCTTTCAACCCAAGGTGTGATAAAAGTAAAAAGGTATTTTCTGCACCTAAGTTAGAAGAGAGTTTAGAATGAGAAATATTTGAATAGTAGCAGAGCTCAGCTCAAAAGACAGTCTCAAATGGTTAAGGGCTTTTCCCCGGCACTGGCTAGGGGCTAGGGACTGAAGTCTACAATCACCAAGGAGATGAATAGCCCTGGTCCTAAGTAGGACCTAAAAGGGCAGAGATTTCAGAAATTAACAGTCACATTTCTGAGAGATGCCAGCAGATGGCAGGAGAGAGCAACTCAGCAGAGAAATCACCTAGTGTCTGAGTAAAATAGGATATCAAATGACCCTAATTCAGTAGAGTGAAGGTAGATCTTAAAGCCTGAATTCCCAAGAGGGCTTTGGCTCTTTGGGGGAACAAGCGGCAGTATCAGCGGGAGAGGATGCCCCAGCTGTTCCCTATGCATTCGTGTTGTTTGACAACAACTGAGTAGGGACAGGTTACTTAACCCGATCCACAGAGGCTGACCCAAGAGGGCAGTAGAGAGGATTTCCACAGCAGCCAAGGATGTTACAAGAGATTTGTGTAGAATCACAGGAGCTGAAACAGATTACAGAAGCCCAGCCTTGCATAGGACTCCTCTTCACAACATCCCCATCAAGTGTTTTTCCAGACTTGACTTAAAAAACTAAGTGATGAGGAGTCTGTTATTCTGGAAGCAGTTCATTTCACTTTTGTTTAACCGTGATGAGGAAGATGATATTCAGAGTCAGGCGGTCCGGAAAGAATTCAGGGGACAGAGGTTATCCTAGTCAACATGGCTTTACTGACACAAAAACATCAGGCTAGTCCTTAGGAGCACTAGCAGTCTGAGATAAGAGAGGAACTTAGTTTTATACACAAGTTTTGGGCACTCAGCAGTTGGGGTATGTTTCTACTGCCCCGTCGATTTCATTGTTGCTGGCCAGAAGTCAGTCAACTCTAAATGTCAGGAAACTTTTCCTTATTTCAAGAAGGGTGGTGTAGTATATGTCACACAGTCAGAAAGAACTTTGTTCAAATCTTGTACTTAATACTACCCCTGATGAAAAGTAGGTTTTATTTTTTCAGTTGTATCCAGCTCTCCATGACTTAATTTGGGGTTTTCTTGGCAGAGATACTGGAGTGATTTGCCATTTCCTTCTCCAATTCATTTTACTGATGAGGAAACTGAGGCAAGCAGGGTTAAGTGACTTGCCCAGGGTCACAAAGCTCACAAGTGAGGCCAGATTTGAACTCAGGAAGATGAGTCTTCCTGACTCCAGGCCTACCTAACACTCTATCTGAAGTATCACCTAGCTGCCCCAGTTTTGACCAAAAATAAGTCACTTGAAGTTTGATTTTCTTCATTTGTAAAATGGGGATAATAATATTCACAGTATATACCCCATGGTGTTGTTGTAAGGCTCAAATGAAGTAATATATGTAAAGCATGTTGCAAATGTCAGTTATTGTCATCTATTAGAACTTCGCATGAAGCAGGGGCTTTACTAGCCGGTACCATGAGTTTTCATGTGGTAAGTGAACTCCTGGGATAGAGGAAAAAATGACACTTTACGGAAGGTGGGTTATAACCATTCCTTTGTTAACCAGATTAGCTAGTCTCTTTATTTTTTACACACGTCTTACTTGTACTAAGTTCCACACTTTGTAACTTCAGTTTGTGGGAAAACTTCTAGGCTAGATCTAGCTAGTATCAAGTCAAATTCATATTTTTCTAGGGAGCAAATTTGAAATTTCCTAGGGAGCAAAATATTGAAATTGATTTTTGAAATAACATAGTGCAGGCAGAAAAGTTTGAGTGGGGAGAAATTAGCCAGAGTTATTATTAAGAAGTCTTCAATATTGAATCCAATCTTTTAGTCCAGAGCTGTGGTTCTGAGCCACAAGTTACACTTCCACTAAGCTTACAGAATTGAAGCACAGGTAGAAACAGAGAGGAGAGAGACAAGGGATTATTTGGATTTTATTTAGTTCTACAAGCAAAAGGGGTATTCCCAGACAGACCAACTTTGAGAGTAAAAAAAAAAGAGGGGGAGGAGTGAGGGACTTCCAAAGAAGTCTGGAGTGCTCACTCTGGGTTTAAGATCTAAAAGAGAATTCAATCAATAAGAGAAGAGGGAATTAAGAAAGACTGATTCCTAGTTTCCTCAACATATGTTTAGAATACAAGAGTTAGCTATTAACATTTCTGTAATTTTGGACTTTTCCCTTTGCTTGTTATTATGGATTCCTATTATAGTTTCCCAAAATGATGACAGACACAAACCAGAGCAATATCTTTTTATCATAATATTGTTAAAACCTTAGAACAAAGCCCCATTAAAAATCATTCAACGTGCTACGCTTATTTTTAATTTAAATTTAATTTTTTAAAAAAATTAATTTTTAATAAAATATTAGCTCATTTTTAACATGGTTCCTTTGGAACTAACTGCTTCCTTGTAATATTTCATATGGAATCATGTTTCGTCTGGAAATTGACTAACACCATTAGGTGGGACATGTAGTAAGATTTACCACCCTCCTTCCCCTCCCCAGCAATTTTTGTTGCAGTTGTTTTAGGGCTATCTGACTCTGTGACCCCTTTTGGGATTTTCTTGGTAAATATACTGGAGTAGTTTGCCATTTCCTTCTCTAGCTCATTTTACAGAGAAGAAAACAGAGGCAAAGAGTTAAGGACTTCCCCAGGGTCACATAGCTAGTGAGTATCTGAAGTTGGATGGAGATGAGTCTTCCTGACTCCAGGTCTGACACTCAATCCACTGAATCACCTTGCTGCCCTCCCCAACAATTAAAGAAGGGATTTATATTGAATTTAGAGACTAAGGCAGGAGGAGGAGGAAAACTTGGTGACCCCATTTACATGGAAAGCTGGGGTGGTGACCCAGAGGTACCTCAAACTCATCTCATTATTTTATCTTTATTCTAAACTTCCCTCTTTCTGTCAAAGGCACCGCTGCGCTTCCAGTCACACAGGTTTGCAGCCTGGGAATCATCCTTGACTCTCACTCTTTCTCCTCACAATCAGTTACTTTCCAGGTTTTGTCCATATCATCTCTCACATCTTTTCACTCTCTTAGTACTCAAATGGCCACCACCCTAGTTCAGGTCATCATCATCTCTCACTGCGACTCTTGCAATAACCTTCCAATTGTTCTTCCTGCTCAAGGATGCTCAAGGGTCTCCTCACTCCAATCCTTCCTCCACATAGGAGCCAAAATGGTGTTCCTAAGGTTTATCTTTGCTTATACCACCCCTCTCCTCATTAGATTCCAATGGTTCCCTATCACCTCTAGGATAAAAATATAAAGCCTTCTGTTTGGTATTTAAAATCTTCCATAATCTGTTTCTAATTTGCTTTTCCAGTCTTGTCATCTCATCACCTCTTAATGAACTCTTCAGTTCAACCAAACTGGCCTTTTATACCTCACACATGACATTCCATCTTCCTTCTCTGTGCCTCTCTGCATAGCCTATAAACCCCATGCTTGGAATGCACTCCCCTTTTGCCTTTGCCAATCTTAGAATTCCTGGTTTCCTTCAAACTCAGTTTAAATTCCATCTTCTCCATGAGGCCTTAATCTGATCTCTCCAGCTGCTAGTGCCCCTTCCTCCCAGATTACTTTGCATCTGCTTCTATCTTTACATGTTATTTCTCCTGAGAGAACATAAGCTCTTTCAGCGCAGGTTCTGTTCTAGTTTTCTTATTTCCCACTGTCTACAAAGTGCCCGACACATTGAGCACAAAGTGATTTAACAAAAGCATGTCAGTTTAGCACAACATACTTAATAAATGCATGTTGATTGACTGGATGATGGCAAAGGTTAACAGCAGGCAGAAACCAGAAATAGGTATGGTGTCAAGTTCCAGGGTTTGGAAGAGGAAGAAAAGTGGGGTACAGTTGCTTGGAGAACTGCATT
This sequence comes from Bettongia penicillata ogilbyi, assembly GCA_023548195.1. Classification (NCBI taxonomy): domain Eukaryota; kingdom Metazoa; phylum Chordata; class Mammalia; order Diprotodontia; family Potoroidae; genus Bettongia; species Bettongia penicillata. The sequence continues at coordinate 3,885,130 of JAJHZJ010000318.1, read as the reverse complement.
CCTAAAGCACTGTTTCAAATGTACATTTTTCTCTTTTCACACTAGACTACTACTCTGGTACAGTGCCATTCAGCATATGCCTCTCAGTCCCAGGTACCTATGCTTTGGACATAAAAAGTCAACATTTTATCCAGGTGCTGCTGGTAGCCACTGAGCCAGGGACAGCTGGAGAGCAGCTGATTGGAAAACCTGGAACCAATTGTTTGGATAAAGGATAACAGTGATGGCTCCCTCAGGTCAAGGAAGGATTTCAGGGGATAGTGAGTGAGTCATGGACAGAGGTAATTCAGGCTATCCAGAATACTCAAGGATCACCAACCACTTAAGCAAGTCTTGGCTTGAAGTAGAATGAAACGCTTTACAAGGGATACTAATAACAAGTGATACTTACATAGCACTTTACATTTTGCAAAATACTTTTCATATATTATTCTTATTTGGTCACTGTGATATTTCTGTGTGGCAAGTGCAACTGAAACTGCTGTCTCCTTTTTATAGAGGACAATATGAGTATAGGTAGTAAGATAGCTTTCAGAAGGTCATACAGATATGTTTGAGTCATGATTTGAACCCACATTTCTGACTTCAGGGCCAGTGCTTCACAATCACCCAATGGATATTCACATTCCATCGGGTGGATATGAAGGCAGAGTCTAGGATGGCCTTGGCTCAGGCTGGTGTCCAGAGCCCAGTCCAGAACTGCTGGTAAAGCTGAGTCAGATCACTGAGAATGGAGCAGGACAAATGTTTATGAAATGTTGCTTCATAAAGGAGTAAAGTGCTTTGCTTGGCAGTACCTGGAGGAATGACTGGAAGTTAGATGGAGGCAAACTGAAGCTTGATGCCAAGAAAAAATTTAAAATTAGAGAATTCTCATTTCAGATCTGGAGCTGGTCTAGATGGATGGGTGCTGAGATCCCTTATAGCTCCAAAATACTGTGAATCTGTGGCTGCCTTTTTTTTTTTTTTTAAAAGAGGCAGCCTGGTGTGTGGCTGGGATTAAAGGGCTCACAACCTGGAGAGTTAAGTGAAAAGACTAAAGAAAATACTGTCCCAGTCGGGCATGCTGCAAATCAGCAAGAGATGCAAAATTATATGGCACCCCTTGTATACACTCTCAGATCACTGCCATTGACAATAGCATCTGTCCCTAGCTTCAGGTTAACTACTAGTATAAAATGCCCAGATGACAATCCTATTGTTCAAGAAAAGAATCTAATTTTCATTCTTTCTGGTATCTATGCAGATGAGTGGAGGTGGGGGAAGTATCACCTTCTATGAAGAAGGGTGGCAGATGCTGTAGTGTTAGCAGTTGGCTTTCTCCAGTATCAATCATAATGCTGGCAATCACTGACACCTTGTACTCTAGCTTATTGAGGTACCTGTAGGGTAGAAATCTGGGCCAAAGTAAAATGAAGCAGCCTGGAGGATTTCTGTTGATGGTGTTGCATGACTAGATCAAAGGGACCACTTTCTCTTGGTAACAGGATCTTTTTGATCTAATCGGTCTGGTGTGACTGAAAGGTCCAATCCCCACCCCTCATTCCCCAAAGTGAATCTAGTAGAGAGCTAGCAATATAGATGGAGCTTGCAGTTTCACCTTCCTCTCCCATCTCCTTACTCCCTACCTATAGAAAAAACTGACAGTATTAGGCTATAAGTGAAATTAGAAAGGAAAACATATGGGTTGGCATCTCTTCCCAGTGACCTGGCTAGACCGGAAGTAGTAGGAACAATGGACTCAACTATTCTACTCCTCTTCCAGGGGTGGGGATCCTGTGACCTTGAGGCCACATGTAGCCTTCTAGGTCTTTGGGTGTGGCGTTTTGACTGAGTCCGAGTTTTACAGAACAAATCTTTTAGTAAGGGAATTTGTTCTGTGAAGTTTGGATTCAGTCAAAAAGCCACATTTGAGAGTCGCACATGGCCTTGAAGCTGCAGGTTCCCCACCCCTGTAAGACTAAACTGGTCAAATATAAGATAATTTATATAGCTAAATTTATATAGCATTTTAAGGTTTGTAAAGAGATTCACAAATATCTTATTTGATCCTTATAACCCTGGGAGGTAGGTGTTATTATTCTTAATTTATATATTAGGAAACTGAGGCAGACATTGGCTGACTTGCACAGAGTCACATTAGCTGTAAGGGTTGGACACCAGATTTGTACTTCCGCAAAGTCCAGTGACTGGGTAGATCACTGTGCCCTATAGCTGCCTAGTATTAATAGTATCATAGATTTAGATCTGGAAGTGACCATAAAGGCCAGTAAGTCCATACTCTTCCTTCTCCTCGTGTATGCTGAGTCATATGTCTATGCTCCTTAGCTTTCCCTCTTCCTGCTAATAGCAACTTCTGCTGTTGTTGTATTCCTGTTTTTTGTGGCCCTGGAGATTATTTGATCTAGGACTTTTTCGTGTTCTTGTTTTTTGTGTATGGGGAAGTGGGGGGAAGTAAAAAATGGCTTGCTGTGTAGAAATCTCTGGTTTTCTTCCTGGGCCTACTTACTTAGCAATCCCTTTCTTTGCCTTTTCATGATTTGGGGGAGCTGTTGGGTCATGTGGTCTTATATCATTTCAACCCAACAGGGCAAAGGGAGTAATAACTAATAATCTAATTCATAGAATCTCAGTTGAAAGGGACCCATCTGTACCTTAACAGAAATTTTCTTCACAGTGTCAGAGTTGGGAATTCAGAGACTATCTATTAAAGCTATACCTTAACAATCTCTACACCATTGCTGTATACTGGTCACTCTGCTTTTGCTTAAAATTGGTATACGCTAACTCTTAAGGCATAACATTTTACTTTTTCAAAGATGTAATTGTTGGGAACCTTTTCTTTATATCAAAGCAAGAGCCCAAATTTGCTTTCCTGCAATTTCCACCCATTGATCCTAGGTCTACCCTCTGGGACCAAGCAGAGCAAGTCTATTTTCTTTTCCAGATGATGATCTGGAAAACTGGATGACAGATAATGATGTACTCAATTTAGTTTCTAGGTTAAGAATCCCAATCCACTTCTTTCAATAGGCCCTTCATTATCCCAGTGGTCTTCATTAATCCCATCTTTTTACTTGAATGTGTAAGTGGCATGGTATTTAAGTTGCACTGTTGTTATGGTCTCAATTTATAGAAGCTATTTTCCATAGTATTTTATCTGAATTGTGTTAGAATTTTCCCTAAATACATGTGCTTTATAGTTCAGTAAGACTTGTAAATTGCCTTCCTCTCTCAAAGCAATAATTCACAGGATTTATTTAGAGACTAAGTCCTTATTGATCTCACCCTACTGGCCAGAAGCAAAAAGGCTTCAAAAGTGTGTTTAAGTCTTCACAGGCACTGTGAGGGGACCGTCTCAGAATCCAAAGTAACCCAAAGGGCAATAGCTACATAAAAGATAGCATATGCTTTGTTTTGAGGCAAAATGATATTTAAATACTTCAATGTCAACATAAACTTACCTATAGGTTTCAAAATCTGGTTATCATCACCCTCAAAGTACTTTGAAGACCTTAAAGTTCTATGTAAATGCTAGGTATTATCATTTTAACATTCTCTGGTAACTCCACAACTCAAAATAAAGGTGGTCTCACAACCACTAGTAAGAATAATACTTTAATGTCTAAAATTTCTATAGCACTTGAAGATTTACGAAGTGCTTTATGTAACATCTCATTTGATTCTCACAATAACCACAAGAAGTAATTAACAAAAATATCATTTCTATTTCATAGAGGAACAAAGTTTGAGAGACGCTGTTCTGTTTGATCACATAGATGTTCAAACTCAGGACTTCCATGACTGAATCCAGTGCTTTCCCCCTCCATATTAAACTGCTTCTCTTATAGTTAAAACTTGAGCAAGTGTTTTATTTTACATGTTTTGAAATAAGCATTGCCTTCTTTTAGCAAAGCTATATCAATGTTTTAGTCACCAGAAGGCCAACATTTGGACCCCACCAAGATTTTAGAAGAAGATTTAGTAGTCTTTATCCCTATGGTGACTCTCAGCTCCTCCCATTCCCCACCAAAAAACAAAACAAAAACCTTCATATAACACAGATGGTTTATAATCACAGGAACTGTTATTTACACTAGTTTTATTTACTTCCAAGGTCTGCTTTTGGCTGTATAAAATAAGAGTATATTACAAAAGATGGCATATATGAAGAATATTTAAATATTATGATTAATTGAACATAGCACCCAATCTTTGTTAATTTTGAACAGCTTTACTTCATTATTAGTTGGTGTGCTCTGATTTCTAAGTTAAGTTTCTCATATTCACACTGAATTCAGAATTAAAATTATACGGCAAGACAATTTACTTTTGACATCTTTTTTCCAAGTTTAATTTTATTTCAAAGGTTTTTTATAAAGTTGCATAACATAAGGAAAAGCACTGAGTCCTATAATTTATCTTCCATATATCAGCAGCATAAAATTTTAATAAAAGAAAATTCCTATTTTGAAAGATGGTATTGTTCTAAATGAAGCAAAAATGTCTGTGAATAATAATTCACTTGAATAAAATATAGATGTGCTTTATTTCATGGTTTTTTGCCCAACTGAAGATTTCTAATATTATCATTCTAATGCCACATAAATCCCCTCATTATTAAACATCCTTCTTATGTCCTTTTCATAATAGCCTCACAAAGAGAACTGTGAAAATCAGAATAGTTGCAATTCCCCACTATGTGACATAGTAGAACATATCAGAGTTGCTTATTTCTTTAAGTTAATTATCTCAGGATCGATTATCTTCAATAATAATGGTTCTTCTAGGAAAGGCATCAACATCCACAAATATATAGTGAAATTCATATGTGCCACTTTCTGGGTTCTGAAAATAGAAAAAACATACACTTCAAGGTGTTTTCTCCCAATTTCTAAGAATTCTGTTATCACATCATCCATGGTTATTTTCATACCTCTTTCATTTCAAGATGCACGGTTCCTTGCTTCCCTGGTACTGAGCCTTCAATGTAAAATTTCAGTCGCATGTACTTTAGCCCATCTTTTACATATTCAATGTGACTGCCAAGAAGATAAGCAAATTACATTTGAATTTTTAATTTCATAATTACTTAACTTCATTACAAGCAAAGTTAACATACCTGACATGCTGTCTTCTACCTCTCCTTGTTGACTCCCCATAACCCTTAATACTGTGACCAAAAACACTGATTACCTATGAAAAAAAACAAAGCTTAAAACTAAATGGCATTTAAGATGTTTTTCATGTAAAATATTTCTTTTAGAAGCTGGAGATTTATTCTACCAAAAATCAGTAAGCTTAATCCTATTACATCACAACTCCAGCCTTAAAGTAAAACAAAGACCTTGAAAGCAAAAAGAAAAGTTGTTTTGGGGTTATTTTTAGTTCTTTAATGACTTCAATGCACTGGCTTAAAATTGGTAACAATTTTATATAGCTTCATTATAAAGGTTTAATAAAAACTGAAGTGAAAACTTATTTTTACCAACCCCCACTAAATACAAAAAGTCTCTGAAAACAAAATGTTCAGGCATTCAGATACTAACAGCGTCTTGTGATGTTAAAACCAAACGTTCAAAGGTTTTAATGTGATTTAAAGAACAAAGTTTAATATAAGATGCTATTAAAACAAAATACTTTAAAAAGCAAATGCCAGAGCAAGGAAGAAATCAATTAATACTGACGTATTTAGAACAGACTAAGTCTAGATGTTTTAATAAACTACTCCTAAAGCGAAATTCATAGTGAAGCAGCTATGCAGTTTTTAAACAAAATTTTAAATTATGTCCCTTTAGAAACCCTTGCTAAGGCAAATAAATTGTTTCCTTCAAATAAATGAAATATTCTTCCCCTGGCTATATTACTTCTCTCACCCCTGTCTCTTTGTTGAGGTGGGTATTCAGTTTCCTTACTTTCTAGCATAAATTAAAAAGAGTAATCTTATAACAAGTATATCCCACAACTGAGAAGGTGGAACAGGTGCAAATGTTTATTCATACAATTAACTTCAAAGAACAATAGATTAAATACATCACAGTAATTATTTCTTTCTATTAACTGTTTTGCTTGGTTAAAGCACAAATTAGTCTTTAAATTATACAAATTCTGACTGTGATGTCAGTCTTAGCTTCATTTTATGAAATTCTGTTTGTTCAACAACAGTGGATGAGTTCTATGATGTAATCTTTCTAGCTATTCTGTTCTCCATACTGACTATTCCTATTATTTATACTTGGTTCTCTATACACTGAAGACTCTGCAGATTGTATGCTGGCTTTTAAGAACTGAAAGATCAATGAAAAGGGAAAACTTTGGAGAGTGCAGCAATTCTTACCACAAAATGGCTTAGATTGGGGGTGTGTGGGGAGAGGTGGCTTTTTGATGTTTATCTTTGGCTATTTATGACAATATCTTAATTGATGTTAATGATGCCAATATCTTTTTCAAATTATTCAATCAAATCTTAAATCACTGTGAGAACCTTCCAGTAACTGAGCTATTTCTAGGAAGTAAATCTATAGTAAAGTAAGTAAAGGATGAATTAATATTTTCTGACACTAGTATATCAAGTAAAATAATACTTCTGGGTACTAAAATGAGCTCTGGAAAAAGTAATAAATTTCAGTTGAATATATTGGCATATTTTAACTATATAAAAGTGCATTTTATATTACTAAAAATTATAACACTAGCATGAATTTTTGTCTGAGTTTCACTTGGAAGGGCTCAAAATGCTTCCTACATAGGTTCATAGATACAGATATGAAAGGGATCTTAGGGGTCATCTATTCCAACCTTCTCTTTCCTAACTCTAACCTCTGCACTCTTTTCATTATATCACTCTGCTTCTAATATAGAATCACATTTTCTCCTTGGGAGTGCAGTATTATAATCCCATTTAGAAATATGAGGTTAAGTTGCCCAAGGACACCAGCATTCAATCTGTCAGTACCAGAATCCTGTGTGGCATGCTTTTCTTGTCTCCATTTTATTTTCTAGTTCATATGTGGTAATAATCTTAACAACTAACCTCTGGATGAGATCTGCATTTTTCTAAGGCTTTTCCAAAAATCTTATTAGGACTGGATGAGGAGAAAAGTTCTTTGAAAATTACATAGAATAAGCCACCTGAAATCACAGGATAACCAAATGAAAACAAAATAAGATCTAATTGAGGCAACATGTAAATGGAAAAATTCAGAAATTGTACTTGCTATTTTTTTCAACCTGTGACACTGATTCCAACAAGCACTATTATTAAATAGGTAAAATCTCTTCCAGCTTCTTTCACTGTAAAGGGAAAACAACAAAAATTACACATCAACTATATAACATCAATGATAGAATTTTGGTCCTACTGGTAGAAGGCCAGCTAGGAGGCACAGTGGATAGAGTGCCAAGCCTGGAATCAGGAAGATTCATCTTCAAATGTGACCTCAGACACTTACTAGCTGTGTGATCCTGGGCAAGTCACTTCACCTTGTTTGTCTCAGCTCCTCATTTGTAAAACGAGCCAGAGAAGGAAATGGCAAACGGTTACAGCAACTTTGAGTCATGAAGCATCAGACATAACTGAAAACAACTGAACTACTAGGTAGTCAAAAACAGGGGATTGGTGTTTTAAATGGTGTTTTCCCAACTAGGATTTAAAGAACTATAAGTTTTAAAGACTACAGTTTAAGGCCAGAGGCTTTTAACATATTTATCTATGTCTAGTGAAGCCTACAGACGCTTCTCAGAAGAATGTTTTTAGATAATGGAAGGGAAATGCTAAATTTCAATTAGAAGTGGATGAAATTAAAGATAGTTATCATGATTGAAACCTGCAAGCCCACTGCTTCAAGGGGGCCCAAATATCTGGGGGTTACATGTGTAGAAACCAGCACTAAAGAAAATTCTTCTAGTTGATGGTTTTCAGAAAATAGTCGGTCTCCAAAGTGCTTTATTTAAAACTGATAAGACACCACGTCATCAGGCAAATGGCCAAATCTCCACATATTTTCTATGTACAAATACAATTCTTTTTTTGTCAGTTCTCATAATTGCTACCATGTTCTGCCCAGAGTTTTGTGAATTGTAAACCACTGTGCACTACTACAAGAATATAACACTGCATGAATTATGCAAAGGGGGCCCAGAAAAAATTGACTTTGATAATATATTTTTTTAAGACTGCAATAAAGTCTTGGCTTCAATAACTTAGTTTGTCTAGTAATTCCACCCCCAGTGGGTAGGGAAGAGACACATTTCTGTAAACAAGACTGGAAATTGGAAAGTGAATTTGGGCAGGTCAACTGATTTGTAAACTGAACAGATGTGGGGAATATCCTGTACTTTCCATGTATCTTTCTCAACACAGATAAAAATATTGATTATACTTCTTACAAACAGGATCATCTATGAAAACTGAAGAAAGTTTCACTAATGGATTAAATACATTTCTTGAATTTGTCCAGGCTACTTCTAGAAGCAAAAGTATAGGATAATATAATTTAACTTATTTGATATTGAAAACTAACATATTCTGACATATCCATAAACAAATTTGTAAATGATTAGTTCCTTCTTAAAAAAATAATTAGGATCATATACTTCTCTCTCATAGTCTGGAACACAGGTTCTTAAAAGAGATGAGATAGTTCGAATACCAGTTTCGTTAAAGGTAACTCATACATCTAAATCAGGATTTAGATGTATTGTTCACCACACACCTAAGGTTGTCACCCAACCTCCTAACAAAGTTTCAGAAGTGGAGAAAGGTTCAGTGAGCTCTGTCCATATGCAGTATTTGGATTTTCAACAAAAGAAAATAATGTAAAGGAACAAATACATATGCACAATCTGTGACCTTACTCTCCAAAGTAAATCATTTGTTCTCTTTTGGGTCAACTAAGACTCTAATGGATGCTAATTCTCCAGGTTTAGATAATGCCTTTTCCCTTAATCTTTCAATGAATAATACTTCACAATATAGATGTAGAGTTTGGGCAGAGCCCAGAGTCAAACCTAGGCCCTCCAATTCCAAACTCATAACTCTTGCACCATATTAGAGTGTCTCTCCAACACAGGGCAACCCACTCATGTTATTTACTACTTGCAAAGCCACCTGCTAGGTCACAGCCATATTGTACTAACTCTATGAGACCCAATTCAAGTGCAACGTTTTCTGTAAAACCTCACTTAGACCCTAATCTCTCCCTTTTATCTGTAGCATAATTGATGCCTTGTTATGATCTTATTTTCAGGGCCATGACTGTAGTTTATTTTCTCACCCTGTAATTATTTTATGATGTGAATCCTGCTTCCCAAATAGGGAGCACTTTAGAGACAGGGAAAAGCTGCTTTTGTACAACCACAGAACATAGTCCACTATTGGGCTCCTTGAAGGGGCTACTAAATACTTCTTGAGTATGACTAAAATAACCACATGAAAATTAAAGGGGAATATATTTTTTCTTTTTTTTTTTGAGCTGAGTTCTGGTAAGTTTTTTCCCAATAGATACTAAAACTCTGTAGGTGATAATTCCTTTCCCCCTGATTATTTTTTTTCAGGTGTAATGGCGCAGATTATGATCAAATATAATTTGAAATGAAAAAGAACTTTGCAATTTTGTGGTCTAGTCTGTGGAGAGATTTCCAGGGTCTTTGCAACGGTTTCCTTTGTAATTCTATGTACCTTATCTGATGCATTAAAAAATATTCCGAGAATGGGTCCAAAGGCCTTGCCAGCCTGTCAAAGGGGTTTGTAACACGTAAGAGTTTAAAACTCCCTCTTTTTAGAGATGCCACCGAGCCTTGGAGGGACCAAAGAGCGTAACTGAGTAGGATTCTGATCCTATTACAGGTGTGCTGGGTTCGAATCTGCTGATAGCGTCAAGCCTGTCTGCAGTGACTCCTGTGGCGTGCCTGTCCTCTCTCTGTGTCACTTTCTTTTCCTACTTACACATCACTTGTGCTTTACAAGGCACGAGCAGCTCGCTGACATTACCTCTCTGCGAAGTGGACAGGGCAGGCTCTCCCCGCTGACTTTTCTGCACAGACACCTGTTTGCCGCCGTCCTCCTCCGCTCGCGGGGGCTTGTCTCCCTGAGTCCAGACGCCTCTCTGGGGGACCCTAAGGACGCGTCGGGGCTGCAGGACAACTTCCCTCCGCTCCGGGAGCCCCCACCTCAAGCACGGCCACGTCTTCATACCGGCTCTGTGGAAGGGGGCCAGCCGGAGCCACGGCGGCCGCTTCCCGGGGCAGCGCTGCAGCTTCTCCGTGCGCTGGGCGGCTCGAAGCAGAGCCGCCAACATCCCGCTCGGAGGGGGGGCCCGGCCGGACCCCGCCGCCGGCCGCGCTGGGCGCGCGTCTACAGCCGGCCCGCCCGCGCGGACGACCCGCCGCGGCCCGCGGGGACCCTCGGGGCCGCAAGCAGGGACGCAGGGAGCATACGGAAATGGGAGCCGCGGCGATTCCTAATGAAAGCGAAGGTATCGGCGGAAAAATTAAACTTCTACCGCTTTCCTTTTCGGCCCTCCTCTTACTCAAAAAGAAACGACAACTTTTCACCCGGCACGCTGACTTTCAGATATCCCCCCGCCACGGCCTTTCCAAAGTTTCCTGGAAGATACGGGGACCCCTGGGACGGGTAGTTTGCAGCCGTCCTACGGAGAGACTTGCGCGCCGCAGCGAAGTACAAGTGGACTACAAATTCCACAATGCAACGTGTGCGAGCGCCCACTAACTCCCTCGCCCTCTCATTGGAAGGTGGCACGGGGTGCACGTAGTAATGCGAACCGACCGTGCTTTAAAGAAATGCTGGCGAGCTGAACGTTTTCTTTGTCCCTCTTATCTGCGGTTTAGTTAGGCGTCGTCCCTTTAACCGCTTGCAAAATTAAGAGTTATATAAATGGCAGATCTCCCTGTACCCTCAATCAAAAGGTTTATTTGTGTAAATTGAATTGGCTTCCTTTTAATTCCGGCTGATGCACTGATTTTTTTTTCTGTCATTATGGGAAAATTACTTATTTAGGTTCTCGTAGTTCTTTCGTAAAATCAAAATAATAAACTTCACAAATCAATCGCAGATTAGTCAGCGGTAAAGCTTTCTGTGAATACTTTGTATTGACATAGCATTTTGACTCCGATGGACCTCGCAGGACTCGTATAAGCACTAATTCTACGAGTCCAGCTTTATCAAGCCTGCTAGTACTATTGGCCGTACCTTGTAATCAAGGACTGTGAAAGGCTGCGAGAAACAGTGGAAAGCATTTAGCCCAAGCCCTCGTTTTACTGATGAGGAAACTGAGGCACGAATCTACCTATTGTATAGGAAATTCAAGTCCCTCACGTGGTATCCGTGGGAACGTTAGTAAGAACTGTGACCCTTCGTGAGCGCTTTATTAAAAAACAACAAAGGTTTCGCCCCAGTTGGCAGAAGCGATCGCACAAACATTCTCCAGACGCCGCATGACAGAGGAAGGGCACCGGTTTGGGGCAGACCAGAGAGTGCCGGACTGGAAACGCCGCCGGGCGGGGGGCAGAGAGGGAGACCGCTAGGGAGATGCTGGAACGAGTCCGTCCGAGCCAGGAGGGATTCTGACCTACGTGGGGACCACACGGGCGGAGAGGATGAAGCCCAAGCCAGGCAGCGGCGAGGCGCGTCGCCATTCCGGAACCTCTAGGTGTGTTGTACGTTTTTGGCAGGCATTTATCCATTTCCCTTCAGTTCTCCGTTTTGCAGCCCGCATGGTTGTGTCATTTCTGATAATTTTAACGTTTCCTTTCTGATGCGCATTCTCTTTATCTTTCATTTGTCTCTCTCTCCCCCCTCCTCCCAATCAGATTAGCCAAGGGTTTATCGATTTCGTCAAATCTTAAAAAAAAGCCAAACACACCCCACCTAACAGCTGGGGGTTTCGTCCATCTCTTGCATGATTTTTTTTATTGGGGACTGCTGGTAAAGAGAAAGGTCAGGACTCTCTTCCTATCCTCCCGCTACGCTCCCCCATCAGCGGCTCCAGGGCCTCCGTCAGTTCTCCATAAATTTGTCCTAAGGTCCTGGGGGGCAGCGACCCTGTACACCGGCTGTTAAGCCACCCCATCCCACCCTCCTTCCTTCGCCAGCTCGGCCGCCTAGTCCCCAAGAGCCACCTGTGCGCCGCCGGCCGCGGGGCGGAGGAAAACGGCCCGGCCGCAGGCGGTGATGGGGCCGGGTGCCTGAGGAAGAAATTTCCGCGGAGGCCCGGAGTACTTCGGGGGGCGGGGGCCGTGAGTGCGGAGCGGCGGACGGTCGTTAGACCCGCGGCCTCCTCCTTTCCTCCTCCTCCTCCTTCTCCGGGGGGAAGGCGGCGAGCCCCTCCCCTCTCTCTGGGCTCCGGGCCGCCCTCGGGCTCCGTCCCGCCCGGGTCAGCGTTCTAGCGTCTCCATGGCGACCGGACGGGGCTGGATCCTCCGGCAGCACTGCAAAGGGCTGGTGCGGGTGGCCGAGGAGATCCCGTGGCAGCTGCGCCTCCCGCCCGTCGACGCCGCCTGGGCCTCCCCTCCCGCGCCCCTCGACAGGGCCCCGGGGCCCTATTTCTTCCGGAGGCCCAGGTAACCCAGCCAGGGGGCAGAAGGAAAGGGAAGGGGGGAGGGACAGGGAAAGGAAGATGGAGAGTGGGGGAGGGGAAGCGGGGGGGGAGGGGGGAGGGGTGAATGATGGGCTTCTCGTGGTCGCGGTTGGCCTCTAGGCCCGCGGGACCTCCTGACCCCGGGGAGAGAACCCCACCCCACGCTTGCGCGTGACCGAGGCCTGGATCTCTCCGCTCCACCTCGCAGCCTCGGCCTTTAGTGGAGGGGTGTGTCCGGGGCGGAGGTGTGGGGAGGAGCACCACACCTAGATCGTAGCTCTGCAGCTGGAAGACCTCGCCTTGGTCATCCAGGGCGGTGTAGTAGAGGAGGGTACCGAGGCCGAGAGACGTTAGGAGAGGCCATAGGAACCTTCCCTTTGGGGGCGTCTCTGTTGTCTCCTTTGTGCCAGCTGCCTAGCAGAACCTCTTAACCTGTACTTTTAGTTTTTAGTGTCATGGACCCCTTTGGCAGTCTGGTGAAACCTTGGGCCCCTTGTATTGTTTTACTTATTTAATATATTTATATATTATTTTTAACATTCTTTTTTTCTTCTTCAAATTTTGAGTTCCAAATTCTCCTCTCTTATCCATTGAGAAGGCAAGCAATGTATAAACATTTCCATATTTCCCATGTTGCAAAAAAAAAAAACCAAAGTGGAAAAAAGTATGTTTCAATCTGCCCTCAATTCATCAGTTCTCTTTCTCCAAAAGCGGATAGATTTCTTTAAAAATCATGAATCCTTTGGAGTCATTTTGGATCCTTGCATTTTTTTATTGGAATAGCCAAGTCTTTCAACAGTTGATTAGAATTATGATTCTGCTTTTGCTATATACAGTGTTCTCCTGGTTCTGCTCATTTCATTTTGCATCAGTTCATGTAAATGTTCCCAGATCTTTCTGAAACCATCATGCTAGTCATTTCTCATAGCGTAATAGTCATCCATTACAAGCATATACCACAACTTATTCATTCATTCTATGCCATTGATAGTCATTTCAATTTCCAATTCTTTGCCACCATAAAAAGAGCTGTTGTGAATAGTTTTGTACATATAGGTCCTTTCCCTTTTTCTTTGATCTTTTGGGATGCAGACTTAGTAGTGGTGGTATTATTGGGTTAAAGGGTATGTACAGTTTTGTAGTCTTAAATTGTTTTTAAATGCAAAAAAAAAAATACAGGTTTACAAAGGAAAACAATTACCCCAAAGCATCATCAGCAAAAACAAGTTTATGGGCCCAAGCTTAAGGCCCTCTGGCTAGTGTCTTTCTATTCTTCCAGCATTTTCAAATCACTTGCTGAATTGGCAAAATCTCGAGGAAACTTGAAGAAATACACTTTTTATTTAATGGAAAGCGCCAGTAAGGCCCAAGGAATTTCACCATCTCCACATGACTGAACTTGGGGGAAGAAAGAGAGATCGATCTGGCTATGAGAAATCTGTCAGGGAGGCAGTCAGTGTTGCTTAGCATCACTCAAACTCCAGGGAAGCTTATACTGGTGACTGTCTAAAAGGAAACCGTTGCCCAAAGTCTTTTTCTCTGAAATAAGTTCTGTGCCATGTGTGCTTTCTTCTGTACCAAATATGAAAGGGGTCTAGATTGAGAAGGATCTTGAAACTTCTTTCTTTCATTTTGATTTGTGTTATTAAAACCTGGGGGAGGGGAGGGTCTGAAATGACCCTATCTAAATCCTTATATGATTTCTAATATGCAGAGCGAAAGAAGACTTATTTAATTCAACATCAATTCAGTTCACCATGCATTAAACGCCTTCCTTGTGCTATCTAGGTTTGGCTGTAGGAGAATATGAAGACAGAAAAAAACAGCTGTCTCTCCCTTCCATCTCTTGGAATCTCTACCTTCCTTAAAGGCTGAACTCAGCTGTCAACCTCTTAGGCAAGACTTTCTTTCCCTAGTGGCCCAAGTTGTTGGTGTTCTCTTCTTCCTCTCCCAAGGAAATTACTTTTATATAATTTGTTTCACCTACAGTAGAACATAAATGTCTTGGGAGCAGATAACGTTAGGTTTCTGTCTTTGTATTATTACTACCCCAGAAATAACTTGGTAATATTCTGTATACGTGGTTGCCCTACCCCCTTAGAATGCATGTTCCTTGAGCACAGGGACTTGTTTTTTTATGGGATAACCAGGTGGTCATATCTAGATGTTTTAATAGGCAATTGATGATTGCAAGATGGATCTCAAGACCAAGATGAAGGGTGTGGTGAGATTAATGAAGAGAAGAGAATGGGGCTTAGGAGAGATCCCTGGATGGACTCGGGAGAAGGGTCAGGGATAGGTTAGGTAGGGTTCAGCAAAGAAAACTCTGAAGGAACAGTGAGATAGGAGAAAGCAGAGGAGAGTCTGCAGAGAAGTCAGTAAGGATAAGGATGGAGAAAAAGCCATTGGATTTAAAGGAGTTAACCTTGGACAGTGTTGATAAATGATGGAAATGCTTATGACTGACCATATCAAAAACTAGTGTTAACATTCCATGTAATATTACTAGCAGTGCACATTCAAATTCTGCTTGGTTCATTTCTCCCACTGTTGGTGCCTCCTCCTGAAATTGCCTTGTTATTTTATACATGTTTACATGCACATGTGGTTTCTCCCAATACTTTATAAGCACTTGAGGGCATAGACTTTCATTTTTGTTTTTGAGTACCCAATACGTAGCACAGTACCTGAAAACATACTAAGTGTTTATTAAGTGCTCGACTGATTTATATATATTTTCATTTGATTTTTATAATAACTAAGATAACTAGTACAAATGTTATTTTTCTTTATTTTTATCATTTTTGAAACTGAGAGGTTGAATGATTTTTCCCTAAATTAAGAATTAGTAAGAGTATAGATTGAGAATTAGAACCCATATCCTCTGATTCCAGATATATACAGTGCTGGTTCCAGTACATCCCACTGTTACCACTGGTAGCTTATTAGTCTTAGCAGGTAGGGCTATCTGTCACAAATTCCAGATACTTTGGGTAATTGCTATATGACCTCAATGCACCCTTTTGGTACAGAATATCTCTAGAGGTGGTGGATAGAATGCTGGGTCTGGAGTCAGGAAGACCTGAGTTCAAATTCTACCCCTGACACTGACTGTGTGGCCTTCAGCAAGTCACATAACCTCAGTATCTACAACTGTAAAATGGAATGGGGATAATAATAGCTTGTACCTTCTAGGATTTTTGCAAGGATACAATGACTTCATGTTTGCAAAGAGCTTAGCACACTGCCTGGAACATAGTAGGCACTATATAAATCTTTTAAAATGATGATTATGGTTATTACAGTGTATCACTTCTGTGCAATCTGTTACAGGAGTATCTCCTTGCATTTGGGACTTTTGCTTTTGCTCCTGCTGTTCCTTTACTTTGTTCTTACTTATTTTTAAAGCTTCCCATGTTCCCCTGGGGGATACAGATTTGAGACAGTTGGAAAAGAAAGAAGACGGGGTGGGGTGTAAGCTTTTACTACTGTTTCAGGTGACCTACGTGAAGATTTTTTCCGCACTGAAAGAAGTAGCTCTCACTTGGCAGAGGTGGCCTTTGAATCTGAATGCCTGTTGAAGTAAAAACTATAGTTACTTTTAGATAATGTCTGATTTGCCTTTACTGGCATTCTAATGGCTTATCTTTCCCACTGGTCAACAGGTCTTCACAGGGTAAAGGGATATTATGTTGTTACATTACTTCCCATATTTTCTAGCACAGAGATAGTAACATTATTCTGAGTTCTTAGCATAGTTATCAACTAGCCTCAGGAATTACAATTACCACAAACTCTGACAAACAGCATATTGAGAATGCCACAAATAAATTGTTTTGAAGAAAAATGCCCAGGAATTCAAGTAGGAAATGTGGATTTTAAATCAATTTGCTGCTGTTATTGAAATTGGACTTTTTTATGGTCTCCTTATGGGGAAAAACAAAGATTTTTTTTATACCTTCAACCTTTCGGTACTTTTTGACTTGAGTGAACTTAGTGACAACATGATATGATTAGAGTGTCTTTTGTTATGTTTGGCACAGGAAGCTTGAATATAATCTTTGATTTGTGTGTTCAGTTTGGTAAAGGAAAAACAATTACAAATGATTATTATCCAAGTAGTTGGTAATTTTTAACTTCTCTAGACAACAGGAAAATTAGGTATTAGTAAGGAATGCATGATTCTATTTTTTTAAAAAAGGGTATTTATGGGAATCTACAAATTGCAAAATACCTAAAATTTCTGAAAATAGAAGAAATAATAGAAAAAATTATCAAATTTTTTTTCCTACTTGGTGTAGTTCATTTTGGTATAATGATTTTAAAAACTAGGACCCTACAACTTTTTATTGTAGTTGTTCACAAAGGACAGATTTAAAGGTATCTCTTAAAAACATAAAGTGACTTACTTCTTCAACTTCAACTAAATTTTTTAGTTTGGATAGAAAATATGCTGTTAATAGTGTCCAGGAGTCAAATGTACACCTTAACCTTGTGGGTTGTATGGACACATGCATTTGGAAGAGATAAAGAACCTACTGTATTGTTAATTGGCTAGTTCTTGAAATAAAGGTTAATAAATTTTGTGCAGTCAGACATGTTTTTAATGGTACTTTAACAATTAAGAAAGTGATATGAATCAAGAGACACTGATTTTAGTACTGGCTTTGCTGATAGTGAACACATCTTTTCACAAATTTTTTTTTTTTCAAATGAAGGGGCTAGACAAGATGATCTGTACAGAAATGTAACTAAATTTCTTTGTGTAAAAAGATCACTGGATTGGAGTCCCATTTCTGCTACTTCCTTTTCAGATGACCTTGAGCAAATCTTCACTGTGTAACTTTGAATTGGGACTAATGATACCTCTAAACCTCACTTGTTGTGAGAAAGGTGCTTTGTAAAAATGGCAAAATATAATTAAATATGATTAAATTTGAAATATTATTAAAAGAGGAGTAGGAATATTTCTTTTTCATTAAACTTTTTCATCCTTTTTTGTAGTTTTACTAGTGCTTGAAAATGTTATCCAAAGATAACCTCATTTATTTTAGTTCTATTTTGGAAGTATCCCAGTAACCAATATCATTATTGGTTAGGCCCTTTATTCTTTATCATAAGTATACTGTTTCATTTGTAAAAGAGAAACAGCAGTTATGTAAAAATAGGTGTTTACAGGGGCCTATACTCTACTGAATTCCAGGGACCATGTGGTGAAATTTTATATGAATTAGAGGTCTAGATTTGTTTTTTTTCTGAGAGATTTCCTAAAAGTCAAAAAAAGTAAGAAAAAAGTAAACTTGTTGTCTTAGTTTCCATCACATACAGGTAAAAATTGGTCATTTTGAAAATTATTATTTATTCTTTTGCCATCATATAATTGTTGTAGCTAGAGTTGGAACTGGTTGGTGTCCATTAGCACACAGCTATGAATAAAAACATATTGATAAGTTTCCTTTATTTGGTGCTTAATTTTTGTAACTAAAAATTTCTGTAGCTCTTGGAGGTTTACAAATTATTTTCCTCATAGTAACCCCAAGTAGGAAAGTAATCTTATATAGTCACTTGCATTTCACAGATGAAAAAGTGACTCGCTTGTCTATAGTGTCATAGATAGGGTTAGATTAGAGATTTGAACCCAGTTCTCTCTTGACTCGATAAGTATTTTTAAAAAATATATTTTTATTTATTTTATTAAGTATTCTAAGTTACATATACCATATTTTTAACATGCATTTTTTAAAAAAAATTTGAGTTCCAAATTTTTGCTTTCCCTTCTGCCCCTTCCCCATCCCTTGAGAGAGAAGGCATTATATATTAATTATACCTGTGAAATAATGTAAAATGTATTTCTTATTAGCCATTTGGCAAGTATTATTAAAATACCAGCCATATACGAGAGACTATACCAAATATTGGAAATAGAAAAATAAATCATTCCCTGCCTTCAAGGATTTTATATCCTAACTTATATCATGTGTTAGGTCAATCTTACTCCAAATCCGGCATAATTTCCTTGATGATATCAGACTGCTAGGTTTGTTAGTTATCCTCTGGCAGTTTTTATTTTTAATGAATGAGTGAGAAAGTTTGCTTTCCCCCTCCCCACCAAGGTATTTTGAAAACAGAAAAATCTCCTATTTGTTGTATTAAGAGCCCTGAATAAGCACTTGTTCATCTCTCAGAGTGAGAACAGAAATGTGAGAACAGAGTTTAGTCTATTATTTATTCATCTTGGAAGACAACATTTCATAGACATCCTAGCTACAATATAGTTATGAGAATGATATTCATAGTTTGACTCCAAGTTAATATAGTATAAGAGCTTATATTTACATAGTGCTTTATAATTGCTAAGATCTTCATTTACAGTACACTATCTTATTTGAGTTTTCTGTCAATCCCAAGGCAGATATTTTACAGATGAGGATACTTGAGCTCAAAAAGATGATTTAACTTGTCACCCCAATAACAAATTTGGGGCCATGGATTCTTAGTCCTGTTGGAATATATATATATATATATATATATATATATATATATATATATATATATATATATATATATATATATATATATATATATATATATATATATATATTTATTTATTTATTTTTACTATGCTTCACATATTGCCTTTTCTTATTTTTTTCTTTTTTGGTTGCACCTGCAATCTCCATTTAGTAATTGTATAACTTAAATTTCTTCTTGATTATTTTCAGTAAGGAATCAGATGTCATGCTCAATCCTAAGTCTTCAGAGCAGTCTACCATGTGTGAAAGATATTGTGCAAAGTCATCTTCAAAACTTTCTATGCACATAGAAGGGTAAGTAACAGAAGTAGTCTGTCATTTTGATTGCCATTTCTTTTAGGAGGGTAGGAGATGTTTGGGGGGAGTGTATGATATTGTATATATCAAATTGCTATTTTGGTTTTGAGCTCTTTAAAAATAGAAGAAGGGGTGTGGGATGAATGTACAGTACAAAGGGGTTGATGTGAGTCATCAGCCTGTCA
Source organism: Bettongia penicillata ogilbyi (assembly GCA_023548195.1). Lineage (NCBI taxonomy): Eukaryota > Metazoa > Chordata > Mammalia > Diprotodontia > Potoroidae > Bettongia > Bettongia penicillata. The sequence goes on along the minus strand of JAJHZJ010000318.1, from coordinate 3,865,519 downwards.
TCATTATCATTTAGACTAGTTTTCTGAAACTCAACCTTTAAAAGTAACAACTAAATTTAATTTTCCTGTTGTTAAACTTCTTTTAACATTTATTCTATCTTCTGAGTAGAGACCAGTGGAAAGGGGCGAGAAAGTAGCTTTTTTGCTTTGGAAGCAGAGTATGCTCTTGAATTATCTGATGTTAGATAGTTTGGAAGATCATCTTCCCTTTACAACTTGTGCTTCAACAGCAGGTTTAGCCTTTTATGGATTTCCTTTTTATGATCAGATATAATACTCTGAAATGTCAGGGAGCAGTGTGCAGTTTTCTAATATGCATTTGAAAAATAGTTGGATGCCAGAGAAGAAAAGCTAAGGACCTCAGTTTTTTCCTTAAACATTGTAATCTAGTATAGACACTAATAACCTAAATATTGGAGAAATTCAGGAGATACTTTTTTTTGTGATAGGTTTTTGAATAGCTGTACAATAATATGTATTAGAAGAGGAGGGGGAGGGCATTTCTATATTCAGTTTTTCTGTAAGTATTGAAAAGTATGTACTTTTATGGTGTACTTAATTGGTGAAGAATAGATTTTGCTTACCGCATTATTTAAACTTCTTTTGTAAATGCAGTGACCTTTTCCTTTTCATTTCTCTTCTACCCCACCATGTGAAATAATTAACCTAAGAGTACAACACATGGTTTATATGAAATATTGAGTGAAAGGTGAGGGAAAGAAATAAGCATTTTGTGTTAATCACTTTACAAATATTATCTCCTTTGATCTTAGAGCAGCCCTAGGAAGTAGGTTCTAATATTATCCTCACTTTACAGTTGAGGCAGTTGAGGAAAACAGAGATTAAGTAATTTGCCCAGGGTCACATTGTAAGAGTCTAAAACTAGATTTAAACTCAGGGCTTTCTGATCCTAGGCCCAGTACTCTTATCTACTATAGCACCTAGTTGCCTCAGTGAGTAAATTTTCTAGAAACTTAGTGGAAGGTAATTACAACCAGCCTCTTTGGAGACTTACTCATATCTTGTGAAGGCTTTCCTTTTTAGCTTTATTTGGAAATGACATGATTGGTGGAATTATTGTCCATTATGGCATTTTATGCTTCATTACTTCTCTACTTCCACATCCCTGCCTGTTTTGACAACTAGGTGAAATATAACAAAGTACTGACTTCTGTGCTAACTGAATCTCTCTTTTGTTTCATTCTTTTTGGTTCTAAGCTGCTTACCTTTAAATTTGTGGTCATTAGTGTTCCCCTTATAAATGCATTAGTGTGATTAGTATGAACATGGTATTAGATCTTTACCTTTTAGATTAATGCTGAACTATATCTGAGTTACTATAGTGAGATACAGGTATAAGATTTGAGCTATGTGGTCTGGAATTTTAGTCTTTTCTATATTCCAAACAACTATTTATTTAGCCTTGAACCTTGTTACTCATTATATATTCCTGTGTAAGTTAAAATTTTTAAATTTCCCTTAAGGGAATGGGGATAATTAAGAAATGATGCTAAGATTTGTGAAATCAGGACAGAATTCTGTTATTTGGTGAGGCTAATTTCATAACTGCTCAGTTCTGTGTTAATGAAAAGAGCAGAAGATTTCAAGAGAAGAATGACTTGCGGACTATCTTGTAAATGACTTAAAAGAGAGATCCATGTTTAGTAGGGTTATTCTTTTGAATATGGCTAGAAATTGAAAATGTTTTATTATAAATAACTTGATATGCACTGTTTTGAAATTGATTATTCATTATATTTATACATTCCATCCCAGAACCTTGTGTTCCAACTGGTTTATCTGGTAACTTTATTTATTTTAGTTTTTAAATTCATTGCAAAATCAGGAAAGAAAAAGAATGCATTGTACATTAGAGAGGATTCAATATAAAGCAATATCTGGTAACTTTTAAATGAATTCTTTTTTTATTAGAGTCCATCTTATGTGATCTACTATTAATTTTTTCGCAGAATCTCATCCTCCTAATGTGGGAGTGGGTAATGATAAGTATAAAAATTGGGTTCTAATTTTCTGCTTGTATCCGAGTTGCATGCATCTACTAGGTAGATATCTGTATCTATACATGTATACATGTATACATATGTGTGTCTGTACACAGTCAGATATGAGTGCACACACACACACGACAATTAGCTAACCTAAAAATGTCTAAAAGATTCTAAATTTTTCCAATAACAGAGAAATAAAATTTGGGCTAACTTTCACTATTTGACCTGGTTTTTGACAAAGTAAGTTTAACATTGTGTTAAGACCAATTGTGTAGAAATTTTTTTTAGCAGAGAAGAACATCACTATAAGTGACCTGAACCATAGAAAAATTGCTCTGAGACCACACACAAACCAGAGAGCCCCATCTGATGTTTCCAAAGAACTAGAGGGACCAGACTTCTGTTTTACTATTTACATTTCCCCTTTTCACCTTTTATCTGTAAGGTGTACTTATCAAAGGGGATAACCCCCTTTGATTTTGTCAAAGTGCCTTTCCATTTTTCTCCTTTCCCCTTATATTGTTTTCCCTTATAAGGTCCATAGTTAAGAACCCTTGATAAAGTGTTTGTAGTATCAGTTAGTGATTTATTAAGGAGACTGTCTCTCAATAGAATCCAATGGGGGAATGTGAGAAATGATTATTTATCTCTTATACTTCATAACTAATTATTTTACTAGGATCAAGGTTTTTCCCCTTTTCTATTTCCTTATCCAGAAATCAACCAGTGTTGGAAAGTTTTCTAAAACAAAAGTTTTTCAAAAACAAAAATGAAACAGTTTGACTTCAGGGAGCTTCTGCTTTATTGGTGGTAGACAGCATACTCATATAAATCTATACAAAGTAAATACATGGTATTTTGGATCAGTGGGAGGTACTTAGAACCTTGAGGGAGACCTAAATTTAATTCCTACCTTTAACACATACTATGTGACTGTGGGCAAATCAGAGTACCAGGTGATCTCGTAAGAATATAAATTGCCAAATAGTTGTTGATATACATTGATAAGAGGGAATTTCCTCACTATCAATTCCTCTACCAGTGAAATAAATCATAGGTCAGCAACAGTAACAAAAAATACAGCTTTTCCTGCTTTATTTGTTATTAGATAGTACTTATTCCTAGTGTATGTTGAGAAAAATGCTTCAATACTTGAAGGAAATGTGATTTTGTTGTGGAACTTTGAGATTTGTAGTTGTTGAAAAATCCATCACTTTTTGTCCAACCTAGTGATGAGCCAGTTGGTTATCGGATGGCAAGTATTTAACCTGTCACCAGACTGTTATTTGAAACTCTTCTGGCTGGTAAAACTTGCCAGATCTGGTCCTTTATTGGCTTAACCTTCGACAGCCCAGATCACCTACATGCTATTCATGGCAAACAGAATGGGAGTATAGGATATATTCCAAGAATAGTGGTATGTTCATTTAGACTAGAGTGTAAATCTTGAGGGGAACAGCTTAGTGTGGTTTTAGATTATTGAGCATCTTGAATCCGAGGGAAGAGAATTTTTAACTTTCCTCAATAGTCAGTAAAGAACCTTTGAAGATTTTTGGGCAGATGGTAGTGCTAATGCAGTTATAAGTAGGACCAGAGTGGGGAAGAAATGGGAACCACAATCTCTTGTGATATCCTAATGGACTAGCAATGTAGAAATTTCCCAACTACCTGGTGGCATAATAGTAGGAAGTAAGGAGAAATAAAATTGTTGGTGTAACTGCAAAGTGGTTAGTATCATTCACTACTATATAATTATTTGTTGTCCTTGTACAAGAGACACCTACAGTCTTATGTAAATGGTTGTCTCATTCCTGAAGTTTTGTCTAAAAGGACTTTTTTCACAACTGTAAGAGTATTTGGTTACTTTTTCTTGTCTTCTGTCCTGGAACAGGGACACTTTCTCATCGTGATAATAAATCCTGCCAGCTGCATAACAGATATTCCTGCAGAAGTTCTTCTTTTCTACCTTGATTTTCCCTCCCTTTCTTGTAAAAAGTATTACTTCTCTGTCTTAAGTTTCCAAAGAATGCTGCTGATTTTCTGTGTACTCTGAGGAGGCCTGGAAAGTTATAAATACCTAAAATATAAAAATCTGTGCTTTAGAAGATTGGAGCTGCAATCATCAGTTTCCTTAGCAGGCTAATACTTTTTTTTTAGTTTCAGTTTGTCCTCCTATCTTTGACTGACAGTGATTACACTCCCTCTAATAGATACCCTCTACAAAGAAGTTACAATCCTTTTGGTTGACAAAATTCCCTGACAATGGCTTCTGTGGCTCTCTCCATCCCAGATGTTCTGTGAAAACATATCTTGGTTAATTGTATATTCTGAGCCTATGCTTTAAAAAAAAAAGAAAACATTACAAAACTTCAGACGAGCAGATTCCTATAAGATAGTTGATCAGTATTTTTTTATAATTAAGGTTTAGGAAAACACACATTTTTCTCTTTTTGTATCACAATAGAGAGGTGATTGTGTGATTTGAGTAATCCTTTTATGGGTCAGAGTTCATGTTGTGTGGTAATTTTGTCTTTTCCACTTTGTACTTATCCTTCTATTTAAGGTTTGCTGAACCTGTTCCTGTGGCCCTCAATGTCAGGTACTGCCCACAGGCCATCATGCAATGTTTCTTAGAATCATAGGATCTGGGGGGTGGAGCCAAGATGGCGGAGTAGAAGGACACACATTTACAAGCTCCGAAACCAAAGCCCATAGAATTAATGTAAAAAGAGACCCCCATAACTTCTGGACCACTGAAAAGTGTACAGAAACGGAGTGGAAGAGATTTCCGTGCCAGAGAGCCCTGGAGAGCCGTCCCCAGGGTCCGTCGTGCCCTGGAAAGTGGAACCCACCCCACCGCTGCCCTGGCCGCGGCCCCAGAGAAGCTGACCTGAGCAGGCTTCAGAGACGGAAGCTCCGGCAGCCGGGAAAGTCCCTCCGCCCACAGAAGCTGCAGGTCAGTGAGAGACGCTGGGCTGGAGGAGGGGAGCGGAGTGTCTCTGTGACTCGGGCCCCCTCGGGAGGAAGCGGCGGCGGCAGGCAGGATCTTCATTACTGAAAGTCTCTGCATAAGCGACCTGAGGGAGCTGAGCCTGGGAGACGGCCCTGCCCCACCTGCTCCGTTTCTGAAGGTCTCTGCATAAAGCCCCTGAGGGAACTGAGCCTGGGAGGCGGCCCTGCCCCACCTGCTCCATTTCTGAAGGTCTCTGCATAAAGCCCCTGAGGGAACTGAGCCTGGGAGGCGGCCCTGCCCCCACCGCAGCACCAGAACTAAAGCTCACATCGATTAGCAGCCATGCCTGCCGCGGAAAGCCCATTTGAATCTCAGACCCCAAGCACTAGCTGGGTGGATCTAGGCTGGGGTGGACAGGAATCTCAGAAGTCAAGTAACTGGCTGGGAAAATGCCTAGAAAAGGGAAGAAAAATAAGACTATAGAGAGTTTTTTTGAACAGATGCAAATGATCCTGACTTTCGGATCTGACGAGGACGAGGAAATATTCTCACCATCAGGGAAAGACATGGAGGGCGGGGCCTCAGTACCCCAGACACCCCAGGGGGATGTCGGGTGGGCTCAGGCCTTGGAAGAGCTCAAAAAGGATTTTGAAAAGCAAGTTAAGACAGGTGGAGGAAAATCTGGGAAGAGAAATGAGAGAGATACAAGAAAAGTAATGAAAAACGGGTCAATACCTTGGTAAAGGAGACCCAAAAAAATGCTGAGGAAATTAGCACCTTGAAAAATAGGCTCACTCAATTGGCAAAAGAGGTTCAAAAAGCCAATGAGGAGAAGAATGCTTTCAAAAGCAGAATGAGCCAAATGGAAAAAGAGGCTCAAAAGCTCACTGAAGATAATAGTTCTCTCAAAATTAGAATGGAACAGATGGAGTCTAATGACTTTGTGAGAAACCAAGAAATCACCAAACAAAACCAAAAGAATGAAAAAATGGAAGAGAATGTGAAATATCTCATGGGAAAAACAACTGACCTGGAAAATAGATCCAGGAGAGACAATTTAAAAATTATGGGACTATCTGAAAGTCATGATCAAAAAAAGAGCCTAGACATCATCTTCCATGAAATGATCAAGGAAAACTGCCCTGACATTCTATAACCAGAGGGCAAAATAAGTATTGAAAGAATCCATCGATCACCACCTGAAAGAGATCCAAAAAGAGACACTCCTAGGAACATTGTGGCCAAATTTCAGAACTCCCAGCTCAAGGAAAAAATCTTGCAAGCAGCTAGAAAGAAACAATTCCAGTACTGTGGAAATACAGTCAGGATAACTTAAGATCTAGCAGCCTCTACATTAAGGGATTGAAGGGCGTGGAATAGGATATTCCAGAAGTCAAAGGAACTAGGACTCAAACCAAGAATCACCTACCCAGCTAAACTGAGTATAATACTTCAAGGGAAAATATGGTCTTTCAATGAAACAGAGGACTTTCAATCATTCTTGATGAAAAGACCAGAGCTGAAAAGAAAATTTGACTTTCAAACACAAGAATGAGAAGCAGCATGAAAAAGTAAACAGCAAAGAGAAGTCTTAAGGGACTTACCAGAAGTGAACTGTTTACATTCCTACATGGAAAGACAATATTTGTAACTCTTAAAACTTTTCAGTATCTGGGTAGGTTGTGGGACCACACACACACGTACACGCATGCACGTGCACACACATACACACATGCACACACATACAGAGACAGAGAGCACAGATTGAACTGAATAGGGTGGGACCATATCTTAAAAGAAACTAAGGTAAATGGTGAGAGAGAAATGTAGTGGGAGGAAAGAGGGTGAAATGGAAGGGGGTAACTATATGTCATTTAAGAGGCAAGTAGGAGACTTTTTTAGTGGAGGGAAAAAGAGGAGAGCTGAGAAAAAAAAAACCAAAAACAAGAAGTTTACCCTCATCACATTTGACTAAAGGAAGGAATAAAATGCACACTCATTTTGGTATGAAAACCTATCTTACAGTATAAGAAAGTGGGGGAGAAGGAGACAATGCAAGGGGGGGATGATGGAAGGGAGGGCAAAGGGAGGAGGGAGCAATTTGAAGTCAACACAAGGATCATAAGACAGAAGAGAAACAATGAGGGGCAGGTTAGGAGGGATGGTAATTCAGTTAGTCTTACACAACACGACTATCAGGGAAGTCATTTGCAAAATTATACAGATATGGCCTATATTGAATTGCCTGCCTTCCCAAAGGGAATGGGTGGGGAGGGAGGGATGGGGAGAATTTGGAACTCAAAAGTTTTAGGAACAACTGTTTAGTATTGTTGTTGCAACTAGGAAAGAAGACATACAGTTAATGAGGAATAGAAAGTCATCTGGCCCTACAGGAGAAAAGAGAAGATGGAGACAAGAGAAGGGAGGGATGACAGAAGAGAGGGCAGATTGGAGATAGGGAAAATTAGATTGCTTGGGGTATTGGGGTGGGGGGAGGGGATAAAAGGGGAGAAAATTTGGAACCCAAAATTTTGTGAAAATGAATGTAAAAAGTTAAATAAATAAATTAAAAAAAAAAAAAAGAATCATAGGATCTGTCTGGAAGGGACCTTGGGAGAACATCACACCCAACTAGTTCCCATAGCCAATTGAATGCTTTAACCCTTCATAAAACTTTGTAGGAAACTTGTTGGAAGCACCAGGAAAGTAATCTAGAAAGTTTGGGGGTTACTCTTGAGGAGGACTGAGTTAAAAATGAATGAATGTGGTTAAGGATGGTCAAAGGGTAAGTCTGTGACCTCTGTAAGTAGTGTGATTTCAAATAAATTGGGAAAATACTAAATTGTTTTCTAGTAGGTTTTAACAAATAGTTTCCTTCATATTAGTCAGGGATGTTTTTTCCAGTTTTTGATCCCATGAATCCTGAGAGTCTCTGAAATCCTCTGAGGTATAGTTACTAAATTGTACTGATTAAAAAACACCAAAACAAGTCCATGGATATTTATGAAGAACTTATGTATGCTACACGCTGCTAAATGCTGGAAATTAAAAGAAAAAAGTAAATTAGGGGAGACCACATGTTTAGGTGAACATTTGTGCAAAATATTTAAACTCAAGATGATTTTCTTGGGAGAAGATCTAAGTGTCTTGGGAGGGATCAGGAGAAGTCTCATGTAGTAGATGATACTTGAGCTGAACTTTAAGAGGAAGAGGTAAGGAAAAAGTGCATGGTGAGAGATTCTGCAAGGGCCTGGAAGTAAAAGCGGGAGTCTCATTTATGAAAAACACAGTGAAGTTTTTGTTGTACTTTTGGGTCACTTTACGGGATCATTGAAAAGTTCAGGAGGAAAGAATTTTTTTTTTTTCCAATAAAGAAAAAAAAGGGATAATGATACAAATGACCTTAATGGCAGCTAGTTGGTACAGTGGATAGAGTGCTGGGTTTGGAGTTGGTAAGACCTAATTTCAGACTTGACCTTAGGTACTATCTGTGTATGATAGGTGAATCTTTTCAGTTGTGTCCAACCTTCTGTCCCCCATTTGGGGTTTTCTTGGCAAAAAGTGATTTGCCATTTCCTTCTCCAAATATTTGCAGATGAAGAAACTAAGGCCGATAGAGTTAAGTGACTTGCCCAGGATCACGCAGCTAAGTAATCATCCGAGGCCAAATTTCAGCTCGGGGCCTTCTGACTCCAGGGTTAGTTCTCTATCCACTTCACCACCTAGCTGGCCATTACTGTTTGTGGGACTCTGAGTAAATTACTTCTGTCTGTTGGATTAACTACAAAACAGGGATAATAATAATATCTACCTCCCAAGGTTGTTGTGAAGATCAAATGAGATAACAGTGTCTGGCACTTAGTAGGCTCTAGATAAATGTTTGCTCCTTCCACCTTTCCTTGACTTTTCCATTCATTTACAGTTGGTGGGAACTATTATTGTTCTTAGTTTCTTTAGCTGAAAAGCTAATTTGCAGATTAAAAGCTTACATTTTTTCCCTCTCTACTTTTTCCGCAGTATGCCCTCCGAGATCTTGCTGAAGATATTTTCTTACTTGGATGCCGTTACTCTTTTGTGTATTGGCTGTGTGAACAAGCGCTTCTATTCTTTGGCCAATGACAAGTAAGGAGAAAGGCATAACAGTCAATGTTGTAATCTTTTATTAATCACCTGTTACGTATAAAGTCCTTATGCCCTTTAGAACTCTAGAAACTTTAGAATCATGATCAGTCTAATTAGGGGATAGGACACAGATATCCATAATACACAATTTGCAAAGTAAGGGTTTAGAGACATGAAACTGATATCTATGACTTCCACAGTGATGAGAGGGAGGGCTATTAATCCTAGAGGCATTAAGGAAGACTTCATACAGGGAATAGCCTTTTAATTTAACTTTAAAGAATGAATAAGTTAGGGTCAGATAAACTTAGAAAAGGTATTCCATATAGCAGAAGGCCTGAGCAAAGTCATAATTGTAGGAAAGTAAACAGTTTCTTACCCATTTTCAGAATATGCATATCTTGTGAGTAGGGAGAGTTAGAGTGAGAAGACCTATTGTCTTTTTAGTTTTCTTTTTTTGTCTTTCAGTGAATTAGTTTAATGAATTGGACTACAATAAAATGGCTCAGTAATATTCCATTACATTCATATATCTTAATTTATTCAGCCCTCCCTAATTAATAGGTACTCTCTTAGAGTAAGTTTTTTGAAACTACAAAAAGAGATGCATACGTTTTTTTGCAAGTCAGTCAGTAAGCATTTATAAAGAGCTTACTATGTACCAGGCACTTCACTGAGGACTAGGGATACAAAGAAAGGCCAAAGATATTCCCTGCCCTCAAAGAGTTCACAATCCAAAGAGGGTGACAGCATGCAAACAACTATGTACAAGTAAGTTACATGCAGGATGAATTAAGAAATAATCAATGGAAGGAGGTACTAGAATTTAGAGAAATTGAGTAAAGTTTCCTTTAGAAAGTAGGATTTTATCTGGGACTTTAAGGAAGTCAGAAGAGGGAGATGAAGAAGGACAAGCAGCAAAAAGGAAAGATGAAGTGTCTTGTTAATGGAACAGCAAGGAGGCCAGTGTCTCTAGATGACAGAATACATGGTAGGGTGGGGGGCAGGCAGATAAGGTGTAGGAAGACTGGAAAGAGGGAAAAGGGGCTAGGCTGTAAAGGGTTCTGAACACTAAGCAACAGATTCTTTGATCTTGGAGGCGATAGGGAGCTACTAGAGATTATTGAGCAAGAAGTCCTTTCCTTTTTTTGGTGGGGGGCTTATTTTTCATTTTTAAGGATTATTTATTTCACCCCTCATTTTACAGATGAAGAAACGAGAGAGGTTAAATAACTTATCCAAGGCCATGCAGGTAATAAGTAGCAAAGCTAGGATTTAAACTTCATTCCTCTGTTTGGAAAGTCAGAATTATATTTAATGCTCCTGTGAGACAACTCCACCTACTTGCATTCAAAGGTTGGGTCCCCAAAAGGGTAACTTTTTATTGCTGGGCCTGTGGGTACTATACCTATTACCTTAGTTCATGAGCACCTACCAGAGCCCTTCCAGTTAGCAAGTCAGTAAACTTAATTAGATGTTAGCAACAGCATTTATTAAGGTTGTTTCTTAATACCCCTTAGAAGAACATTCCCCTTAAAAGTTTAGGGTGCACGCTTGCAAAATACACACACATCTTTGCACTCAGCAAATGAGTGGACATGTGGAGATTATGGGTTGGGAATGGGATTAGTAACTCAAATTTCTAAAATCTACTTTTTCTCAATCCATAGCTGGTGCTTCTCCCTGCCATTAGGGGTTATACTGCTTGAAGCTTCCTTCTGCATTGGGTGGTGACTATTTCTCCACATCTGTCTGTTCACAGTGTACTTTGTTTTCACCCAGATGGATTTCTTCTCTCCCTCTTGTCCATTCTCTCCAACATAGTCATTTGGTGAAGGGGGAAAACGGGAAGGGAATACATTCCTCCCCATTTCCCTTTTCCACAAGTTCAGATGGAATTACCAGTTTCCTCTCTGGTTTGATTCTTTTGACTCCCTTATCTGTGTGACCCTGTCTCTGAACTATTAAACTATTGACATTTCACCCAGTTATTTAAAATTCCTAGAAGGTTACCTAGCTTGTTTATGCAGTTTCCTTTCTTGACCCATTCAGAGAGTTTGATTCCGTGTCAAAAAAACATAGGGTTTAAATTATCTTATTTATATATTAAAACTTGCTTACTAGTAACCACTTCAGTTGTGATTATGTAAGTTGAGGACATAGGGAATCTTATTCCCCCTCCTTTACAAATACATTTGTCATTTCTGCAAAAATTAAGGAAAACTGGTGGAAAAGCAAATATCCTAAAACTGAATAGTGGCTAATGCCATATGAAACTCTTGGGATGATTTCAATTTTTTGCATTCATATCTTACCTTAAAAATCCAAGTGCAGTTTTTTTAGTATAGTTAAGAAAAGAAGGTGATTAGTAGTATTTCATGGTATGGGTAAAAATTTAGTTGATAAGGTGAATCATGCAATTTTCAGTGGATGTTTCTAAGAAGTACTTAGGGAAGAAAAGGTACTGTGTATTGTAATAAAATATTGTATCAATATTTTAAAACTACTTTTCCAAAACAAAACTTAATGTATACTTTATAGAGATGTTTCTGTTTGGGTGAGGTGTAAATTTTAAAAACAACCTTATATAAAAAATCTATACCACCTTTTGTGAAATTCTGTGAAATAAGTCTCAGTACACCAAAATCTTGACCAACTTGAATCTTTAACATTTTTTTTCCTCTCTACATTTAGAAGATAAGGTATACAAGGAGACTAAATAAATAACCTCTAAGGTTCTTGCTGATGGTAAGAAAAAATTAATAATTAAAAGAGCACTTCATGTTAGTAATTGCTCTAAGTTTTTTTAAACTTTGCATTTTAAAAAAAGTAACATCTGGGTTTGACCGCTAGATCAGTATAGATCAGACCTGCACAACTTGGTAGGACGTAGGGGGCAAAATTAAAATAGGCTAAACTTCTTCAGGCTGCAGATAGGTTTTTAGTGGCTCACTTTTCTTTGCTTTTTTTTAAAAAAAATTTATTTATTTATTTTCAGTTTTCAACAATCACTTTTGTAAGTCTTAACCTTTCTGCCCCTTCCTCTCCCCTCCCTCCCTGAGACAGCAGGTAATCTTATATGTGTTCTACATATACATTCTCATTAAACACATATTCACATTAGTCATGTGGCATGGGAGAAATCATGAGAAAAACCAAAACAAAACATAACACAAGAGAAAATAGTCTGTTTTATTCTGTGTTCTGATTCCATTGTTCTTTCTCTGGATGTGGATGGCATTTTGCCTCGAGTCCTTTGGGAATGTTTTAGGTCCTTGCATTGCTGTGAAGGGCTGAGTCTATCAGAAACAGTCTTTGCACCCTGTGGCTGTTACTGTATACAATGTTCTCCTAGTTCTGCTTATTTCAATTAGCATCAGTTCATGTAAGTGTTTCCAGGTTTTTCTGAAGTCTGACTCATCATCATTTTCTTATAGCGCATAGCATTCCATTACATTCATATTCCACAACTTGTTCAGCCACTCCCTAATTGATGGGCATTCCCTCAGTTTCCAGTTCTTGGTTACTACAAAAAGAACTGCCATAAATATTTTTGTACATGTGGGACTTTTTTCCATTTCTGTGATCTCTTTGGGATACAGCCCTAGAAGTGATATTGCTGGGTCAAAGAGTATGCACATTTTTATAGCTCTTTGGGCATAGTTCCAAATTGCTCCAGAATTGTTGGATCAGCTCACAGCTCCACCAACAATGAATTAGTGTTCCAATTCTCCCACATCTTCTCCAACATTTATCATCTTCCTGTTTTGTCATGTTAGCCAATGTGATAGGTGTGATGTGGTACCTCAGAGTTATTTTGATTTACATCTCTCTAATCAGTAGTGATTTAGAGCTTTTTTTTTATATGACTATAGTTAGCTTTAATTTCTTCCTCTAAAAACTGCCTGTTCAAATCCTTTGACCATTTATCAATTGGGGAATGACCTGTGTTCTTGTAAATTTGACTCAGTTCTCTGTATATTTTTAGAAAAAAGGCCTTTATCAGAGCACTAGTTGTAAAAATTCTTTTCCAGTTTTCTGCTTTCCTCCTAATCTTGGGTTTGTTTGTGCAAAAACTTTTCAATTTAATGTAATCAGAATTATCCATTTTGCACTTTATAGTGTTCTCTGTGTCTTATTTGGTTACAAATTTCTCCATTCTCCATTAATCTGACAAACACACTATCCCTTGCTCCCCTAATTTGTTTATAGTATCAGCCTTTATACCTAGATCATGTACCCATTTGGACTTTATTCTTGTGTATGGTATCAGACATTGGTCTATGCCCAGTGTGCTAGTCATCTGATAGACCTTTATACACTGACTTTCCATAAATTTTCAGATTTTCTTGTGAGTTGAAAACCCAGGGATGTTTTAATTTGATTTTCATTTCTTAAGTATTAGCGATTAAGTATTTCTTATTGTTAGTAGTTTTTAGTTCTTAGAGGAACTGTTTCTTCAATTCCACCAACAGTTATCTAATGGAGGTATGCTTCTACTTTATATGTTTTTGTTAATTCTCTCTAAATTTTCGATGGGTAGCCCCTAACAAAGAGATGTGATGTAAACAGTTTTTTTTGAAATTGTTTCCTTTGTTATTTTTTGCTGCATTGATTTTATTTGTGCAAAAGCTTTTCAGTTTTTGTGCAATTATTTTTATCTTGTGATATCTTCTGTCCTTTGTTTATGTAAGAATTTTTCCTATTGTCAGAGTTGTTAAAGCTATTTGATTTTATTCTTTCTTCGTTCTTTGTAGTGCAACCTTTTATATTCAAATTTGAGGATCCATTTTGAGCTTATTTTAGCATATAGCGCAAAATGTTGATCTAAACCTAATTTCTCCTAAACTCCATTCCAATTTTCCTATCTTGTTGTTCAGTCATTCAGTCTTGGTCTGAGTCTTTGTGACTCCACAGACCTCATCAAGAGGTTTCTTAATTCCTCTTCACTGGTATCGTCTACATGATTGAGATTGTTGATATTTCTCCTGGCATTCTCCTGGCAGCCTTCATTCTGGCTTTTGCCTCTCCAACCTAGCATTTTGTGTGATTATACTCTGCATATAAGTTAAATAAGGTGATAACATGCAGCTTTGTCATACTCTTTTTCTAATCTTAAACTGAGCAGTTATTCCATGTTTGGTTCTAACTTGCTCCTTGGCCTGCATACAGGTTCCTCCAGAGACCAGTAAGGTGATTTGGTACGCCTGTCTCTTTTAGGACTTGCCACATTTATTTTTGAGGTCCGCATACTCAAATCAGTGAAGCGGAAGTAGATTTTTTTTTTCTTTTAACTCCCCTGCTTTCTCCACAATCCAGTGAATGTTGGCAGTTTGGTCTCTAGCTCATATGCTTTTTTGAAAACCAGCCTGCTCTTCTAGTAATTCTTGGTTCACATGTTGTGAAACCTAGCTTGCTGAACCTTAAGCATAATCTTGCTGGTCTGTGAAATGAGCATAGTTGTCCATTAACGTTCCTTGGAATGTTCAAATTGTCAGACAGTTGCATTTATTTCACACACCAACAAGGTAATGGTTAAGATTTAGCACACTAGTCTTCAGCAGAAATATGTGAACTGAGAATTTTCTCAGTAGTTTTTATCACTTGGAAATTTCTTTAAGTAATTCATTCTTATGTTTAAGTAAATGTGACTATTGAATTCAGGTACTTTTTCATTTTTACTTGTCATATCTGTTTAATTGAACTACTTTTCTGATTTTAAACCAATATCATATATTTTGTTGAGTACTTTGAAGTCTTCTTTCCTTCATTTCTACTTTCTCCCTTGATTGTTTCCTTTCAGATGCTGTTTCCTATTAAAATTACTACTAGCTTTTGTTTTTAAATACATACCTTTTATTAGCTTAAAAATGAACCTTCTATGCTTAATATTTTAGAGAGTTTTTTGCATATTTGAGTGTTGTACTTTGTTAATATATCATTGAAGCACATTATAATGTTTTTGTAGGTATGTCCACATGTCCACATATGTATACAGTGTAATGCAATGTAATCTATCCAGTTGTATGCTTTAATTTGGACAGTGTGCATTTTTCCTCTTCCTTTTTCCTCAGCTTTCTTACTAATTTTCCCTTTCTTTTTCCTTTTACTTGGTGTTGACCCCTCATATCTACTCCCATGGAGGAAGGAGTCTGTAGTGCCTGCTATATTCTGATCTTTAGGTACAGTTTCCTCTGTTCATGGGCTTAGGTCACTCCGGTTCCCTTTCTGTGTCCAGAATGGCTTGTCATACTATTTTATTGAGCAGGGATTCATCATCTGTAGTCCTTCTCGTAGGACAGGACTTAGCATTTATCCTGCTGATATATTGTGAGGCTTTGGGTATTGGAGTCTGCCCTGCTTTTGAACACAAAGCAGGAACCTGCTTTGCAGCTGAATCTTCTTATATATTTTGTTTCTTTCAATTAGAATGTGAGATCCTTGAGAGAAAGGACACTAAATTTTTCTGCTTGTGTATCCCCAACACATGGTAAGTCATATGGCTTGGCACATAATAAGTGTTTACTACTTTTTCATTCATTCATCTACTTTATTTTTCTAGTACGGATAGTTAAGCCACTTTCTTTTTGAATAATTATGGTTTTCATCATAGCAGCCTTTTGATATTCTGGGGCTTGATATAATTAGTCCAGTGAGCTCATAGGAGCACTTGGAAGACAATGAAAGGAAATACTTCTTTGGTTTAGATTTTATGAAGGACATCTCCCATGATGCTGATGAACACTTAAGTGAGTAGAGGTTTCTTTCTGTTTCATTCTTCTCCTGACCTAGATTCATCCTTAGTTATTGATCAACATTATCTCCATGGTCCATTCTTCCTTTTAAAGCACACTTCTTCGTGTCATCTGTTTTCATGTATAGAATGCTAATATGTATTTGATTCATTTCCTGAAGTAGAGAATTAAGTTGTTGGTTATTGAACGAATATCATAATAAGAGTACAAATAGTTAAATGAATATTCTAAAACTTTCTGAGAATGTATGTGAATACCCACTTTTAAGGGTATTCACTCTGTTCCCTTTTTTACCGCTGTCACAGCATAAAGTTGCTGTAGATGACATAGGATTGTTGTACATTTTAATTTTGTTTTAAGTGGCCAAAAATTTAATAAGTATTGAGTATGACCTTATTGTACATCATGAATCTTTCTGTGATAAGGTAGGTTGGTCCTCAAACAGCAGATGTAATTTGTTCCTGGTACCATACTCAAGAGGGCAACTAGAAGGTGCAATAGAGTGCTAGTCAGGAGTCAGGAAGACTGCTTGTTCTAAGTTCAAATGTGGCCTTAGACACTGGCTGTGTGACCCTGGGCAAGTCACTTAACCTTGTTTGCCTCAATTTCCTCATCTGTAAAATGAGATGGAGAAGGAGATTGCAAACCATTTCGGTATCTGCCAAGAAAATTCCAAATGGGGTTATGAAGAGTTGGACAAGATACAGTAGGGAAAATAGCTAAACAGTAACATGTTCAGAGTGTTACTGACACTTCCAATGCTTGTGCTCATGCTAGTTTAGCTTTCTGGAACCTAGAATCACGACTCTCCATGGGAGCAAACTTTTTGTGAAAGAAAAAGAGATTAAAGGTGAACGTTTTTTACTCTTTAAAAACAACAACTCTATTATGGAAAACTTGGTTTGGTCACAATATAATTGTTTCTTGTGGATAAGGACTGTTTTCATTTTTGTCTTTGTATTGTTAGCCTCTGGGAAAGTACTTGGCACATAGTCACAATTGATAGGCTTGTTGAATTTATTTTACTTTCTAGTATTTTAAGCATACATTTTTATTCAGGCATAATTACATACCTACTTTTAAATACTTTAGAATTAATTATTAGTGAGAAAATTTTTTTATGTAACTTGTTGATACCCTTTCATATTTTCCTTTGAAAACTGCCTATTTATATTCCTAAAGGGGCCAAGGTCTTCTACTGCATCCTGGGCCATCTCCAGTCATCCTGATGAATACCTGGTCACGGGATCCAAATGGCTCAGGAGGAAAAAGTGAGGCTGGTGACTTTCACAGCCCTCCCTCCCTTAGAACAAAGTCAAGTGCAAGTCATGTCATCATTTCTCTGATGTCATGGTCTTCTTGGAGAATGAAGGACGAACACAGCAACAACAACTTTTGAATTATTCTTACAAATGCAGATGAATGCTGTTGAATTTTAAGAAGGTTTTTCATTCTCAGTTTTTGCCATATTATGAGAAGTAGATTAAAGATTGGGTGTAAAAGATGCCACATTTTATTAGGGGAAACTAAACATGTTGTGTTTTGGGAACTTTAGATGACTCCAGATTGCCAGGTAGATTCATGAAGCATTCATCTTTAGGAAAGAATTGCAGAAAAAGTAAAAGGGCTTCCTGAACTCATGAAATGTAATTTTTCCCATTAATTTTTTCTTCTCTTTTGTCATTTTTGATGTTCTATTGTCATTTTATTGTTGCCCCCCCCTTTTTTTTAGCTTTTTTGTGAATCTCAAGGTCATAGGATCAAGAAAAGCCAAATTCTAACATTTTGTAACTGAAAATATATAGATTTAATCTCTTTCTTGAGATTTTGAACACGTAATCTACTAAACTCTTTGTTACTAATCTTCATAGTAATAAATGGATTCTATTGCCACTATATAGTTTGTTTCTAGGTCTTGGAGGGCTAATCAGGAGGGTGAAAATGTATCCATTTACTTCTTTAGTTTGTGGGAATTCCAATGATCTGATACTATAATTTCCTGCATATCTTCCTATTTTATAGCCAGTAAATCAATAAATATTATTGTCTCCTATGCGCCAGGCACTGTGCTAAGCACTGAGAATACAAAGAAAGGCAAAAGGCAGTCCCTGCTTTAAGGTACTCATGGTCTAATGGGGGAAGAAAATACATAAAAAGAAGCTGAAAAAACAGATTTTGTGGGAGTAAGGTACTTGGCTCAGGGGCATGATGACAGCCCAGAGGAATACATCTGGGTGGAAAATGATGAGATGGTTGCTCTGGCTGCCTTCCTTAAATGGAGAATCTGGGGAGAGCTCTCAACTGGCTACTTTCTACCCTCTCCAATAAGAGGGAGAGAGGAAGCCCAAGGGCAGTGAGTGCTATGAAGGTATGAGTTTCAGGGTTAATGTGATCTTGTGGGATGAGATTTTGGGGGGGCCTGATGAAAGTTCACAAGAGTTCATCCAGATGGGAGATGATTAAGCTTTTAGAAATCATTTTAAGGGAGTAGAGGTAAAGTACAATAGAGGACAAGTTTTGCAGTTTGGGTTTAAATCTTGCTTTTGAAAGGGATCATGGAGAAGTCACCTAGACACTTATTAATGCAAGAAATTTTTGAAGACGCTAAGGTATAGATGAGTTGCTTGAATTGCTGGAGAGAGTTTCCATATGAGAAAAAGCTAACAGGTAGTGGTTTATAATCAACTCAATTAAACATTTATTGAGCAACTCCAGTGTTTAAAGGTTATGCTTCATTTTAAAAATATCTGTAATCTAAACTATTTTCTATTTTTAGTTAAAACACAGGAAACTTCTCTGAAGTCCTGAAGTAAGTAAAGCAGGAACTGTCCCTTCCTCACTCCAGAAAGATTTTCTTGTCTTTGTTGTTGAGTTCTCCTGCTTTTTTTCTTTACAACTTCAGTACAAACCAACAGTTTGTTTTTCTTCAATATTGTGATAATTTATATAATAATACGTTATAGGAAAATCCATTGCTAAGACCATAACTAACATTGATACTAAGAAAAGTGAGATTCTGTGAATTTATCGTTGCCTACATTTTGAAGTTAACTCTTTTTAATGCAGAGTCTCAATTTCTTTTAACATTTTTTCTGCCTTTAATTAGATTGTGATTTATGATTTCATCAGTGTGGGAACTCCTTCCCCCTGTGTAGATTGCAACTTATTGCTAAGATAGGCAATACGTTTTGGAAAGTTGTTTGAAGCTCAGAGAAGAATGTCAGAGATACAATCCAAACTTAGCTTGTTCTGACTTTGAATCTATTGCTCTCGCCGCTATTCAGGGCTGCCTTTCACCTTTCCTGGTACAATTGCAACAGCTTCCAATTTGGTCTTCCTGCTTCCAGTCCCTCCTCTATACAATTGTTGAAGTGATTTTGCAAAGATGCAAGTCTGAGCATGTCACCACCCTTACTCAGTAAGCTCTAGTGACTCCACATTTTCTCCTGGATCAAATATAAACTTCTATGTTTGGCATTTAAAATTCTTTACAAAGTTGCCTCTTTCTACTTTTCCAGTCTACGTAGATATCACTCTACTCCACATTCTCCACGGTCTGGTCATTCTATCCTACTGGTTGTTCCTTGTACCTGATGTGCCATCTCTCATCTCTTTGCCTTTGCGCTGATTTTTCCCCATGCTGGAAATACTCTCTTTCTTAACTTCTATCTCCGAGAGTTCTTTCTGTTCTTCAATATTCATGTCAAGAATTACCTACTATAGGAGACTTTTCATTTACCCCCAAGTCCTACTTATCCCTTCCAAGAAATACCTTGTATTTCATTTGTATATATGTTTTACATATCTATATGTGAACATGTCATACCTGTTAAAGCTCCTTGAGGAAAAGGACTTTTTGTTTGTAGGTGTTTTTTTGTGTTGGTAGGTAGGTGCTTTAATTCATTGCTTATTAAACTGTGGGTTGTGAAGGGGTCACAAGTGGAAAAAATTTAAGAAATCCTACTTTAATGATTGCTTGCTCATTCATTGGGAGATTTAATTGTGATTTAGTGGAAAAGAGTACTGGATTTGGAATAATAGGAACTGAGTTAAAATCCTGGCTTTTTTACTATTATGCTTGTGTGACCTTGGGCAAGTCACTTCTCCAGGCCTTAGTTTTCTTACCTACAAAATGAGGGGGTTGAACTAGAAGAAATTTAAGAACCTTTTTAGCTCTGAAATTAATGACCTGATGAATGTCTTAGGTGGCTCAGTTACTGTGGGTTTGTTAATGGTTCTCAATAATCATTTTGAGTATCAAAGAGTCTTCTTGCTTGATTACCACTACTAATAGAAAAAGGGAACTTAAAATCTGTTTTCTTTAATTTTTCCCAGTTTTATTTGGTTCAGAATCTACTCCGCTTCTTTTTCACCTAAGAGATCAAACTGGGAAATGAATGCAGTTGAAAAGACAGCTGTATCTTTGAGCCATACATCACTTCATGACAAAGAAACTGGTTACTGGAAGAAAAAATATATTGTGAAACAAATAGCAGCTGGAAAAACAGCTGTAACTCAACTTCTCAAACCTGTAAATCCATACACAGGTCTGCCAGTGAAGACCAAAGAAGCTCTGAGGTAAGCAGTAAATTACAGAGTGAAGATCACAGTTCTTTCCCATAGTATGAGTGTGAATGTTTGATGGTTGATTTGAGATTGGTGAAATACTATGTAAGTGAAAAGAATATTTTACATACGCTAATCAGATATTTTATAGAGATATTAGCAAAATGTTGGTCTTTAAGCTATAATCCACGGCTCAGGATGCCCAGATCTCTGAGTTTACATGAACTGGATCTGATCTTGGGGCCATCCCCAAATTTCAGAATCTGTTTCTGGCTTCTTATAACCCACCTCAGAGTTTATTCTGGGTAATCTCCAAATATAGCTTATGTGAGGTTCATTTATAGATTTCTGCAGATGCGGATGAGTTAGTTCCTAGATGTCATACAAATATTGAAAGTAACAAAGGCATATAAGATTGAGGATATCCTTTATTTCATTCCACAGAGAATGCAGAAAGTGTACAGGATTCATAAGATACCATGAACACATTAAAGAAAACCAAACTGTTCTGGATTAGGCCTGACTCAGCCTACACTTCTGATGATTTAGGTTGGATGTTAGAACAAATGAGACATGTGTAGGTCAGTTAAAAGTTAAAAGAAGATTTTGTTAGCCATAGTAGCAGGAGGATATTCAACACAGACGGGTGTTGAGATTAGTTCACATTGACTGAGTTGGTGCATCACTAAGAATACAGGAGAGTGCCTGAAACTTGACCTTTTCTTGTCATGGCGATGAGAAAACAGTGTGAACCCAGAGTCCCCTCACAGAAGCAAATCTTGAGGGTGGGCTCAATACCTTTGAAAGAAACATGGGGGCAGGAATGCATCACTCATACCTTGAACACAAAGCACTTATAACAAGTAGCCCAAAGGTGTTCAGCACGCTTCTCCCTGGTGGCTGCTCCTGGAATTCCACAGTACTTGAATATTTCCAACTCTGTCTGTACCAGGAGTTTTTAATCTGGGTTTCACAGACCTCAGAGGGTTCTGTGGACAGATTTCAAAGAGGAGTCTGTGAATTTAGCACTTTTAGTGTTTTGATGGTAACCATATTCCAATATAATTGCTTTCCTTAGTAATCCTGTGTATTTTATTTTATGTATTTAAAAACACAGGCTTTACCAGACTGCCAAAAGGGAGTCCATGGCACAAAAAAGGTTAAAATTGCTTAAACCAAATGAATCCTTTTAGGCCATTTTGTTGAATTTCTTCTTCTAGAACACACCAAGGGGCATCTTTAAAGCAGCTAATTCATCTTAAAGTCACTGAGGCTTAGGAGTTGTCTTTTGACTGATTAAAAGATGCTAACAGGCATGTCCATATCTAATAGGAAAAAGTGTGGATAACCAAAGGTTTGAAACAGATTTAATTGCTCTGTAAATTAGTGAGATGATTAGAACTCCAGAATGAGTATGATATAGAAATAATACAGAGAACTAAAGCAATCATATTACTTATTTTCAGGAAATATGTTAAGTCAAAGAAGAAAATAATCGATGAATATACATTTTTAGCTAGGAAAATCTTAGAAACTTAAATTTTAGCTTGTTGGAAATAAGATTCTTTCATCAGGAATGCTGGTACTTGTGGCTACGGGGACACAAAGTCCCTTCCTGGGTGAAGGAACAGAGCACAGGCCAAGATTGTACTACCTTGAATACGCTGTTACCAGGCAGACCCCCAGAATTAGCTCTGAAACTACAGCATCAGGAAATACCTGAAGATAAGGACAGTGCCTTTTCCACCCTGACAGTAGAGACCTAACTTAAACATAAAGTTAAAATGAAAAAAAAAAATAGACTGGAAAAAAATGAGCAAACAACAAAAAAAGAACCTGACCACAGAAAGTTACATTGGGAGTGGGAAGAACAGGACACAAATTCAGAAGACAAGATGTAAAAACAGGTACAAGCATATTCATAAAGAAAAATCTGAATTGTACACAAGCCTAATAATTGTTGGAAGAACACCAAGGGATTTTAGAAATCAGAGAGCTAGAGGAAAAGTTGAGAAAAGAAATGAGAGCGATGCAAGGACATTGTGAAAAGAGAATTAACAGCTTGGTAGAAGAGGCACACACACACATACACATACTAAAGAAAATAACACTTTAAAAACAGAATTGACCAGTGGTAAGAGAAGTACAGAAATCTACTGAAGAGAACTCCTTGTAGTAGATGGTCAAATGGAAAAAGTTTCAAAAGCTCACTGAAGAAAATAATTCCATTAAAAATTACAAGTGGGCAAGTTGAAGTTATTGACTCCATGGACATCAAGAAATAATAAAATAAAATTTAAAAAGTGATAAAAACAGAAATTTGAAATATCTGGCAAAATGAACAACAATTTAAGAATTATTGAACTACTTGAAAACTACAGTTAGAAAAACGATTTAGACATCTTATCAAGAAATTACCAAGGAAAACTGCCCTGTTATCGTAGAACCAGAGGGATAAAATAGAAATTGAAAGACTCTAGTGATCAAATGAAAACTTCCAAAAATATTATAGACCAATTCTAGAACTCTCAGATCAAGGAGAAAATATTGTAAGCAGCCAGGAAGAAACAATTTAGGCATTGTGGAGCCATAGTCAGGATAACACAAGATTAAGTAGCTTCTGTGAAGAGTCAGAAGGCAATATGATGTTCTGGAAGACAAAGGAGCTGGGATTTCAACCAAGAATTATTTACCCAACAAAACTTGATATAATCCTTCAGGGGAAAAATGGATACTTAATGAAATAGGAGACTTTCATACATTCACGTGTTCTTGATGAAAAAACCAGCACTGAATAGAAAAATATAAAGCTCAAGAGAAGCATAAAGAATGTAAACATGAAAGAAATCATAAGGAATTCAATAAGATTAAACTATTTACCTTCCTACATGGGAAGATGAGACACGGAATTCTTAAGAACTTTCTCATTATTAGAGCCATTAAAAAAGTATATAAACACAGAGGGGATAGATCTAAGTTGATTATGATGGATTGATTTTTTTTTTAAAATTAAGGGGTAAGAAAGACGGATGATGCACTGGGAGAAGGGGGAGAGAGGTATATTGGGGAAAATTATCTCACATAAAAGAGGAATGAAAGGAAGACCTTTTAGAGTGGAGGAGAAGATGAGGTGGTGGCGGCCGTGGACAATGTTTGAACCTTGCCCCTCACAGTTGGCTTAAAGAACGAATTACATATAGACTCATATACACTTAAAGAGGGAATAACATACACACAGTTGTGTATAAAAATCTCTTATTCCAGCAGAGAAGTGGGATGGGAAAGGAATGAAAGAAGAGGGAGAGCTGATAGAAGGGAGGGCAGATTAAGTGAGGCAGTGATTAGAAGCAAAATAAACTTTTGAGGAGGAACAGGATAAAAAGAGAAAAAAACCTGGAAAATAGGATGGAGGGAGATACAGAATTAGTAATCAACTGCTAATGTGAATGGGTGAAGTAACCTATTAGAATAGGAGCTGATTTCAGACGTGATCAAATACCAGAATCCAACAATGTGTTGTTTATGAGAAATACACTTGAAACAGAGATATAAAGTATAAATAGGGGCCAGAGCAGAATCTTATTATGTTTCAGCTGAGGTTTAAAAAACAAAAACAAAACCAGAGGATTGTAGTCATGATCTGAGGCAAAACAAAAGTGAAAATAGGTTGAATTAAAAGAGTAGGAAAAGCTACATTTTGCTAAATAGTACCATAGATAATGAAGTAGTACATTGCAATACTAGACCTATGCACCAAATGGCATAAAGGACCATGGAAACAGATTAAAATTAATTGACAGTTGAGTATACTAATTCTAAAGAATGCATGGGGTCAAAGAACAAATCATAGAAACAATCAGTAATTTCATTAAAGAGGATGACAATAAGACAACCTACTGAAATTTATGGGATGCAGCCGAAGCAGTGCTTTACTGAAAATTGTTATCTCTAAATGCTTACATCAGTAAAATAAAGCAGATCAGTGAATTGGGCATGCAACTAAAAAACCAGGAAAAGGAACAAATTAAAAATCCCCAATTAAACACCAAACTAGAAATCCTGAAAATCAAAGGAGAGATTAATGAAATTGAAATAAAAAATCCATTAAATTAACAAAATTAGGAATTGGTTTTATTAAAAAAACCTAATAAAATAAGTATACCATTGATTAATATTATTTTTTAAAAAGAAGAAAATCAAACCACTAGTATCATAAATGAAAAGGGTAAAATTCACCATCAATGAAGGAGTTAAAGCAGTTATTAGGGGTTATTTTGCCCACTCATATGCCAATAAATTTAGCAATTTAAGTGAAATGGGAGAATATTCATAAAAACATAAACTGCCCAGATTAACAGAAGGGGGAATAGAATATCCAAATGAATCTGTTTTAGAAAAAGAAACCAAACAGGTTATAGAGCTTCTTGAGAAAAAGGCATCAGAAGCAGATGGATTTACAAGTGAATTCTACCAAATATTTGAAGATCAACTAATTCCATTGTTAAGCGATTTGGAATAATAGGCAATGAAGGAATTCTGTCCAAACGCTTTTTATGAAAGAAATATGGTACTGATACCTAATCCAGGAAGAGCAAAAACAGAAATTATAGGCCAATTTCACTAATAAATATGGATGCAAAATTCTAAATACTATCTCAGAAATTACAATAACATAAAGATTATACATTATGACCAAGTAGGATTTATACTACAAATGCAGGAGTGGTTCAGTATATCAGTAACAAAATTCACATGATGATATCAGTGGATGCAGAAAAAGCTTTTGACAAAATACAACACTTATCTCTATTAAAAATACTTGAAAGTATAGGTATATGTGGATTATTCCTTAAAATGATAAGAAACATCTACCTAAAATCATCAGCAAACATTATCTGTAATGGGAATAAATTTGGAGATTTTTAAGTAAGATCAGGTATGAAACATGTATGCCTGTTATTGCCAGTATTATGCTGTATTGTTCTAGAAATGCTAGGTATAGCAATGAGAAGAAAAATAAATTGAAGGAATCAGAATGGGCAATGAGGTAACAAAATTCTTTCTTTCTGCAGACAATATGGTAGTATACTTGGAAAATCCTAGAGATTCAACTAAAAAGCCAGTTGAAACAGTAATTTTAGCACTATATCAATATATAAAATTAATCCTCAGCAGATATAACATCAGTCATAACAAAACCCTGCAAAAAGAGATAATTAGAAATAGTTTATTTAAAATAACCATGGACAGCATAAAATACTTGGGAAAATTGGAAAACAGTCTGGCAGAAATTAAGTGCAGACAATATATGAAACCATTTACCAAGAGAAGGTCAAAATGGATATATGATGCATTAGACATAAAGACATAAAGAGAGATAGCCTAAGTAAGTTAAGAGAACATGGAACATAATATTTATCAGATTTATGGATAGAAGAATTTCTGATAAATGAAATAGCACTGTGAGCTATAAAATAGATAATTTTGATCCCGTTAAGCTGAAACAAAATTAATGTAGCCAAGATTAGGAGAAAAGGAGAAAATTGGGAAAATTATTTTATGGATAGTTTCTTGAATAAAGACCTCATGTCTCAATTATATAGAGAACTTTGTCAAATTTATAAGAATAGAGCCATTGCCCAATTGATATGAACAGGCAGGTTTTGGAGGAGGAAATCAAAGTTATACGTACTGATATGAAAAAATGCTCTACATCATTATTGATTAGAGAAAACAAGTAAAAACAACTTTGAGATACCATCTCATACCCATGAGATTGGCTGGGGATGAATGGGGAAAGTGACAAATGTTGAAGGGGATGTGGAAAAATTGAGACACTGATACACTCTTGGTGGGAATTGATCTAACCATTTTGGAGAGCAATCTGGAATTATGCCCAGAGAGTTATAAAACTTTTACATACCCTTTGACCCGGCAATACCACTATTAGGTCTATTTCCCAAAGTGATGAAAAAAAAAGAAAACCAAACAAACCTCTATGTTCTAAAGTATTTATAGCAACTCTCTTTTTTGGTGGTAAAGAACTGGAAATTTTCAGTTGGGGGGGTAGGTAAATAAATTGTGGTATATGACTGATGGAATACCACTGTGATGTAAAAAACTATGAGCAGTTTGATTTTAAGAAAATGGAAAGATTTGCATGAAAAAATGAAGATTGAAATGAGCAGAACCAAGTGAATGTTCTCTACAATAAGAACAGTAGTGTTCAAAGAGTGAATGTGCATGACTAAGCTATTCTGAGTTATGTTAATATTCAGGTCAACTACAAAAGACCTATGAAGGAAGTGCTATCCACCTCCTGAGAAAGAACTGGTATATGAAACTATGTATTATATTGTATTTGTGTGAGATATTGACCTTTTCTAGTACTGGTTTGGGAAAGGAGGGTAACAGCTTGCAACTCAAATGTAACCAAAAAATATTAAAGAAGAGAAAGTAAGAAAACCATTGAACTAATAAATAAAATTGAGAGATGATTTTATGAGGAAACATGATAAAATAGATCATCCATTGGTTAATATGATTAAAAAAACAAAGGAAAGCAAATCACCAGTATCAAAAATGAAAGGGAGAATTCATCATCAATGAAGAGGAAATTAAACCAATTATTAGAAATGATTTTTTGCCAATTATATGCCAATAAATCTAACAATCTTAAGTGAAATTGATGAATATATACAAAAATATAAATTATCCATATTAGAAGAAATAGAATACTTAAATAACCTTATTAAAAGAAATTGACTAAGCCATCAGAGTTACCTAAGAAATATGCCTAGGATCAGATGACTTAGCAAGTGAATTTTACCAAACATTTTTTGACATTTTTTTAAATTTATTTTCAGTGTTCTACTATCACTACCATATAACTTAGATTTTTTTCCCTCCCTCCCCAAGATGGCATACAATTTTATATAGGTTCTACACAGACATTCCTATTAAATACATTTTCACTGTAGTTATGTTGTGTATGAGAATTAAAATGAATGAGAGAAATCATATAACAAACCAAAATGTAACAAAAAAGAAAATGATCTGCTATATTCTGCAATTGAATTCCATAGTTGTTTCTCTGGATGTGGAAGACATTTTGCCTTAAAAGACCATTGGGAATTTTTTAAGCCCTTGCATTGCAATGAAGTTCCAAGTCTACCAGAAAAAATTCTCGCACACTGTGGTTGTTGCAGTGCACAAAGTTCTCCTGGTTCTGCTCCTTTCACTCAGCATCAGATCATATAAGTCTTTCCAGGCCTCTCTGAAGTCTTCCTGTTCATCATTTCTTATAGCACAACAGCATTCCATTACATTCATGTACCACAGTTTATTCAGCCATTCCCCAGTTGATGTTTTGGCCACCACAAAGAGTGATGCTATAAATATTTTTGTACATGTGGGACCCTTTCCCATTTTTATGATACACAGTTGTAGAAGCAGTATTGCTGGATCAAAGGGTATGCACATTTTTGTAGCCCTTTGAGCATAGTTCCATATTGCTCTCCAGAATGGTTGGATCAGCTTACAGCTCCACCAACAATGAATTAGTGTTCCAACTCTACTATATCTTCTCCAGCATTTATCATCTTGCTGTTTTGTCATGTTAGCCATTCTGATAGGTGTGATGTTGTACCTCAGAGTTGTTTTGATTCGCATCTCTCTAATCAGTAGTGATTTAGAGCATTTTTTTCATATGACTATAGATAGCTTTAATTTCTTCCTCTGAAAACTGCCTGCTCATATCCTTTGACCATTTATCAGTTGAGTTTAAAGAACACTTAATTCCAATACTATATAAACTTGTTAGGAAAATAGGCAATAAATGGAGTTATACCAGATTTCTTTTCTGATACTGATCCCCAAACTAGGAAGAGCAAAAACAGAGAAAGAGTTCCATAGATCAATTTCCTTAATGAATATTGAAGCAAAAATTTTAAATAAAATACTAGCAAGAAGATTACAGCAATATACCACCAGGATCATATACTATGACAAGGTGGGATTTATACCAGGAATGCAGGGCTAGTTCAGTGTCAGGAACAGGAACACTATTAGCATAATTGACCATATCAATAACAAAGCCAACAGAAATTGTGTAATTGTCTCAGTAAATTCAGAAAAGCTTTTGACAAAAATCAAAACATTCCGCTTAGAAAAGCTAGAAAATATAGGAATAAATGAAACTTCCCTTAAAAAATAAGTAATATCTAAAATCATCAGCATGCATTATCTGTAATGGGAATAAATTTGAAGCCTTCCCAGTAGGATCAGGGGTGAAGCAAAGATATCTGTTACATGCAGCAGCCCTGTTTCACTTTGGAAGGCACCAGAGTTTTGTCCACTATTCAGAACCTGGGCAAACATACCATCGTGAAATTGATGTACAATACTGATGAACTTTTCTGGGCAACCAAATTTTGACTTAATTTTCCATAAGCCCCTGTGACTAACAGTGTCAAATACCTTGGTCAGATCTACAGATGTTCTATATAGACCTCTGTTCTGCTCCTGGCATTTCTTCTGGAGTTGTTGGTCAGCAAATAACACATGCAACTGTTCCTCGGTCCTTTCTGAAGCTACACTGGCTTCGCGAAGATGGCTATGTGGCCATCTTCCAGGTGAAGAATCAGCCCATTAAGGGGGACTCTAGCAAGAATCTTGCCAGCAGTGACTAAGAGAGAGAGACCCCCATGATTGTCACAGGACAATCTATTCACTTTACCTTTATAGAGATGGACAGTGGAGGCATTCTTGAACTCCTGGGGCCAAAACCTCCTCTTGCCATATAACCTGAAAAATTTCAGTCAGTTTTTGTATGAGCAGTGGGCCCCCCTACCTTGTAAATGTTACCTGGAATAGAATCAACACCAGGTGCTTTGCCACATTAAAGGAGCCAAATGGCCCTCAAAACCTCTTCTTCAGTTGGAAGTTCAGCTAAGGAAGGGTTGACTTCAACCTGAGGTAGACAGTCAGTGGCCTCAGCATTGATTGATGATGTTCTGTTGAGAACACTATGGAAGTATTCAACCTATCTCTCTAGGATCATGTCCTTATCACTAATCAATGTGGCTCCATCAGCACTATTATTACACAGTTTTTCAGTAACATATTAGAAATTCTAGAAAGCAATAAGAGAAGAAAAAGAAATTGAAGGAATTAGAATAGGGATTGGGAAAACAAAACTGTCACTATGCAGATGAGATGATATACCTAGAGATTCAAACTCTTATTTCTGGGAAAACTGGAAAGCAATTTGGCAGAAGCTCGGTACAGACCAAGGGCAGGTATGTGGCGTGGAGGATAGAGCACTGGATCTAGAGTCAGCAATACCCATCTTCCTGAGTTCAGATCTGGTTTTAAGACACTTACTAGCTGTGTAACCCTAGGTAAGTTATTTAACCCTATTTGCCTCAGTTCATCATCAGTAAAATGATCTAGAGAAGAATATGGCAACCACTTTAATATCTTGTCAAGAAAACCCCAAACTTGCTCACTGAGAGTCAGAAATGACTATAAATGACTGAACAGCAACAAAAAGGTATAGACCCAACATTTCTCACCGTGTACCAAGATAAGGTCAAAATGGGTACGTGATTTAGACATAAAGAGTAATATAAGCAAATTAGAGGAGCATCGACCAGTTTACCTTTCAGATTTATGGATAGGAGAAGAATTTATGTTCAAAACGAGATACAGAGCATTATGGAATGTAAAATGAATAATTTTGATTACATTAAATTTCAGAGGTTTTGGACAGAGAAAACCAGTGGCTAAGATTAGGTGGAAAGTAGGTAACTGGCAAATATTTTACAGCAATTTTCTCTGATTAAGACCTAAATTCTCAAATACAAGAATGCAAATCATTCCCCAATTGATAAGTGGTCAAAGGATATGAACAGGCAGTTTTTAAAAGAAGAAATTAAAGATAGGATCATAAGAAAAATACACTGACTATTGATTTAGAGAAATTCAAATTAAAACAATTTTGAGTTACTCCCTCATAGTTATCATACTACCTCAGAGTTACTACCTCATACTAATATGATAAAAAAGGAAAATGACAGATTTGGAGGGGATGTTGAAAAATTAGGACACTAATGTGCTGTTGGTAGAATTTTGAACTGATCCAGCTATTCTAGAGAGCAATTTAAAACTGTGCCCAAAGGGTCATAAACCTGTACATACCCTTTGACCAAGCAGCACTACTATTCTATACCTCAAAGAGATCGAAGAAAGAAAAAGAATCTATTTGTACGAAAGTATGTGTAGCAACTCTTTTTATGGTGGTAAAGAATTGGAATTTGAGGGAATGCCCACCAGTTTGGGGAATGGTGGAACATGTTGTGAGATATAGTTATGATGGCATGCTATTGTGCTATAAGAAATAAGGAGCAAGCTGGTTTCAGAAAATCCTGGGAAGACTTACATGAACTGATAAATAGTGAAGTGAACAGAACCAGGAAAACATTGTTCACAGAAACAGCAATATTGTATGATGATCTACTGAATGACTTAGCTATTCTCAGCAATACAATGACCTAGGATAGATCCAAAGGACTCCTGTGGAAAAATGCTCTCCACCTCCAGAGAAAGAACTAATGGAGTCTGAATACAGATTGAAGTATACATTTTTAACTTTCTTTTTCTTTTGCGACATGGCTGACATGGAAAGATGGTTTGCATGACTGCACATGTACAGTTGACACCAAATTGCTTGCTGTCTTGAGGGGAGTGGGGAGAGTGGGAGAGAGAAAATTTGGAACTCAGAATTTTAAAAAAAATTGTTAATTATTTTTATAATTTATTGAGAAAAATAAAATAATAGAAAAAAGGAAGCAAGATCTTGAAACCTGACCCATGTTTGTGGAATTGAATTAACTCCTTCAGTATATCTTTTTGAACTCCACAGTGTAACATTTATATCTTCTCAAAAATAAATTCAAGCTCTTTAACTCCATTTTCTCCCCACACAGAGTATCTGGATTGAGTTGGGTGATTGTATTGAAGGAGAAAAATGGAAAAGAGTACATCATGGAGCAGGCTGAGTTTTCTGTGAATGATACATCTGTTACAGTTGTGTGGCATGGGAATAATTGGCCACATATAGACAAGCTGGCAACACTAGACTTATGTGGTGTCACACCAGTTTTTTTGGACCGCTATAAGGTCCCCACCAAAAATGGGTGAGTTTCATCCAGATTTATTATTGTTAGATTAGGAAAACTTGTTAGAGATAGTTGGTTGACATTAACTTTTTTAACCCTGGAGTGTAGTTAAAGATTGCATCTGAAAACTCACTGTCTCTTGCCTTATTATTTGTTCACTGCAAGAATAGACATAAAAAGTGTTGTGTATGTATGTGTACTCATGCTTCAGTTATCTAAAAAACATTAGGCTGGTTTGTTCTAATCAGTGCATTTTTTTTGACAACTTAGGATTCATCTTTAAGATTTTTTATTCTGTATTTTGCATGAGAATCTCTGTGTTGCCATAAGAAGCTGCTAGGTGGAACAATGGATAGAATTCTGGACCTGAATTCAAATTTGACCTCATAAAAACTGTGTGACCTTGGGCAAATAAATTAATCTCTGCTGCCTTAGTTTCCTCAATTGTGGAATGAGAATAGCAATAACACATACCTCCCAGGGTTATTTTTGAGAATCAAGTAAGATAATAGTTATAAAGTACTTAACACAGGGCCTGGCACATAGTAGGTGCTTGATAAGTGCTTGTTTTCTTCCTTTTTTAAAGTTGAACAGACACAACTTAAGCTTTACTTAGTGGTTCAGTGTCATCATTAGAAGTTGTTATATTTTATTGTAGATTGACTTCACTGACGCTATAATTCAAGCAAAGCAAGTGATAGGTTGAATAAATTCTGTCAACTTTTTTTTTTTGTTATTTTGGCTTATATAATATAAAAGTGAAATATAAAGTATGTTGCTGCTTCATCTCTCAATCCACATGACTATTTATCTATTAATGATGTAGATAGGAACTTTTGATCTGATTACTATAGAGAACTCGTAGATGAGAAAACTGCTTCTACCAATACAGATTTGCACCTTCTTTACAACTTGTGGTTTTAGAAAATTGTCTAGGGCATTGAAAAAAAGTCAAATCACTAGTCCAGGGTCGCACATCTATGTACCCAAAGTCAAAGGTGGGATTTGAGTCCAGATCTTGCTGATTCTAGGGCTTCATCAGTATCTACTTGATTATTCTGGTTTTCCAAACACTTTACATATATTACCTCATTTGAATGTTCATAACAATCCTGTGCGATAGGTAGTATCTCCATTATGCAGCTGAAGAAACTAAGTCTGAGAGATTAAAAGGCTTATCCAGGTTCACAAAGCTAGAGTCTCATGAGGTTTGAACCCAGTTCTATTTTAATACAAGTCCAATGATTTACTGTATATATTTCTCCGAAAAACAGTTATAGTTGATATCTTATATTTGCTTTAGGATCCCTTCCAACTCTGAGTTTAATTGGTAGTGAATTATTTTAAACTTCAATAAGTCTTCATATTCACTGTAAATATTCTTTGGCTTTTCAGCAGCCTTCAAACCATTTTTTCTCTTTTCCAAATTTTGACATCAGTATAATTTTTTTAGTTGCATGACATTCTTTCTTTGGAAAATGGAGAACATTATACCATCATGATTTTGTTGGGAGATATTGTTACTTCGTAGACTTTTGTAATGCGACCACTAAAGCGTGGGATTAAATTTTTGCAAATACAGACCTAAATGGGACTTTTTGTTTTGTTTTGTTCCACAGCCTAGCCATGGCACTTGACATATAATAGATGCTTAATAAGTGGTGGTGCTGGTTCTTGTTCTGAATGATTTAAGAGTTTGTTCTGGTGCTGGGTACTTTTGGGCAAATTGTTCTTTTTCTCTATATGTCTATATATCCCCTTCCAGAAGTAGATAGGAATTTTTTTTTTAAATGAAGACTTGAAGAATATTTTTGGTAGTGTTTTTGAGTGGGCAATGTATGTGACCCCATTTAATATCATACCTAATGCAATTAGCCTTTTAACAAAGCATGTAGCTTTATAATGTATATAGTCATTTCTGGAGAGTGCCTTCTGGATCATTTTCTTAGATTCAGCAAATGCTACATCACTTGAGAACATGTAGCATATTGTTTACAGGCCTTACGTCGTAAGTACAAACATTAATTTAAAAATGAATGAATGAAAATCTAACTTTAAGCAGACACTGTTTTGCATTGTCCTGGAATGCTAGGTGAATGCCACTGCTTGTCATAATAAAATGTCATAATATCTATGATGATAGATATTAGACAATGACAAATGCTAGAAGTTATTGGGGAAACTCATTGGCTGTAATTTATTCCCATTGAATCTCAATGGCCTTTACCTAGTATTTGATAAATTGTGGTAAACATACTCTTAAAAACATTTTTCGTAAATTTGTTTTAGGAGACATTTTTATTGCATATATATAAATGCTTTCATTAGGAAGGAGTAGGAATACTGTTACAGATTAGCATGACAAGAAAGGAGAAACTGTCTCCCCTGCCTTTGCCTACCTTACAGTCACCTGCAGATAGGTAAATCAAAACTCCTTTTTGGCATGATTTGAATTTTTCCTCAGACTCATGAATTTTCCTAAATTACCAACGTATGAAGCTTGAGTATTTTGCCTTTTATTGCCCTAATTTATGGGAAATGCTTGGTTAAATATGCCCATTGTTGGTTATGAATATGGGCTATTAAACGGTATTTATTTACATAGCCAAAGCATTATTCTCCTGAATTCCTCAAACTTTTCCAGTCCAGGGCATGTAAATTTTGTACTGAGCTAGGAATTATGATCCGTGTTTATCTGATCATTTACCCAGTTAGCCATGTATATATGTATTCATATGTTCCTAATCTGAGCTGTAGGCAAGGTTCAAAAATTGGTACCTCTTTTGAATTTCTCTTTACTGGAAGGCTTTAGCCTGCACAGAAATGTATGCAATTTAAGACAAAACAAATACCAGACGCTATGGAGATTATTCAGACTTATTTTATCTCCTGAATATTGCACCCTAGTGAATATTTTCCTTGCTTCCCCATAATCAACACCATATATGCTCTTAATATATGAACAGGTACAGAAATATCTATTTTGAATATGTATGGGTAACATTAGGCTAGGTAATTTGATTCCTTGCTCTGTTAACCCTGTCACTTAAAAAAATTAAGAATGAATCAGGTAGTCTAAGTCACAGGGTTGGGGAACATGCAGCCTTAAGGCCACATGTGGTCCTCTAGGTTCTCCAAAACTTCACAGAACAAATCCCATTAATAAAAGAATTTGTTCTGTTAAAACTTGAACTTAGTCGAAAGGCTGTACCCAAGGATCTAGAAGGCCACATGTTCCCCACCCTTGGTTTAGGAGAGTGGAACACAGTGGAACACGATGAAATGAATATTTATTACGCACCTGCTGTGTTCTGTCCTAGGATTTGGGTGAGAAAATTCTAGATGATGCAGATCCTTATCCTCATAAGGACTTATTGTTTGCTAGAGAAACATAACTAAGACCTAAGTATGGAATGAAATAATATGTTTGGCTCTGGGGAGGGAGGATAAAGTAAAGCTTCCCAGAGGAGGCAGCTTTTGAATTACACTTTAAAGGGGGGGTAAGAATGGAGCAAGTATGAATAATATTCAAGGCATAAGGAAACATATGAACAAATGCATGAAAATGGGAGCAGGTCAGTTCCACTGAAGGATAAAAAAATCATAATGTGAGCTTGTATTAGTAATGATAATTGATAATGATACTTTGTGAGGAGAGTTTTATGAAATAGGGAGGGAGCTGTGTAGTATCAAAGCACATTACAAGGATATGTTTCCCATATACGTAAGACTGGGATTATAGGTTTAGGTCTAGAATGAGCCAATAAGAGGCCATATAGTCTTATCATTTTACATATGAAGACCCAAGCTTAGTTACTTGCCCAAGTTCACATGGATATAATTGTACCTCGCATTTGTGAAGCACTTTAATATTTACAAGATATTTTCTTCAGAACAGCTCTATGAGGTAGGTCGTAGTATGAAATCTTAATTTTATGGATGAACAAACCAAGGCTCAGAGAGGCTAAACTACTTTCCCTGTGGTCATAAAGTTATTAAATGTCAGAGCAAGGATACCAATCCAGGTTACCTAATTCTAGGTCCAGTGATCTTTCTACTACATCCTACAATGTACCAAAATATCTTGATACGTTAGTGGAGAACTTTCTATATAGCATGTTAATAAAACCTTTAGAATTAACCCCTGATCTAATGCCAAAACCAATATTTAGAAGAAATCTTTTTGAAAAGATTCTGTTGGTTGCTAAGGATGAGAAGAATCTTAGGTGATTATTATACTCTTTGCAATATATTTTATTGTTAAAGTTGATTTAGAAATCTGGCTAATGTTATTTGACTCACTTTTTCAAAGTTTCTGCTTTTATGTTATTTGTAACATTTGCTCCTAGTCATTCAAAAGAAAATTTCTACAATGTCTGCTGGTATGAAAATATTAAAAACAGGTTTTGTTTTGTAACTTGTTTTGAGTGTTACCAAGTCAGCATTTGTAAATTCTGTATTAGTAATGAATTTAGAAGGCTTTTTCAGTCTAACAGTAGTCTGATTTTTCAGATAGTTGTTTGTTTTATTGAAGAGTAAACTGATGCAGTTCAAAGACTGATGGACAAGATAAACATGGTTTGAAATTCTGGCTCTTACACTTAAAGTTGTTATCCTGGGCAAGTCATTTAACAATTACTGAGTCTCAATTTCCTCATCTGTAAAATGAGGATAATCCTTGGGCCAAGAAAAATCTTTCATTACTCTTAAAAGTATTCTATAAATGTGAGTTTTATTTCATTTTCTTCACATGACTTTTAAATCAGCTGTGATTTATTATTTTTCCACCACTTGGTCAGCATCATTTGTGGAATGTCCTTTGTGACTAAAGAACTGTGTGGTAGGTACTAAAGGAAAGACAGAAGATAATTTTGTCTCCCTTATTATCTTTTGACTAGGACATTGAATTGTAGAGAGAGTAAGAGGGGAGGGCAATTTGAATGAGAAGTGAAATAAAATTGATGGGCTGATATTTTCTACACAAGTCAGATTTTTTTTCTCCTCAATGTTGTCACCTGTTGTAAAAGTTGGCTTTTAATATTTTCTTAATTGGCATTCTTAGATGTAATTCTTAAACCACTCTGATAATACTAAAACTCACTTCTTGTTTCCTTGATTTGGCATTTGATATTCAAAGACCTCGAAGGCGGTCCCTAGTTGCGGAGTACAATCTGACTAACCTAACTAAATCCACTTCGATTGGCTCTGACAGACTTATTCGGACCTTCTGCCTAAACCCAGGGCTTCTAGTTGGTCTGTGGAAGGTAAGATTGAAGTCCTTTTTGTGTAGAGGAGTTCCATTTACCTTTGTGTGAAAACATTGGTATGCATTTGCTACTTATAACCTGTCAATATTAGGCTTTATGATGCTTATGTTATCACAATCTATACTCACTGTTGTAATGAGTTTTCCTGTATTCTCAAGGTTTAATTTAACTATTAATAATACCATGTGTGAATGATTAACAAATCCACATTTTTAGCTGTGACCTTTGACTTCTTTAGTCTTATATTTTTAGTTTTCATCAGAACATCAAAAAACACAGATACCTGAATTTAACATGTTGAAAATGTTTTATATTCTCCAACAGCTATAACACCACTATTTCCTATGACTCCTTAGACTCAAAACATTTTAGTCTCTTGACCTTCTTTTGTCCCTTATATGCATTGTACCACTAAACTCTGCTAATTCCTTCTTTACAATATCTTTTGGATTTTCTCCTTCCTTTTCAGTTCCATAGCCATTGCTTTCCATGAAGTAATTACTATCCATCATCTTTCATTGATGGATAAATATGCCAGCTCTCTGGTTGATTTCTCTGCCTCTTGTCATTCCCTACTCTAATCCATTTTGCATACAACTACTAAGATAATCTTAGTGAAACACTATTGTTATCATGTCACTTTTCTGACTCCCCTAATCCTGATTAGGATTTCACTTTGACTCGTATCAAATCCAAACTCTTTACCTTAGCATTTAAGGTTTGCTGCCATCTATACTCCTTTTGTTCATTATCTTACCAACTTATTTTGTATGTAGACTACTGCGTGTAGACTTCTACTCCATCCAAGCTAATTTTTGCCATTTCTCCAGCACCATCCTGTGACTTGCTTTAGTATATTTTATCATTGCCTCATATGCACTCCTTCCTCCCCACCCCTCCAACCTTTCCTTAAAAACTTGATGAGAACTCCCTTCTATTAGGAAGCTTGCATGATTGTAATTCTTACCTATTAACTTCTCCAGTTAGTTACTTCCTCAGCACCTATTCACTCTATTACACTATATTGCATCTGTTGATATGTTGCTTAGTTCATGTGCTCTTCTGTTATTTTATCTATGTGTGTTCCATATAGATTTCAAGTTTTATGAGACTTAAGACCATGTCTTTTGCTTCTTTTATACTCTTCCTCTATTTACTCATCCATGGAGCCCATTTGTGGTGCTTTTCATATAGTAAGCTCCTAGTGAATGCTGATTGACCAGATAGGACATTGAATGTAATTGACCATTTTAGAAGAGAATTTAGCCATTTGCCCTTCCCCCATTAGGTTAGTTTCTTGTTTTTCTGTAGAGCTAGTTGATTGCTGTCTTTCCTTAT
This sequence comes from Bettongia penicillata ogilbyi, assembly GCA_023548195.1. NCBI lineage: Eukaryota > Metazoa > Chordata > Mammalia > Diprotodontia > Potoroidae > Bettongia > Bettongia penicillata. The sequence continues at coordinate 3,827,329 of JAJHZJ010000318.1, read as the reverse complement.
AGAGTTAGACTCTCTGGGTAAAAGAAACCGCAACTTGAAGTAGAGTCTTACATTTTCATACTTAGGTCAAACCTTTGTAAGTCTGAATAATTGGTTCCATGTAAGTGCTCTGGGAAATTTGAGGAAGGAGAGATCCCATTGAGCTGGAAGAATTGGGAAAGGCTTAATTGAAGGAACATTAGTAGAAGTGAACTTTGAAGGAAGAGAAGGATTTAAATATTTCATTATATTGAGAGAAATGGAGGGAGTATCTACAAGTCATGGGGTCTGCGCAAGTATACAGAGGTGGGGAAAAGACAGGGAAGAGATTGGGAAGTCATTGTCCATTTGGGCTTTACACTGTTGATGATGATCACTGGGGAAATTAACTGTTCATGTTAAAGTTGGATTATTTTTAGCTTTCTTTTCTTTCTCTTTGTAAAGAATACTAATGAAACATTTTTTTTGAAAAGACTATAAATATTATCGTGTGTGTGTGTGGATAGATAAGTATCTATCTATGTCTTTGTCTATATATCTTGTTCCTTCATAAGTGCTGTGGGTTAAATATCACTTATAATACTGTGTTTGTGTGAATGGTAGCTTTCCTGTCTGTTAGTATAATGCATAAGTCTTGTTAAATAGTAATCCTATATTAACAATAATAATACACTAGCACTGTACCAATATTATATTAGTAAGAAACTGCATTTATTGGCAAGATTTATGTGCCATTTTCTTTAAGAAGACCTCATAAAAAGCTAAAGTAGTCTGGGTGAAAAATGTATTCTTTGTAATTAACTTTCCAGAAAGAGAAGGAAATGGCTTTTGTTATGGCGAATCTTCATTTTCATCTACTGGTGGAGAGAAGCACTTTAGGCTCAACCACTGTGTACGTACTGAATTTTTGTTTTCCATGGTTTGTAGAATAAATGTGAAAGAGAATCAGAGTTTCAAATCAACTTATGCTAAGGATCATTACAAAGATCTTCCAAGATTTGGCACAACCCAATGGCATGTTGCTGCTGAAGTTACTAGATTATTCATGAGCACATTTCCTTTATTTGTTTGGGGTAAAATATGTGTCATGATTATGGATGATTAAAGGAGAAACAACTTCCACTATAGCAAGAAGTTGTTACTTTTCTCGGTCCTCCCTATGGAGAGAATTCTTGCTTTCTTTCTCAGAAAAGATTTATGATTTATTCCCTTTATTGAATAAGACTTAATTTTTCTGAGTTGCAATCTTTTTATGTAGTTTTAAGAAATAGAGCTACCTTTGGCACATTTTTCTGCCTGAAGGGTATTCTTTTATTGCTGATCAGAACATTAAGAAAGGAATGGAGTTGCCTTTAGATAGTCAAGAGTCCTAGGAGTATATTTCTACATACTATGGTTCAAATGTATTCACCCTGGGTGGAGGTTACCCATGCATATTTTATGTCTTCTAGGTGTCCGCAGAACTGATACCTTCCAGTGGTTTGGAGAAATGGACATTTTATAGGAGTTAGAAAAGGCTATGCCAGTTTAAACCTCATGTAGTTATATAATGTTGAGAATTATTAGGAAACCTGTTGTCTTTTTATAGTAGTGGTGGAAGTGATGGGTTATGTGTGTCTTTTAAAAAAATAACATTATAGAATCCTAAATCTTAAGGGCCCAAAGTGAGCTTTGTGTTTGACCTTTGATATTGTTTGTTGAGTTACATGTTTGTGTGTATTTTTTTTTAAAGCCCTTATGTGCTGCCGCCTCACATTCCTTTTCTGGATGACATTGACCAACAATATGGACTACATGGTTATCAGCTCCATGTTGACATGCACAGTGGTGGAAGTTCCTACCTTTGTGGTACCTTTCGTAATCTCTTCAGCAGGAAAGGTGAAGTTGATTGAATTTTAATTTTAATTTTACATTTTTGAAGTAGGAGGATCTGATGAACAAAGATGTAACTAGCAGTTTTTAGGCCCCGTCCAACACTATCCACTTCTCTTAACATGTGACCTCTTTTCCCTTCTGTGAAGCCTTTACCCTTCTCTGTGCAACTCCTAGTTGTAATATATATCTTACATTCCCAGGATGTATACTGTTTGTTTCTGCAGTTCTCTTTGCCTCTTTTTAGCTTCATAACAGTCCCCAGCATGGCACCCATTTTATCATCTTCCCACTGTTACTTGTTCTGTATTCAAGTCCCTTATTCGAATTCCCCTTATGTCTTAAATTCCTTCTTGATAAAGGAAAAGGAGAAAGAAATTTTGGCAAGTTATTGGTGAGAAGCATCATTTTATGGCTGTGCTTCTTCCTTTTTGGCCTATATCCTCCTATAGCCTTTCAAGCCTGGGGTAACTACTCAATATCTAATGCCAGAGTGCTTCCTGATTATGTGGTAGGCCCTAGAATTGAGTTGTGCAAAACAGTTATAATTCCTGAAATGGTTGGTAGATATGTATATGGCATAATGGTGGGGGAAGAGGACATAAGAAGAGACTACTGCTATCTTTTCTTATTCATTACATCTAACAGCCAAGCTTGGGTCTAGCTTTATAAGGAGAAAGAGAAAGAAACTTGAGGTAAGGAGCAATGGGGAAGGGAAAAGCTAGGGAACTTTTGGTGACTAAGTTAGATGGAAGGAGAAAATAAGACCACTAGGTGGGGTTAAGACAGAAAAGAAAGAGGGAAGGGAGCAAGAGGAGATGATGGATGGAGTAGTTAGGAATGGATAAAAGAAATTTTAGGAGCTGGTAGATACGCTTAGCTAGAGTGGGTTAGGGCAGTAGTTGTTCAAAGGAACGAAGATGAAGGGTTGAATAATAACTCACATTTATATTATACTGAAGCAATCCATCTTGCTTTGAATCACCCTGCATATACCACCAGTGAGGAGACCACTGGAAGTTACTTCTCCATACTAAATATCCCCAGAATGTTTAATAGATTTATCAAATAGCATGCTCTCAAGGCCTTTTACTGTCCTAGTTGTCCTCTGGATATTTACAAGCTTATTTGTGTCTTTCCTAAGCTGTGGTACTTAGAAAAGAATGTATTATCTCCATATGTAGTCTGAACAATGATCACTGTATTAAATTTATCAATTTCCTTAGTTCTGGGCATTACACTTTTCTTCGTTCAGTCTTAGATCATGTTTTACATAATTTACATTAACTTAGCAATCTACTAAATGCTGAGATCTTTTTTAGATGCATTCTCCTATCTAGTCATATGACTCTCCACTTGATATTTGAAAAGCTGACTTTTGAACTTGAGTATAAGGGTTTCTTTCTTGTTTCATCCTACTATATTTCTCACAGTATTCTAAAAGACCCTTAAGATTTTTTTGGATCCCTCATTGTGTTAGTTATTTCTCCTAGTTTTGTGTCATCTGCAAATTTGATAAGCATTCTACTTATATCTTTATGCAAGGCATTGGTAAAAATGTTAAGTAGAAAAGATCCTTGGGGTGCTGTACTAAACACCCTTTTTCCTACTTATCATAGGATGATTGATATCTACTCTTGCAGTCTAGCCATTTTGCCAGTTCAAATCTGTGTAACTATGTAACATCAAAAGACATTAAATTAGTGTGATCTGACTTGTTCTTGGTGAAGTCACGCTGGCATTTGGTGATTATTGCTTGCTTCCCTTTCTAAATGATTACTAAGTTCCTATTTAATAGTACGTTAGAGAATTTTGCTAGGAATCCACATCAGGCTTACTGGCCTATACTTTGCAGACTCTACTCATATAATCACAGAATTTTAGAGTTGGAAGGGAGTTATGTGGTCATCCATTCCGACCCATAACTGAAAGAAATCCTGTAACTTTAGCGTACCTTACACGTTCATCCTCTGCCTGAAGACATTTAGTGAAAAAAAGCCTACTACCCACTATGCTAGTCTGTTTCACTTTTGGACAGGAAATTGGTTAGGAAATTTTTCCTGAAATCATACCCAAATTTCCATATTTGTAATTTCTACCCATTTGGCCTGGTTCTGCCCTCTGAAAAAAATGGTTTATTTCTAATAAAAAAAAAAATTAGATCACTTCCCTGCTCTAGTCCTACAGCACTTCTCATGTTCTCCATGATTTTTCTGATCTATCTTGTCTTTCCATCTTTTCTCCCTTTTCCATACTTCCTAAACCTGTTCTTTCCCCTTGATACAATGACAAGGTAGTCCATCTTCTCTGTACTTAGTCTATCACCCCTGTAAGTCCTTCCCTTTATAATCTTTTACCCTGTAGTTAGTCATACATCATCATCCACTTTTGATTCCCTTCATTCCTTGTCTTTTTGCTACTCTTGCCTTTTTAGCACTCAATATTTCATTATTCCCATTATCCAGTTCTTATAGGATTATAAATCTAGATAACATAGTTCAACATCCTTATTTTACAGATGAAGAAATTCAGAACTCAGCCTCAGATTAAGAGGCCCAAGGAAGTTAAGTGACTTTTCAAAGGTCAAATTATCTAGTAATTATGAGGAGTTTCATCTAAGTGTACAGTCAGATCTTTGTTCTGTCTTGCAGTAGGAAATCATGCAATCATGTTGTCTGACTCCTTACAGATTTATGTTAGATAATTTTAACTAGGCCTTCACTGCTACACTGCTGCACGATAATCTCTTATATTCTTCCCTAATTGACCTTCTCTCATTACCCCTACCCCCTACCCCCTTAGCACCTCTTCCAAATTTCCAAAAGGAGGGAGCATCTCTAACACATTTCAGAGGAGGGACTTTTCTTATTCAAAAGAGAAAACTTGGAAGGTATCTTTGGAGCTGATACACCATTGCTCTGGTCTGAACACAATATTCCACTACCATCTACTTAAAGGAAGAAAAGAAGGAAGGAAACAAGTGTTTATTAAGCTCCTGCTATATACCAGACACTGTGTTAAGCACCTTACAAATATAATATTTGATGTTCATCACAACCCTATGAGGTAAGTACTGTTATTATCCTTATTTTATAGTTGAGAAAACTGAAGTAGGCTGAGGTTAAGTGACTTGCCCAGGGTCACAGAGCTAGTGTGAGACTGGTCTCAGGCTGCATTTGAACTCAGATCTTCCTGATTCCAGATCCAGCACTCAATCTACTGTGTGGCCTGGCTGCCTGAAAGAATATGCTTTAAATAAAACTCTTGTATAAGTCTTATGCATGTATTTTCTCTTCCTCTTTATAGTACAGACAGAAGATTTTAAATCCTTTGCTCCTTTTTCCTCTTGCTACTGCTCTCTTGCCAAATCTTAATCCTGAAGTACTGCCTCCTCTCCTTAGCTCCTGAATGCCACTGACAGAAGTCTCTTAACCTTACCGGTTGACTATTTTAGAAATTCACGCACTGCAGCCTCATCAGAGCCATATGAGGTTCCATTATAGATTCCCTGTCTCAATTCCCAGAGAAGCTATTTCAAACTGCTTCTTTCCTACTCAGTCCCTGCTCCCTCTCTTTTTAGGGTCTTATCTCTTTTCTGAAAAAATTGAGGCCAGTGGACGAGAACTTCATCTTAGCCCATTCTCCACCTCAAAACCCTTGGATGTCTTCCACTCTTTTTTCATTTCCCCCAGTCTCTGAAAAGGGATAGTCTTTTTCCTTGTCAAGGCCAGCCCCCCTATATGTGATAATACACTTTTTACACATAATATAAAATATATAGAATATATAGATAAGTAAAAGCACATATATCATCTTCTCACTTTCAAAGCCAAACTAACTGGAAAACAGTTAACAACTGTACTCACTGTCTCAACTTGTTTTGCTCCTATTCTTTCTGACTTGTAATCTCATCACTCAAATAAAACTGCTCTCTTCACAGGTACTGATAATCTCTTGTTTGCTCAATCTGACAAATTTTTCTCAGACCGTATTCTTCTCTCCCTGTTTACTGCATTTGACATTACTAATCATACTGTATTGTATATTCTTCCCTCTCTGAGTTTTTGTGACATTGTTCTCTGCCTGCCTTCCAAATCACTCCTTCTTAGTTTCTTTGGATGGCTCATTGTTTGTAGTGTTAGCGTCATCCTGGCCTCTCCCTCTTCCTCACCCTATGTATCAAGTCAATCACTAAATCTTTTTGTTTTTGCCTTTCCAACATCTCTTAAATCTTACCCCTTCTCTTTAATTACACAGCTACCACTTTAGTTCAGGCTTTGTTTATTTCTTGCTTAGTTCCTAATTGGATTCTCTGCCTCAAGTTTCTCCCCACTCCAGTCCATCCTATACACTGCTGTTAAAGTAATTTTCTTTAAATGCAGATCTGACCATGTAACTCTCCTACTCATTCAGCTTCAGTGATTTATTGCCTCTAGGATAAGGTACAAAATTCTCTGTTTAGCTTATCACAGTGTATCCCCAACCTATCTTTCAAGTCTCATCAGATCATTGCTCCCTTCCTGCACTCTGTAAATCCATCTCCTTTCTTTGTGTTTTTTGCATTGATCCTCCCATACGCCTAGAATATATTGTGTCCTTCACTTGCCTCATAAATTTCCCTTTTCCCTTTTGGTTGCTGTGTAAGCACTATATTTTGCATGAAATCTTTCTTGATTCCTTTAACTACTAGTGCCCTCCTTCCTAAAATATTTCATATATATTTGCATTTATTAACTTTAATTTATGCTGTATAGATTTTAATATGTGCTTCCCCATCAGAATATAGACCCCTTTCAAATAGGGCATTTATTATACTTGTATCTCTAGCAGCAACCAGTTAGTCAGTGAACACTGTTTAAATGCCTACTATGTGCTAGATACTTGTAGGCATTGAGGATACAAAGAAAGACTTTTGGGAGTCCCTGTCTTCCAGGAGTTCATAGCCTACAATGTCGCACACTTACACATTCAATAAATACTTGTTGATTGATTGATAATTACTTGTTTGGAGGTTCTTTTGATTTAAATGAAGGAATTAAAATGGATAAGAGAAACTGATCAAATATTTTCCTCATTTTTAAATTTTAAATTCAAGAAATCTTCATTCCAGTTGTTGTAGTAAATGGACAATTTAATCTCGCTTCCTTTTTATGTCTAAACTCCTATAAAAAGTTTCTGGTTAATATTTGCTTACTTCTCAATCATAGGATCATAGGTTTAGAGCTGGAAGGGAACTCAGAGGTCATTAAGTCCAACTCCTTTCATTTTGCAGGTGTAACTGAGATCCAAAGATGGGGAGTGACTTGCCCATGAGTTATACGGTTAAAAGTGTTCAAGATGTGATTCAGATCTAGGTCCTCCTAATTTCAAGTCCAGCGTTCCCACTACTACACCACAATGTGCATCTCTTCCTTTACAATCAGGTTTCTGATATAGGCTCCCCTCCCTTAGTCTTCTTGTTGATGCCTTGAGTGTTAAATCTACTGACCTTTTCTTAGTCATTGTACTTCTTGACCATTTTTTCTGTTGCATATGTCTTCCTTTCTGACTTTCCGCTATTTTTTTTTTCATTCTTATACATGTCTAACAGCTGTTCCTCAGTCTTCTTTGCTGGTCCATCATCTATCTCTTACCCCTAATTATGAGTATTCTTCAAGGTTCTATCTTTTCTAGATTTACACTCTAACAATGATTTTAGTAGCTTACTTTGTATCACCCAAATTGATGGATACAACCCTGATTTCTTTGCTGTATCACCAAGCTGCTTATTGAACTTCTCTAGCTAATGTCCTTTCTGCGTCTTAAACTCAGAATTTGCTAAGTTGAGTTCATCATCCTCATCCTCCTTTTTCCCATCCCTTAAGCAACTTGCCGTTTCTCTCAACTTCTGATTTCTATTGAGGGCTAGCATTACCATTCCAGTCATGCAAGTTTGCAACTCACATGAGTGTCACTCCATTTCAAGGCTTCATTACCAGTTACCTGGAGTATTGTAATAGTTCCTTAATTGGCTCCACTACTTACAGCCTCTCCCCTTTCCAATCCATCCTTCACTTAGATGCTAAAGTAATTTTTATAAGGTACAAGTTTGATCATATCACTCCCTTGTTCAGTACCATTAGTGTTTTTTTTTATTAACTATAGGAAAAAATACAAACTCCTCAGCTTGATTTATAAAGCATCCTACAATCTGGCTCCTCCCTGCATTTCCAGCTTTATCTCACATTACACTGTTATTTTCAAATTTTACTACTAACTTTTCCCTTAATTCAACTCCATATTCATTTGCTGTGCATTTCAACAAATTGTACCTGATATTTAGAATATGCTTTTTACTTATCTATAGATCTCATGTACTATATCTTCCCTTCTGTGAAGCCTTCCCTCATCTATCTAGTTATTAAACGTTCTTTCCCTTCTCAGATTACATTGCATTTTATTTGTATGTGTCGTATCTCTAATAGAATGTTAGCTGCCTGAGAACAGGGACTGTTTATTTTTATCTTCCTATTCAGGCAACTGTCACACTGCTTTGCATATAGGTGATTGTCAAATGACCATTAAACTGAAATTAATAGTTTGCCTGAGAGTTGCATAGTAACTTGTGATGCATAACCTTCTAACTCAGTTACATGTTGGTTTGGCATTTGGACTTTTTCTGCATTTGTCAATGTGCCTTTTTTCCTGACTGGGAAGGTGTGTTCCCCTCTATGCATATGTATATATCTTGTTCTCTGACTTCAGACTTCTCAAGATTAAGTGCTCGCTTGTTTGCTTAATTTGCAGTTTCATTTATAGATAAATGAATGTTTAAGAAAGACTGATTAGAGGACTAGAAGGATAATTAAGTGAAATAAGGGGGCTTTTTACCCAACCAGGAATCTTTTTGAAAAAGGCATTAAAAAAAAAATAAAGAAATTGACCCAGACTTCAGCCTAATTCAGTGCCTGAGTTCAAAATAACTTTCCTTGTAATACAGTTTGACTCTTGTGAGAATTCAGCAGAGGGCACTATTGCTATCAAGATTTTTAAAAACACAGTGTCCTTCTACGGTTTTTGAGTAATTCTCATGTGGTTCTGTATATATTTAGTATTTAGTAACCTCCTACTTTGTCGTTTCATTTGATGAGTTCAACATTCTGCATAATGTCTTTCTCCCCTCCCCCCAGTACTTTGTCATAGCATTTTATCCTTAGAATTCATGCTATTGTTCTCTGTTCTTCTATTAGCTACAATAGAATCTTGTCCAAATAATTGATTTTTGATAGTGGCCCTTTGAGCTCTATCTATCTTTTTTTGTTCTCCTAGGGAACAGATATATCTGCAAAGAACCATGAACAACAATAAGCCACGTTTCTATAGTTTTTAAAAAAGTTTTGCCACACATTTTTCCACAATTTAGTGAAGTAAAGATTTTTAGCCTGTTGATGTTGTTTTCAGTCATGTCCAGTTCTTCATGAACCAACCCAATTGTTATTTTCTTGGCAAAAATACAGGAGTGGTTTGCTAGAAGTGTCCGAGGCCAGATTTTGAGGAAGGAAGAATGATATAGTGATGAGAGATGGGAAGATTGAGATTTTTTTATTTTTTGGCTTTCAAGGAGTACATTTTAAAAAGTATTTCAACTTCTGAGAAAGCAGCTGTGTGGCTCAGAATAGAGTGCTGAGAAAATCATCATTCAGGTACATAAGAGTCTGACAACTACTAGCTGTGTGACCTTGTAAAGTCACTTATTTCCCAGGATTGTTGTGAGGACAGAATGAGATAATATTTATAAAGTTCTTTTCAAACCATAAAGTGCTATTTAAATGCTAGCTATTATCTGTATTATTATTATTATTATTACTGTGGGCTAGAGACGGCGTGGTACAATGGAAAGGATAATATATTTGGAGCAAAAGGATCTAGGTTCAGATTTTACCTTGGTTGCCCCTTTTGTCACTTTGGGCAAGTCACTTAATCTCTCTAGGCCTTAAGTTTCTGATTGGTAAAATGAGAGGGCTGAATTTGGTGGGCTCGTAAGTCCTTTCCAATTCTATATTTGTGCCCCTATGGTCCTTCTTTTCATCTGATTGTGATGTGCTAGAGCTAGACTATCAGGAACACGTCACATTGTCTAAAATACTAGACTCAGAGGGCAGTGCAGAAGAGAAGAGCATGCTTTTTTTTTTAAATCAATAGAATCAGGATTGTTTATTTTACAGTTCTTTTGTTTTCTAGCATTTTGTCTTTGAATAAAGATACTGAGGATGAACTTGAAGAATTCTTTTCTTTTTTCTTTTTTGAGGGAGTAGGAGATAGGTAGAGGAAATTTTTCAAGGGAAAAATTGGTAGTCTTAACTTACAGAGTCCCTGTTTCCTATCCTCTTCAAATGAGCTCAAACTTGACTAAGTAGATAATGTAAATATTTACTCTTTTTTGTGTTTAGGTGTGTTTGTGTGTTCAGTATTTTATTATTCAGTTGTATGTTAGTTGGTTAGCAATACTAGGGTTGCATGGCCCTTGGGTAACAGAGAACATGTCTTTCTGAATTATTCAGCATAGCATTTGTGTATGGTACTTGCTTAGTAAAGGCCATTCGATGACAAATTTTTTATTCCATTAACAATTGATATATTTTTAGGAAGAATTAGTTTGCACTTAGTTAGGGAATTTTACCTAATAAGCCTCATTCTTATCTATCTATCCTCTGTTTTCCTGTTTTTGTTTATTATTACTTTTTCTTTTAACTTTAGTAGCCATTTTTAACAATTTCTTATTTCATATATTTTATGGAAAATGAACCCCCCCACTTCGAAGTCTAAATGAGACTAAATTAATTGTAGATATTTGGTAGTTAAAAATGAAAGAAGAAAAATGAGAGGATAATATTTTGTGTAAAATGGACCTAGATATTAGTTGTGAATCCATTGGTGGTGGTTCTTCATTCTTGAAGAGGACCAAAATGACATCACAGTGCTGGGGGGTCAAGGTACAGTATATCCAACTGTGGCTGATCAGACCAGTCTAAGTTTGGAAGGCTTTGCTGCAGGTCAGACACAAATAGTCCACGTGAACATTTGGAGTAGAAATGTCTCTAAATTTATACATCTAGTTATGGCTGATGTAAATTTAAAAGAAAATTATAAGCCCTAATTGGTAATAGCTATTTCATTACTGCTATAAATTTTTTAGATTAGGAGAGACTATATATATTAGATAATGATGTCTTTCAAATTAGAGTCGCCTAAGTCTAATTCAACATAACTACTTCTGGATGTTGGATTGGAATTCTGTTTTTGACACAGAATCAACATCATATTCTCTTATGACTGTTGATTTTATCAGCCAGTTGTCCTTGACCACATGGGTGTTTTAACTATCTCCTTTTGCATTTGAGAGCAGCAGATGTGATAGATTCTCATGGTTGTCTGTAAATCTTGCATTTTTATTGGATAACTACTGAAAAAAAGATCAGTGGATTTGGAATCAGAGGTCCTGGGTGTTCAGATCCTGGTTCTCTTAATTGACTGTGTGATCTTGAGCAATTTGCTTAACCCTTTCACTTCAGTTTTTATAATAAATGAGTTGTACTAGATGATATCTAAGGTTCTTTCTAGCTCCAAATCCTGTGACTTTAGGGAAGATTTCTAGTGCTTAGAAATGCTGTCTTATATTTGTATATATTTTGTATGAGAATTAGTAAATATGGGATATTCTTTATATCTCGCATTTTAAATTTTTATGGATAGCTTTTAAAAAAATCACACTTCTTTCTGGGAGGGGACATCTAGATAATTACTCTTATTTCTGAATATTTTCCTTTCTTCTCCTCTACCTAGCAAGCCATCCTTTATATACAAAGAATAAGGAAAACAGGAAGAAAAAAGTTCATTGAAACTAAGCATAGTGTGTATAAAAAATGTGAATATAAAATGATGAAATGAAATGTTGTATAACTATATAGTAAAGCTCAGCCCAAAGATTAGAAGACCTCTTCTTCCGATTCCTTTCTTTGACGATGCAATGGGTGTGGCCCTTTACATACGCTATGTGTGCATATGTGTATCATTTAGGTGGTACAGTAGGTAGAATGCTAGAAGATTCTTCTTTAATTGAAATCTGACACCTACTAGCTGGGCAAGTCATTTAACTTTGTTTGCCTTAGCTTCCTTATCTATAAAATGAGTTAGGAAAGGTAAACCATTGTGGTATCTTTACCAAGAAAATGCCAAATGGGCTCATGATGAGTCAGACACAACTGAAAATGAAAAACAGCAAACATACTGTGTACATACATGTACACAGAATTTTTTTTCTGCTCATTCTGCTTACTTCATTTGGCATTAGTTCCTATGAATCATTCCATGATTCTGAATTCTTCATTTCTTTACAGTATAATCACAACAGTTCTTTGGACAACCTGCCAACTTTCACTTGTAGGTTGAGTGCTTCTCTATAGAGTGATTACCCCAGGTTCATGATACTCTGTGGCTTCAGAGCCCTAATACTGTGGTGTTTCCTTTGAACCCAGCAAACTGGATCTTTGTATCAGATTTCTCAGATAAGGGTTTGGTCTCCCAGATATATACTAATGCACATGTATGTACACACATGTGTACATGTATATACACACATGCAATACACATATACACATGTGTTCATACAGAGTCAATAAACATTAAGTGATTACTGTGTGTCAGGCATGATGCTAAGCATTGGGGAAACAAAGGCAAAAGACAATGCCTATAAGGAGCTCAGTCTAATAGGGAAGATAACATGCAAGCAACTGTGTTACATGCAAGATATATACAGAATTAATTGGAGATAATCAACAGAGGGAAAACAGCAGAATTTAAGGGGAACAGAAAAGGCTTTCTTTAGAAGATAGGAGTTTAGCTGGGATTTGAAAGGAAATCAGGGAAGCCAGAGGAGATGGAAGTGACAGTTACAGGAATGAGGGACAGCCAGTGAAAACGTCCAGAGTATGTAGGTGGATTTTCCTTGTTCCAGGAACAGTAAGAGGACCAAACAGGCAGCTAGGAGGTACAATAGAATGCCAATCTGGAATCAGGAAGACTGCTTTTTCTAAGTTCAAATTTGACCTTTAGACACTGGCTATGTGACCCTGGGCAAGTCACTTAACCCTGTTTGCCTCAGTTTCCTCATATGTAAAATGAACTGGAGAAGGAGATTGCAAACCTTTTCAATATCTGCCAGGAAAACTCCAAATGGGGTTTTTGAAGAGTTGGACACAGTAGGGAAAATATCTAAATAATAACCATATTCAAAGTGTTACTGACACTTCCAATGCTTATGCTCATGCTAGTTTAGCTTTCTGGTACCTAGAATCATGACTGTCCATGGGAGTAGACTTTTTGTGGAAGAAATAGAGATTAAAGGTGAATGTTTTTTACTCTTTAAAAACAACAACTGTATTATGGAAAACTTGGTTTGGTCACAAAATGATTGTTCTTTGTGGGTAAGGGCTATTTTCATTTTTGTCTTTGTATTGTTAGCCTCTAGGAAAGTACTTGGCACATAGTACACAATTGATAGGCTTGCTGAATTTATTTTTCTTCCTAGTATTTTAAGCATACATTTTTATTCAGGCATAATTACATACTTACTTTTAAATACTTTAGAATTAATTATTAGTGAGAAATTTTTTTCATGTAACTTGTTGATACCCTTTCATATTTTCCTTTGAAAACTGCCTATTTATATTCCTAAAGGGGTCAAGGTCTCCCATTGCATCCTGGGCCATCTCCAGTCATCCTGATGAATATCTGGTCACTGGATCCAGATGGCTCAGGAGGGAAAAGTGAGGCTGGTGCCTGCATAGCCCTCCCTCCCTTAGAACAGTCAAGTGCAAGTCATGTCATCATTTCTCTGATGGCATGGTCTTCTTCTGTAACAAAGGATAAACACAACAAGAGGACTAGTGTCACTGGATCACAGAATGTCTATATGTGGGGAGTATAAGGTTTAAGAAGACAGGAAATACAGGTGGAGTAAGACAGGTTATGAAGGGCTTTGAATATCGAACAAAAGATTTAATTTGATTCTGGAGGTCATAGGGAGTCACAGGAGGTTTTTGAGTGATTGTAGTCAGACCTCCCCTTTAGGAAGATCATTTTGTAGCTGAATGTAGGATGGTGGGCTGGAGTGGAGAGAGATTCATATCAGGGATACTAATTAGTAAGCTATTGCTCTAGGACGTTCCTAAAATGATGAGAACCTGTACTAGGGTAGTAATGGTGACAGAAGAGAAGGTGGTGTGTGAGAGAAGTTAAGGTAAAATCAACAGATATACCAGAATCCGTTCTCTAATAGATAAGTTGGCAAGAGATAGAAACATTTCTCGGAAGAATTTCAAATTGTTAACAACCTGAAAGAAGGTGCCAAATCACTAAGAAAAAATGCAAATAAAACAACTCAGGTTTCACCTGATACCCAGTAAATTGGCAAAGATGACAAAAGATGGGGAAAGGCAGTGTTGGAGGAGTTGTAGGAAGATAAGCATTACTAATGCTTTATTAAAGCTGTGAATTAGTACAGTCAGTTTGGAATTATGCCAATAAAGTGACTGAAACGTCGGTAAGTTTTGACTTGGCGATTCCACTATTAGGCATATATACCCCCTATTAAGTTACTGTTTGTTTTTTTTTTAAAACTATACCAAAATATTTATAGTGAGCACTTTCTGTAGTAGCAAAGAACTGGAAAGGAATTAGATACCCATCCATTGGGAAATGACTAAGTAATCTGTGGCATGTGAATGTAACAATATTATTGGGCTACAAGAAATGATGAATACAACAGATACAGAGAGAAGCATGGAGAAACTTACAATTGACAAAAGCAAACAGAGCCAAGAGAACAACATAAACGACCATAATGTAAATGAAAAAAACAACCATCACAAAATAATTATAGGCAGTGAATTTGCAAAATTATCAAAAACAAGCATGACCATGGGTTAAGACATACTTTTCAGAGTTGAAAGGTATGTGGGTATGGAACATTGTGAACATTTAAAAAAATTTTTTAGATTCATCAGTTGATTTTGCTGCTTATTTTTTCTCATTCTTTTTTTTCTTTTTAAAATATTCTTTGTCATATGGGATGATGTTTCAATACAAAGGGGAAATTTTGATGATGTTAAAAATAAAACAAAAATTATTTTTTAAAAAAGTATTTACTGAAATGGTAGCATAAGAACTGTAGTGATCCAGTTTCTCTCCCATAAACCTAGGATTTTTGGCTTGTCTTGGCTTTGAGACCCTCTACAACTTAGCTCCACAGCCTCATGCCCTCTACTGTATACTTCCATGTGTTTTCACTTGCAAGATGCCATTGATTATTAGGGGGTATAGTTCATCTTTTCTCTTACATCTTTTGGAGAGAGTAGTTACCTATTTCAGTTGATTTCACAGTTGGCTACAGTGTTTTTTAGAGGCTACCAGGTGCTTGACTGATCCTGAACTAATCGCTTTCATCCAAGGGCCAAAACCCTCTGTAATGCTATTGGATCGAGGAGATTTTTCTTGAAGGATTTAGAAGAATACTTGGCACATAACATGCACTTAACCGGTGTTGATTGACTGATTGATTTAGCACAATTTGGTTTGTCCATCTCTTATTGATGGACTTGATTTCTAATTTTTTGTTATAAAAAGTGCTGCTATAAATATTTTGGTGCATATAGTACTTCCTTTGTTTATCTTGGGGTATGTATTTAGATATAGGCTCTAAAATCTCTAGGTAAAAAGATATGGACACAAGTAGAGATATTCTTAATATTCACCACAAGCTTAGTAATGAATGCTTAGTCCGTAGCGCCTCTTAGAATTTCAGATAATTGAAATTAGAGGTATAAGCTAGTCCAGTCATTATATAGTCTTTATCAGAACTTAAAGTTGTTGTTGGCAAGTCATTTTTAGTATTTTGAAATTTGGGAAGTTGACTTTGACCAGAAATTCTTAGAAGAACCCTTTTCCTTCACTGTTACATTCCTTGGCAGACCAAACAGTTCTTCTCTGACAGAAATTCTGATCATTTGTTCATAAATATGAAGACTGACACCTCTAGATGAATAGTGCAAAAATGGGATTAATGGTAGTTAAGAGTTTTTATGACTGCAACCTGACCTCTTAAATTGGGTAAAGGTATTTGGATAGCAAAACACTTTTGGTGTAGTAAACTATCTTTGCAGTTGAAGGGGCAATATTCATTAAAAGCTAATCACAACATATAGCGTATTCTGATGTTTTATAGTATTACAGCTTTATAGAATTTTGTTACACCTGAATAAATAAAATATATTCCTAAAGGCATTCAACAAACCATTTTATCTGCCTGCTGTGTATAGGTACCCGTTTCCTGGCTTCTTTATTTTATATATTATTAATGACTTTGAACCCTCAACCAGATATATTAGAATTATAGTTCATATGCAAAAACATAGAACTGTTTTACATTAAAACAGATGCCAAGTATTTCTTCTCTAGTTCAGTATTTTCAACATTACTTTTCAAATATGAGAGAAAGAAATTTATTAGTTAATCTTACTCTTGATGTGAACGTGCAATCAACCTTCTCATATTAAGAGATTAGAAAGACTCCATCTCCACACCACTCCCCAACATTTCCTATAGTTCCTGAGCCTCTTGGACTATTTGATCAGGGATTTTAAAATTAAATAGAAGAAAAATCACACAAATATATGTAAGTTAGGTGACCAATTATGTCTGCCTGGCTCTATTCAATTCCACTTGATAATCAGCTGTGGTATATAGAGTACTTTATCAAGTATCAAGGGAGATTTCAAAGTTTCAATAAGATATAGTTCTTACTATCATGGAGCTTATAATCTTCAAGACATAATGCAGGATATCCCAAAAGTCTTAGCTTTTAAGCCTCTGAAACTAAGAAGTTCACTAAGATGTTTGGGATATCCTTTATATACTTTTTAGCTAGGGAGGTAAGTTTCTATTTTTTTTTGTAATGTAGCTCTGAGTTTTATAAACTTAAGGGAGTTGCATGGTGAAAGTAAGAATTCTTTTAGATGGTTACATTTAAGAGAGACAGTCTATTTTCATTTGCCCCCTGAAGATAAAATACTACACAGGCTATCCCTCATGTTTGTTTTGCTTTTGCTTTAGCGTTTCTGATTATGTCTTATGCTTACTTAGTATATCTTACTGTTACTAACTTTTGAGTTTAAATCTAGACAACTTTTGAATTAAAAAAAATTTTTTTTTGGTTGTTACAGGTACATTTTATCTACCAAAACTTTATCTTCATCCTGTGAATTTGTGCCTTCAGTATATCAGTTAATAATTATCAGTTGTGGTTTTTATTGTATCATGTTATTTAAAACAAAGTTTAGGTTAGGAGAAATACAAGTGTCATTCTTGAGATAAAGCAAAAATGATTCCCTAGATTTTAATTTTCAATCAGAAATAAAATCTTAGACTCATCACTTATGAATTGGAAGAGACCTTGGAAATACTCTGGCCTACAGATGTCAAACTTATAATCCACATATATAATCCACATTGCTGTCTTTAACTCATGAATACAGCCTGAACCAAATTAAAATGTAATTGGGAAATATTCAACAAAATAAATAAAAATAAGAGAGCATAATGTTAGTATATGGTTTTCTAAGTTTAATATGTAGCCCATAGGGCTCCTTGTATAATTTAATGACCCCTGTTTCTATTTGAGTTTAATAACACAAATCTAGCCAACCCTTCCTCTTTTGCAGGTATGTAAACTGAGGCCCAAATGAAATGACTTTCCCAGAGGTAGAACCATATCAACAGATTTATCATTATGTTTATCTTTAGTAGTTATCTAGCAAGGTTTTCAAATGAATATTGGCAGTTAGACAGCACTACCCTTTTAGTGAAAGTATACTGGTTTACAATTTCTCTCTCTTCATCCTCCTCTCTGACCCTAGAATTCATATATACTCCTTCCTACAAAGACTTTTATCATCCGCATCCCACCTTAGAAAATCAGTTGAGAAAATTCCAGGTAGTTTTTTTGTACTCTTATAGTAAAGTTAACTCAGGCATAGAGGGACACTATCATGTTTACAAGCTGGTTTTTTAGATAACTAGCAAGAAATCTGAGCTTATCCTAGGATTGTCATTCTTTGTGATACTATGACATTTCTTTACTTGGAAATCTAGCATTTATTTATTGGTTGTTGAGTAGTGTCTAACTCTTCATGACCCTTTTGGAGTCATTCTTGGCAAAGAGACAGGAGAGTGGTTTGCCATTTCCTTCTCCAGCTCATTTTTACAGATAAGGAAACTGAGGCAAACAGGTGACTTGCCCCAGGGTCACACAGCTTAGTAAATGTCTGAAGCCAGATTTGAACTCTCTTAAGATGAATTTTCTTGATTCCAGGTCTGACACTATCTATTTTGCCCATCTAGCTGCCCTCATATTTATATAGCACCTACTATTTATTTAGTAGGCTCTAAACATAAATCAACATAGACATTTTCCTGTTATAGAATAATTCATTTTTAATAGCCTCTCTCTGTTAAAATCATATGGTACATTCTATTCCATTAGTAACAGGTTCAGGAAAACAGCTTGGGTTTCCTCCTTTGTTATCTTTCATTCCAGATATGAGAAAAGACAAGTCATACATGTATATGTTAGGTTTCCACAAAATGTTGCAATTTCAAGGTAATATTAAGATAACAAACACTACCAACCAATCAGCTCTCAGGGGAAGAAGCTAGCCTAACTAAAAAGTATCTGATAACAGGCCCCAGCAGGAAACTAGCCCAAACAGGCTGGGGTCAGTTATGGAGAGAGAGCTTTTCTTCATTGTACATACTTAATAAAACCTCATCCCACATAAAATTATCCCTCCATTTTTGATCATGGAAAGTATGATTAGGGGAGGGGTACATGTCTCCACATACTGAGGGGAAAACATACAGTGGTCATATCTGGAAAATTGTGACCCGAAAAGGAACGGATCAATCCATCCTCTGATAGGAGGAGTTTGTTCTGAATTAACAGTATAAAGTTTTTCTCTCTTCTGTATTCACTGCTCCCTCTTCCTGAAGAAGGGCAGAGTCCACTTCTGGCTAGAAACATCCGATTCCTTTGGACTTTTCTTTAATAAATTTTTCTTGATACCTGAGTTACAGTGTCAAGCACATTTCTAATACAATCTATAGACACAGTCCCCGTATTGAAAAAATGTGTCAGTAAGTTTTATACTTAACAAGATTTAATTTGCCTCCTTTCATTTCTGCTTAAAATTATTTTTCCTTTTTAAATTTGAACGAACCTTATCTGGTTAAAAAAAAATTTTTTTTAAAGTAATCACATGTTGTGTTTTTGTATTGGTAGCCCATTGCTGCTTTTAGGGTTTTTTTTTAGGGTAATCTCTCTCTCTCTCTCTCTCTCTCTTTTTTTTAGAAAAGTTTGTGATCCCTAAATCTATAGTTTTTCAGAACCTGCCCCCTTTTAAAAAAAAAAAAATTACAGCAAAAGCAAAGAACTAAGAGTAGATTCATGTGCAAAAATCTGTTGTCATCTAAATTGTGCTTTTAATCTCCCCTGTATAGGAGACCTAAGCATTTTCTCTCAGAACTTCTCAGTATATCTCTTATTTAGGAAATGGGATTGTTCAGATCATGGCTATGGATGTCGTTGATGTAAGAGGATGTTGCTGTGTGTGAGTCGTATCTAATCCTTGCTTCTTGTCTTTTTTGTATTAAGGTCGAGGGAAAATAGGAGGCTTTGATTTAGTGGATGTTGGAAGCAGTTTTGCATTCAATAGCAGGAATAAACCTATAGTTATCTAGTCAGTCTCCCTTTCTGTTTCTGTATAACCATTTAGTTAGATTTACATTATAATATAGGTCTCATAGCTTGTCTTTGAATTTTGATCTGGAGCAAAGATCTCAGAAGAGGAGAGAGGAAGTGATCTCATTTTTCAGAACTTAGATATAAAATGGATTAATTATGCTGTCAATCGTTTTTTACCATTGGATTTGTCAGAGCTGGTGTGCATCTAAGTTGGTGTCATTCACTTTGTCTACACTTCATCCTTTTATTCTTTTCTCTGTAAAGAAACAGATGTTCTCTGTATTTTTATTTAGCTTGAAACTGCCTCACGAACTAATTGTTAAGTATTTTATGTTAATACACACACGCAATTTTTCCCCCTAATTGTTTTTAAAGTTTTCTTTATCTTTGTCAGGATCATTTGAACCATTTTAGCTGGTCATGGATGCATTGAAGAGCATTATGGAAACCTACTTGTTTCAGGTCCTATACTATAAGCTATACTTTTCAAAGTTTTCCAAAAACCAGGATTTTGCATCTTTGCATCTTAAGGCAAGAAGCTTTATAGGATAAGTATTAGTCTTACTGGAGGGTTTCAGAACATAAATTCCTTCATTATACTTTTAAGATATTTATGGTACTTCCTATTTTATTTGTCTCTAAAGTTATTTCTCCACAACTTTAATTTGTGGGGTATAGTTATAAAATTATGTTTGTTCATTCCCTCATGAATGTTGCCTTCATATTTGGCACTTTGAATTATACCAGATTCTTTTTCGTAGCTCATATATTTCTACCTGTACAAAATATCTTAGGCTTCGTATTACTTTTTCTTTCTGACCCACCTTAAATAAGCAGTAGATCATTACTTGTTGTATTTCCAAAGATGATCAGGGAAAAAGGAAGAGAACTTGTATGCTCTAAAGTGTTTGTAGCAGCTCTCTTTGTGGTGGCAAAGAACTGGAAATTGCAGGGATGCCCATCAACTGGGGAATGGCTGAACAAGTTGTGGTATATGATTGTGATGGAACACTACTGTGCTATAAGAAATGAGCTCAGTGACCGTAGAAAAACGTGGAAAGACTTACATGAAATACTGAAGAGTGAAATGAACAGAATCAAAAGAACATTGTACAAGTAACAGGAATATTATTTCAAGAACAACTTTGATTAAGTTCTTTTGATGTTATGGCACTATGTTATAGAAATGATGAGGTGATGGGACCTGGACCCAAAAAAGCCCTAAGACCTTGTCTCTGAGGCCTGGCTGCCTTGTGAGACAATTTACTCTTGTTGCAGGCCTGACTCAGTACAGACTCAGAACAAACAGAGGAGTGCCTGGCCCAAGGATCTTTGTCCCTGACTGGCCCAAGGACTCTTCCTGCCACTTGATCCTCCGTGTCTGGTATACTCACTACACTTTTCCATCTGTAGCTCCCAAAGACATCTAGAACCTTAGCTTACCTAAGTAGCATTCCTGGCATTCCTTTTCCATGCCACTTCTCTATAAAAGTTCTGGATTCACCCCCATTAGGGTGCAAGCTCCCCAAAGGGACTTTGCCAGCTTCTATTGGCATTATGATAAATTGTCTTTTGACTGAAAGACAGCTAGCATGTATGAATTCATTCCAGGCAACTGTGCCCTGGTATTCTCAGGGTCTTAGCACCCCACACCAGCACCCCTAAACCTTTTCACAATGCTTGTTTTATTCTATAAATATATATTAATGTAATAAAAAGAGAAATTAGCAAAAAGATGAGTAGTACAGCAGCCATACTTGTTCATTTGCTTATATGTCCCATCATTAGCCAGTGTGCTCTTAATACTTCAGCATGAGAGTTTGCCATTGGCATCCTAAACTTCAGCCTTCCTGACATGATTTTTGCAGGACCATGCTACCACACTCTTATATTCCACTGTTACTTAGTCTTGCTTCCATCTTCTGTATGTTTCTTTTTAAAAATCTAAGTTGGTTGGTCATTCCCAGTGCATCTGTTACTCTTTTCAGGCAAATTCCAGTTTCTCAATTTTTCTCTTCACTGGAATTGTTTCCATGGTTGAACCTCTCTCATCCCCTCCTGGGCTGACCTTCTGAAGCATATTACTTCATGGTATCTATCCTACATAGGTTTCTTCTGAATGCTTTGAAATCTGTGAGTGTGTGTCAGATTCTTTTCAGATTTCCTCTCCTCTGTCACAAACACTGGGAAATGTTCACTTTCTTCCAGAATTCCCCTCATTTACACCCCAACAATCAGCTTCTCCCTGATGCTGCGTATCAGTTCCAGAGTAGAATTTCTCCTTGTTGGCTCTTCCACCTTTTGAAAGATGAAATTATTATTAAGGAAAGTGAAGAAGTTATTAGTTGCTACAAAGAAAGAGAATTCCAGTAGATGTATGAATAATTGAAATCCCCAGTCAATGCTGTATCATGCCCCTTTGCTAGGCTTGTCTGTTTCTCAAACTTCTTAGTTATGAACTCCTTTTGTCCTGATGGTCTTTAGAATACTACAAAGACAAAAATCCCTTCTACTTTTCCTTCCTCTGACTTTGGCCTATTCTTCCTCAAACTTTCCCCATCTTATTCTTTGATTTCCTCACAGGAATATGCTTTCTTAATACAGTACTCCCCATCCCCCAATCTTTAACCAGCTCTATTTCTTTCGAATAAGGTATGCCCAGTCATGAGTTTCATTCCATCAAATCTCAATAATACTCATGAAGTAAATTTTCAATCTTTTATTACAACCTCTAGTTTTTCTTGATATTGATAAAGGAGAAGCCTAGGTTAGTAAAAAATAGGAAAGGTATCATCCAAGTAATGATTTTATAATGAAATAAAAAGTTTGTACAAAGCTTGCTTCAGTTACTATAAAAGTGTGAAGGATTGTATAGGCATGTGTCATGATAATCATTCCTAAATTTAGAACCAGTTCAGAAAAGGTTTATAGTATGTGTGGAGGAGGCATCTAGGTGATTCAGTGGATAGAGTGCTGGGTTTGGAGACAGGAAGACCTGAGTTCAAATCCAGTGTCACTGTCTGTGTGACTCTGAGCAAGTCACTCAACCACTGTTTGCCTTAATTCACTGGAGAAGTAAATGGCAAACCTCCAGTAACTTTGTCAAGATAGTTCCATGAACATTATTGGTGTGTTAGGATCCGTGGAGTCACAAAGAGTCAGACATAACAGAACAACAACAGATGCGTGGGAGACCATTTGTTGGCCCTCGTAGAATGGGGAGAATAACTGCCTCTTCATATTTCATGTCATGTGTTGCGCACTGTTTCACCAGGAAAACTTCCTGCGGTTTGTTGTTGTTGTTGAGCACAGGCTTATTGACTGTTATGTGAGAAGCATCAGGCCGGTTTGGTGGGGAGAGACCGTAGAGATCAAACTGAATTAAAGGCCCTCAAGTCATGGATGAGAAAGTACGGCTCAGAGAAGTTGTCATTTTGTCTAGGAGCACAGATCCCGCAACTCTGACTTGTTTCCTTGCTTCACAGTCCAATGTTCTTTTTGATGAGACAGCTTTTAAAGTGATTTCCCTGCTTTTAAAATTTTTAACTATTGATTCAAGAAGTCTTTAGAATAAGATAAATTATTTCCCTTTGCTACTTTTGATTCTAGGAGTAGGGAGTGATTTTACTTTTTCCTTTATTGCCATATTATGCAAGGGACTCACGCTCTCATTTGCTAATAGGACCATTTGGTAATTCAATTAAATGAACATTTATTAAATGCCTGTTATATGGATGATCCTATAACTTCAGTTCATCTTTTGGATGATCTATAACTTCAGTTCTTTGAAGGATTCTTTGTTAACCATGTATCAGTGTTAAAAAGATGGGCTTTTGTCTTAGGAGGGAATTTGGTGATTATCAAAAGCATTGGACAGTTTTCTAAATCATTTAATTTTTTTTCTCTTCCAAGAGGAAGCTTTTGATTTTTTTTTAATCTTTGATTGTGAAGTACATCTGTGGGGTCTGTCCTATATATATATATTATATGACATATAATATATATACATATATTTATATATATAATGTGATAATAGATTAGAAATATAACCTTTCTTCATTTACTCTGCTTTTAACTTTATGGATAGTTATGCTGTTCTTTTGAATGATTATATACATCTCTTTTAGGACTATTTATAATGTTCCAGGGCTTAATGTAATCAGCACATTGTCATCTGCAAATAGTAACTCATAGATACTATTGGTGTCAAACTCAAGTGAAAACTGATTCTTGTGGTCTGCAAATTGACTTAGAAAAGCACAAATTAAAATTATCTCCGTTGTATTATATTTCTCCTTATTTGTTAAACATTTCTCAGTTACATATTTATTTGGTTCAGCTAGCACTTGATGCCCAGTGAGTTTGACACTTGTTTTCTAAAGGACCTTGTTATCTATAGGGGATCCCTCTCCATTTTGAATTCTTTGTTGGATATCCTGTGTGACAGTGGCAAATATTTTTGTGTAGCATATGCCTGTATGTTTTATGTATTGTTTGATATTTACAAATGAATTGTCATTGAGGAAGATTATCTGTTGCAGGGCAACTAGATCGTGCAGTGGTTACAGCACAGGGCTTAGAGTCAGGAAGACTCATCTTCCTGAATTTGAATGTGACATTTACTAGTTGTGTGACCTTGGGCAAGTCACTTAATCCTGTTGGCTTCAGTTTTCCCATCTGTAAAATGAACTGGAGAAGGAAATGGTAAACCATTATAGTATCTGCCTAAAAAAATCCCAAATGGGGTTGCACAGAGTTGGACATAACTGAAAAATGACTGAACAACAAATCTCTTTTGTATCTTTCCAAGAATTATATATGTTTTTAATATATATACGTAGCAACGTCATGTTGGAAGAGCTCTTTAAAAGTGGCATTTTGCTCTATCAAATCAAATGCTTTTTTATTGTGAATGAAGAATTAACACAGATGAATCTTATATCCTCTGCACCTTTTAGGCAGTTGTATGACTGAAGGGGTTATGGGGTGTTTCAATTTAACAAGCATGTAATAAGCAATTACTGTGTACCAAGCATTGGGCTAAATAATGCTGAAAATATAAGCAAAATAAAAGACAGTTCCTGCCCTCAAGGAACATATAATCTTATTGGAGAAGACAGCACATGAAAGAAACCAGAAAGAGAGGGGGAGAAGTGAATGATGTAAGGGGGACCACAGGGGGAAGCGGGAGGGAGGAGATACCTGTGTGACAAGTCTGAAGAGTCATAGCAGAGCTTCGGTAAATATCCAGTGTAAGGAACGTGGGTGTCAGCGGTCCCCTCGGGTTTTCAGATGAGGGACGTAGTCTACCCAGAATGTTTCATGCCAATCAATAGCAAACTAAGCATTGGTATCCATATGTGACTAATCTTATAAACAGCATTTTATAAACGAGCTGCATTTAAACATTTTTATAATTTTAAAGTTATACTTTTAATCATTATCCTGACTTTAAGTTCTTTGTTTTAAGGGTCTCAAAGGCAGCCCATTTCATGTTTGTGTTTCGGGGAGAACTCAACCTTTATCATGTACAACACCCTCAGGGTCCTTTGTCTACTTCATATAAAATCAAGATTGTGGGGGATAGCAAACTAAGTAGTGGTTAACAGTGTCTAAAGCTGTATAAAGGATAAGGAGAGACTTTCATTTCAGATAGTCATTAACTTCGGATTGAGTGATTTCAGACCAGTTGTAGGTTTCTAAGCTGCGTTATGAGGGGTTGAGGAGTGAATGTGAGGTGTGTAAATCAAGACATAACCTGTAGATCATTCTTCTTTTTAGAAGTTTAGCTCTGAAACAGAAAAGGATGTCAGTCACTTGAGGTAATAGTGGATAGTTCAACATTTTAACTGTATTACAACATAATTGATTTCCTTTGTAATCATCTGTTTTGCATTTTATGCATTTAAAAACATTATTCTGAGGAATTCTTAGTTCACCAAATTGTCTGGGGGACTGTGAAACCAGAAGGGTTAAGAATTTCTGCTGTGAAGGAACAAATGTGAGTCCAGAGCAGGCAGGGTGATGGATTGGGAGAATAGGAAAGGATGGGGGGACTCAAGTTTATAGCGAGGAGGGGGTATGAAATTGAGGGAGAAATAAAGATGGTAACCTATGCTCAGAGAGGTAAATATCAATGGCCAAATTAGAGTAATTGTGCGTTTTGAAAAAAATTGAGTCCAAGTCAGTAAGCAGAGGAAAAAAGAGAAGTGAAAATCAGACTATTATATTAGAACAAGCATTGGACTGAGAGTGAAGAGATTTGGGTTCAGCAGTACTGGTGCTGCCACTTCCTAGCTATATGATCATGTGCAAGACACCTGCCTTTCCTGGACTTAAATTTCCTTATCATAAAATGAGAAAGCTGGCCTCTAAAGTCCCTCCCAACTCTTAACATTCTATGGGAAGTTGGTTGGTTGTTGTCCTTCGTTGTCCACGAGGACCAAAATGGCATCACTATGCTAGAGTCAAATTTCATTATGTCTGATTGTGGCTGATCAGAACAATATGAGCTTAGAATACTGTATCACAGGTTAGAATATAAATAATCTGTGTGAACATCTGAAGTCATTTCTTTGAATTTGTGTATATCACATTTCTTTTGAGCTATTTCATTTCTGCTTTGCTCATAGAGCACAGCACCTTCCCTGTTGTGGGCATGCCATGCTGAGCGATCCTGTGCCAGTGTCTCCCATGTCACACAATCAATTCCAGAGTTCTTAAGAGAGCTTGTATTGCTTCTGACCATTGTGTGAACTCTTGCCTTGTGTGAGTTCTCCATAAAATAATGTTTTTGGCAAGCTTGCGTTTTGCATTTGAATAACGTGGTCAGCCCATGGGAGTTTAGTTTTCTGAAGTTGAGTTCGAATGCTTGGCAGCTTTCGTACAAGAAAGAACATCTGTCTGGTATCTTATCCTGCCAGGTGATCTTCAGAATCTTACTAAGACAATTCAGATGAAAGTGAGTCAGTTTCCTGGCATTGCTCTGGTATATGGTCCATCTTTCACAGTCACCACAACGGTTCTGTAGACCTTCAGTTTGAGTCAGTCTAATGCCTCTTCTCTCCCACACTTTCCTGTGTTCTCTAGGCAATGTATCTGACTATGAAGGGCTTTAAAACTTTGCAGAAGAGGTTGCAGTTGATGCAGTAGGTTATTGAAAGCAATTGTAGGTTTTAGAATGGGGATATTACATAATGAAATAGTGGTATAGGAATTACTGTGTTGCCTCAATGTGGCACGGAATTGACCCTTTTATTACTTTTTTTGTGGGGGGAAGCTGTGACAGCAGAAAGTAGGAAAATGCTATACGTGTGGGTCAAGGATTAGGTAATTTTGGAGAGGTTCATCATAAAAAGTTGCCAACTAAGCAATGAAGGTTCTGAATATAATGATTAGTGAAGATTATCTGATTATTTGTAGTGGCTCTGTAATGTATGTTGATAAAAGTGTAGAGGTGATATGGTGCTGGGGACCCCAAAATAGGGACAGTCTGGGTCGTGCTCGAATGAATTCGACTCATGCCTTCTTAAAGTCAAAGAAAACAAAGTTTATTAAGGATTCGCCAAATTGGGTTGCCTCTTAAGGAACCTAAGTATTTGTAATGCTTGTATTCACAAGCGGGCCAGATAGAATCCCAGCTAGAGAGAGTCTGAGCTGGATTGAATCTGAGCGCCTTTATGGAGGCAAAGTAGGACTTAAATACAGAAAAAGAGTATAGGAGGGATGGGGGGTGGGGATGGTCTGGCAGTGTAGAGTGATGGGGGAAGAAGTTCAGGAAGGGCCTCCAAGGAGGATCAAAGGCTGGAAACAACTGGAGGTAATCAACAAACATCAGACAAGGGGGCGTCTAGGTGGGAAGCAGGTGGGGCAATCGAGATAACTGACCATGGTCACAGATTTGAAGATGAAAGGCCAGATTCTGTGAGGGGATACAGGGAGAGCTCAATTTGAGTATGAAAAGTCAATTTAAGTAAGGAGATTCCAGGGGAGCTCAAGGAAGTTCCCAGAGTCTGAACCCCATCAAAAGGAATATACAAACTAATGAAATAATGGATCTTTCGAATAAATGTTTAAGTCTGGCCACATGAAGGTTAGAAATGAGAAGAGATTGATGGCAGGGAGACCATCTAGGGCACTGTTTCAGTAATCCATGTGAGATGATATGAGTGTGCACCAGAATAGTGAAAGTGGGGATGGACAGAAAAGAAGTGATTCTGAGATTAATTAGACAGAATAACTACCAGGACAGACTGATTGTAAGGAGTGAAGAAGAATCGAAATGATTGTTTTTTTAATAGGTTGGTAGACTATAAAAATGGTAATAACCATTGATAGAAAAGAGAGGGTAGCATATTTAGTGAGAATGACAAGTTCAGTTTTAGTTGCTATTTATATGGCATTTATATGGCGAATCCAAACAGGGGATGTCCCATAGGCAGTTAAAAGGATTGCTGTTATGTTGGGGAAGCTATTAGAACTCGGCATGGGAGATTTTTTTGGTTAGCCCATTAAATTAAAAGACTTTAAAAACACTACTTCTCTGTAAAGAATTGTGTTGGATGTCAGTTTAGAAGGAAGAGTTGAAGCTACGTTTGTGAATGAATTCACCAATGCAGTATGTAATAAGGAAGAAAATATGAAGACAGCCTGGTTTGGGGCAGCCCCCTTAGTCAGGAAGTAGGAAGGAAACAATTAGAGGAAGACTTAGGAGAAACTTAAGAGAAGCAGAGAAGTACTATGTTATGAGGGCCACAGTAGAAAAAAGCAGTCTAGGTTAATTGAAAGAAATCAAGTTTTGGAGTCAGGAGACATTAATTCGAGTTCTGGCTCACATTTACTGGTGTTGTGGCCCTTGGCAAATCATTTAACTTATCTAATACTCAGTTTACCCAACTACAAAATAGAATTAATGATAATATTGCTTATCTTAGAGAGTAGTTTGTAAGAAAATGGATTTTTTTAAAGCATGAAACACTATAGAAACATGAGGTGATATTTGTTCCCAATTTTTTATTTAATTTTGACAGGTTTTTTGATTCTAACGGTTTCTTGATATGAGCATGAATACATACCTAATAGTTCACTTTCATTCACTTAAACTTGTATCTTTACTTCAAAATGTAGGTAGGAAATTCAGTAGTGTAAGTACTATGAGGTCAGCAGTGGAAACAGTATATGTAAAACAAAACTATTATAACAACATCAAGTACTCAGTATGAAATAAGAAATCTGGTTCATTACTAGAGGCAGCTAGGTGGTACTTCAGATGGTTAATTGTTCATCTGTCTTGAGTACCAAACCTGGGCCTGAAGTCAGAAAGACCAGAATTCACATGTGGCCTCAGATGCGCACTAGCTACGTGACCTGGGCAGGTAACTTAACTGCTGTCTGCTTCAGTTTTCTCCAGTGTACAATGAGAAGAATAATAGCACCAGGCTCCCAGGGTTGTTGTGAGGGTCAAATGAAATAATATTTGTAAAGTACTTAGCACTTAATAATTGCTTAACAAATGCTTGTTTCCTTCCTTTCCATTAGTTAAATATTTTTTCTTTGCTTTTTCTTCCAGCTTTTGTGTATGTGTACATGTAATGAATGTGCTATTATAGTTTTGAAATTAAAAAACTTTTATTAAACTATCATTCCCTACTGTAAGCTGTTGCAGAGTAATGGTGAAAGAAATCCTGACCTCTAAGAGAAAACATTATTCTAGCTGTGTGATTCTGTAGTAATAGCAAAACAAAGACATTCAGTGATTACTAAGGGGAATTAACACCTATTAACTCAGACAATTACCATTCAGAAACTGTTGGTTTTTAATCATGATCATTTTCTGCAATCTGGTAAGTACAAGTGACATGCAGAAATGACTGGCTGTTACCTCCTTTGGCAGTAGCATGACTGTCATTACACATCCCTGCCCTGGTCCTATTTAGTCCAGTCTCTTGATTTTGTGCATGGTTGTGCAGTAATAGAGCAGGGTAGAATCACATCTGGTTCATTCAGAATGTTATTGTTATCTCTTGTCAGAAGGCATCAGTGCTTTACAGGTTTTCTCTTTGTTCCCATTTGACCTGCTGAGACAACAGTGTAGCTGTTGTTTGGCAAGGGTCAGGGTTTATCTGGCATCTTTTCTTATGCTTGGGGAAAGGAGAGGTAAGCTGCATAGTTCTTGCTAATTACTCAGCAGTAGCAAAGGAAGTATGCACAGCCTGTGTCTTTGGACTAGAATGAAGACTTTCAGATAATTACAGCTTGACTCACTTTATGTGTTCTATACTGTTGATGTCTTCCAGCAGTGCACAGAAGTATTTGTCTTTAAAGCTACTCTCTCCCTTAAAGCCATTGTGTCAAATGGGAGGCACACAAGGGAAGCAGTGGATTCCATAATTAATTCTACTTCATTTGTGAAATAGTCTGTGTGATCAGCAAAGTAGTATGAGTAGCCATACATCTATATATACATCATCATTTTTGTGCTTTGTAGCTAACTCCTCTCTGTTCATCTATTCACCTGTCTTCTGCCTTAAAAAGAAGCCAGGTTACATGTCAGCGAAGTCAAGGTCCAAAGGAAAGTTAATGTATCCACTTTTCTCCTCTATCACTTTTTGGCATATTTTATTACTTAGCTTCCCTCAGTTAAGTTTCTTTTTCTTTGGGGACCATGTGTCTGTCCTAAGCTAAAAGGTGTGTCTAAATGGCAGAGCTGCTTGAATTTGGAGCCAGTTAGAGACATGGGGAATGCTTTTCTAGTTCATGAAGACCCCCAGTTACTGCACTTACCACTTTTGCTTCCTTTCCACTTGTTTCTCCTCACCCACTTTCTTGAGGCTGTGGTGAAGAAGGCAGTTGGAGATGCCATTTAGTGACTTGGTGATCTTACAGTCTAGGGTTCCTCAAAAAGCCCCTTTCAGATTATCTCCAAAGTGCTACCTTTTCTGTTGTCATGGCATTTCAGCTTATTGGAGCCTAGTTCTTGTTAAGAGTCAGTTTGTCCTCCTCCTTATTTCTTCCAGAAATACCCTATTCCTGCTCAGAGAATATAGCCAACGATAGCCAGGTCAAGGGGAAAACAATTTCTCCCCTTTTACTCACATAGCCACTTTGATGTCTGTGGCTCAGCCCTAGAGTTCTGGATGGTACAGACTAGGAAGGCAAAAAAACCCGAAAATTTTAAAAGGATATGCCTATTGTTACTAGTCCTTAAACTTCACTGCAAATTATGTGGCCGGACATGAGGATACAGTTGAAAATATACTTTTTATTCAGACAATAAAAGTATGAAAACGTTGTACTATATTTTAGGGTAAGGACAATGATTTAATTTAAAGGTACTTATGTAGAGTTTGAATATTTTTAGTAAAAATTTAGTTAAAATCATTTAAAGTTTTAGTTTCTTTGAATAAAAAATGTTTTTTATGATTGAATATTCACTTTTTAAAAATTCCTTGGGTATATATCCTAATGAAATGTGCTACTAAGGTGACTGTGACTACGGTGCTGCTTATTCATTCATTAATTTGGAACTTATATTTGTTGAACTGTGATTGTGTGCAAGAGAAGATGGTAGGCACTGTCAGACAATAAGCATTTATTTAGTGCCTACTCTGTGTGAGGCACTGTGTTAAGCACTGGGGAAACAGAGAGGCAAAAAACAATCCCTGCTTTCAGGGGCTCACAATCTAATAGTGAGGTATATAAAGATGAAGAAGGAGTTGATGTCTTTTAGACAAGATAAAGCATTGTATGTAGTTCTAACAGCTCTAAGTGACCTAAGTAAACTGTTCACTCTAAAAATTGGCATTTGATGAAGGTAGACATTGACTCTGTCACCAAAAAGTAGAAAAATTTAACCCAAATAAAACAGTTGCCATAGCTAGGAAGTCCCTAACATGCCCAGAAAGCCATTTATCCAGAAAGCCCTTGATTTCCTTGCCAAGCAGAGATTTGATGCAGTCAAGGGCATCATTAGTTAGAATATATATTCATTTGCAGATTGTTTGGAGGATTATAAGCAGTATCACTTCATGAAAGGGTGAAAAATCTGTGGAGGGAAAATTGAGTTTGCTGGACAACTGGCATGAAATTCATCAGTCAACAGGCTCTAAACCAGGCATGCACAGCCTGTGGCCCGCAGGCCATTTGCGACTTGCCAAAGGATTTTGGTTGGCTGGCAAAAAATGTAGAGGATGCTGGTTGCCTGAAATCCTTTGGTGTACCCACAGCCCATAAGCATCTCATGGGCCACAGGTTGTGCAGGCCTGCTCTAAACACTGTAGCAAGCACTGGGGATAGAAAGAAAAAAGGAAAATAACAGTCCCTAACCTCAAGAGACTGAAATTCTAATGTAATTTACATCGATCAAATCACTCCAGACATATTTATGCTGTTGTTTGTCCTTCATTTTTTAAGAGGTCCAGTGACATCATGGAGTGATGTCTTAACTCATGAGTGAATTGGATTTAAGTGAGACAGAGTACAAAGTCATCAGCCTCGCTCTCTTCCATAGTCATTGAAGTTCAGTGGTAGGACAAAAGTCAAGATGACAGCTCAGGATGCAGTGGATGACCTTATTGTTTTCAGGGTTTGACAGCTGCTTTCATCTCTTCTTTGGAGGAAGTCTTCTTTAACTCATTGACGGTTTCTGCCGAATGATTTACTGAGGTGGACAATGTACATGAGGACCACAATAATTTAAGGGAAAATATCATTGAAAGAATTAAGAATTGTTATCTGATGATAACTGTGGAGCGGAAGATACTAAACAATTGTTTTTCAAGAATCTGGGATAATTTTACCAAAAAAGAGGACATCAAAATCTATTGATCCATATTTCTCCTTTGTATGAGAGCTTTGATTACTTGGTATTCTTGATGAAGAGCAGGAGAAGGAAATAGGTAGTATTCCCAGATGATTTTCCAT
This sequence comes from Bettongia penicillata ogilbyi, assembly GCA_023548195.1. Taxonomy (NCBI): domain Eukaryota; kingdom Metazoa; phylum Chordata; class Mammalia; order Diprotodontia; family Potoroidae; genus Bettongia; species Bettongia penicillata. The sequence continues at coordinate 3,794,724 of JAJHZJ010000318.1, read as the reverse complement.
AAAAGACCACATCTTTACAGCCACAAAACAGATTGCAAAGAGTATAAATCCGTGGACAATGTAGATTGTATTGATTGATTATAAAATAGCATATGACTTGGTAGAAAAAAATTTACTCCTAAAGGTTCTTATTCCAATAAGATCTTTTTTGAATATGTAAAGATGTAAGATCCTTTGATTGATGCAGCCAGAGAGGATTTTTGAGAGAGTGTTCTTCTGATTATCAGTATCACACAAGGAATAGAATGGAGATGTGTGCTTGCCAGAAATGTTCGTTGCTGTCCTAGAGAATGTCCTATGCAGAGTCCAAATGGAAAAGAGGTCGTTACTTATTGGCTAGGAAATATTCTAGATGTTCTTGTTTATAGATAACATTGTGCTGATCATAACACGTCCCAGGACAATAGGGCCTCATCAGTGGACTGTCTATCATAAATGAAGCAAGAAGTAGAAAAATACCTGTTATTCAGATTACGTAATGCAGTTGGGTGAGTATATCATTGAGTTAGTCCATCTTTACACACATCTTGGACAGGCATTGCAGATGGATAATAAATCAGACTCAGAATTGAATAGAAAAACAGGGATGGTTTAAATTTGTCTCCAACAAACAAACCCGTCTTTGTAACATCATTATTCTCATGATGATATCATGTGGTTGTAAATCACAGAACAGTAACTTCTCCAGAATTTCAGGTGACAAAAAGGCTGGTGGAGAGCTACATCATGGGTACGAGAAAATGCAGTTTTAATTCCAAACAATGACTTGAATAAGAGTACCATATTAAAAAATTATCAAGAAATTATACCAAAATAACCAAACCAGTCAAAATAAAGATGATTGACCAGTTACATGATGAGAGAAAAGGATAAGATAAAAAGCTAGACAGCACCAGTATCCACAAAATGTTAAAGCACCTAGACTTAAGGTGAATTGAACTAGATTAGGGACTCTTAACCTTTTATGGTCATGGCCCCTTTGGGGAGTCTGATGAAACCTGTGGACTTTTTCTCTGTATGTTTTTAAGTGCATAAAATAAGACTACAAAAGAAATGAAATATATAAGAATACAGTTATCAAAATAGTTTTTACTAAAAACAGTTACAGATCTCCAAATTAAGATAGCCTGACCTAAAGGAAACTTTTGATCCTTGAGTATATCATTTTTGAAAGACTTACAGGCAAGGTGTTGACAAAATTGCGTTGGATGACAGAGCTGGTTGATTGTGCTCTTCACCTGGAGGCAGCTAGGTGGTGCTGTGGAGAGAGCGCTAGACTGGGAGTTAGCAAGACCTGAGTTCAAATTTAGCCTCGGATTGGCTGTGTGACCCGAGGCAAATCCCTTAATCTCTGTTTGGCTCAGCCTTCTTCCTTGTAAAATAGAGACAATAGCACTGATTTCTCAGATTGTTGTGAGAATTACATATTTATAAAATGCTTAGCATGATACTTGGCACGTAGTAAGTACTTAATAAATTCTTCCTTCCTTTCCTTCTTCCCTCACTGCTGGAAGTGGTATCCTATCACTGAAACCACAGATCAGAACTTAGACACACACACACATTTGTGTGTGTGTGTATGTTTAATATCTATATCCATATCTATCTATCTATCCATCTCTCTCTCTCTCTCTCTCTCTCTCTCTTTCTTTCTCTCTCTCTCCCTCTCTCTTTCTCTTTCTCTATCTGTCTATCTATCATGAGTGCCACAAAAGAGCTTAATTGTTATTTGAGTACAGATGAGGGACAGATCATTTCTGGGGACCAAAAGTAATACATATTATAGGAAATTCTTATGCCTTATTCATGCTTCTTTTCTTTGAAATATCTGATCTACTGATATAGTGTAAACCTATACTTAGCTTGAATTTTACAGGATTATTTCTAGCATTTTTAGCCATCTTATTACTTAGTGGCTACTTTACAAAACGCTTCTTTGGTTTCTTTTTTCCAAAATTTCTGGGAGCTCTTTCTTCTGAACTTTGTTAGCAGATCTTCAGTCACAAGGTAACTTTATCTATTGTTACTTTCTTCCCTTGTTTTTGTAGATTTAGAGCAGTTTCCATATTTTCCCACTCTTATCAAGTCAGAAGATTGTATTGTTCTCTTAGGAGTTCCATAGTTGCTGACTAGCGATGAATAAGATTAGTGGTATCCCCTTGACTCTCCTAGAAACCACTTTTCTAAGTCTCTGAACTCTGTGTGGAACCCACAGGTAGTGATATACCAGCTCATATTAGTTTGAGAGAGTTAATTACTATATTTTCAGTGTGAGTATTTATTTACATTTTGGAAAATGGCAAGTGCTGCAGATCAGGGCTTGATTTATTGTTTTTTTGATAGTCTAGACTTAAGAAAGTGGTGGAGAAAATGTTAATAATGCAGATCAAACCATTGTATCATGTGCCAAATTTTTTTTCCTGGAGTGTTGCCTGTTACTATCACACTGGTGCCCTCAGTTGACCTAAACAAGGCAGTTTTCCTCCCATTTTGTCTTAATTGTACTAATGTTCCTAGCTTAGATGATTTAGACATAACTACATAAGATACTTCTGATATGAAAACAACATATAAGAAAAAAGAGCTAGGCAAAGAGAATTTGAAACCTGAGTAATGACTAATCCTTGATGTACTGTGTTAATATTCAATAATTATTTTAAAAATCTTTTCAGATTTCATTAAAAATGGATATATGAAGCTCATCGTTATAAGTTTTAAAAACAATGCACAGCATTTACCTCTTATCGGAAAAGTTGGCCTCTGTTGGAAAACAGATGTTTTTGCCGGTTGTATTCAGGTAATTGTTTTTTAGCCTTCTCCAGTCTCTTCAAGGTGCCTGTGTCATTGTTTAATAAAAATGTTCATATTTGACAAGTCTCTACTTTTCCATTGTCCCCAAGTATTACAGAATCCTATATATGATGATATATTTAGAGCCAGAGGGGCTGCAGAGGTCATCATGTTACACAAAACTATCACCCAGAGAAGTGAAGAAACTTGCCTAAGGGTTACACAAGTACCCTCAGGTAGCAGGGCTGGGATTCAAGTCTTCTGACTCTAAATCCAGTGCTCTTTCCTCTGAAGCCTCTCACCTTTTGAGAGGGCTAGAAGGTTTTAAAATCTTCTACTTCTTCCCCCCGTTATAGTTCTGGTGTTTCCACTTTTTATTGTTCCTTCTGCCTACCGATATTCTCAGCCCCATCTTTAGCTTTGTGACTCAATTCTGAGGTGTCCAAAAGTGCTTTGAAAGATAAGGATGAGCTCGTATGTAGTGTGTAGCTTTAGGCTACTAAGCAGTAGTGATTCTGTGTCATGTTTTTGTTCCCTACTTTCCTAGTCTGGGAAGGGTAATAGCCAGGAAGAGAAAGCAAAAGACCACGAGAGACCCTGAGATAAGAACTTTCTCTTCCACAAGAGAAGCTGATTTACAAAGCTATCAGTCTGTTTGAATTACAAGGCTTCTTCTTTAGGGTACAAGTACGTTTGGGGAGTTTGGGCCTCTTGGTGATACCTTTTTGTTAGTCTAGTTTAGTGAAAAAAGGCTTTGTTTGGCTGAGACTTGGACTGAAAGGGAAAAAAGATGAAAAGAAAAAGTGGAGGCTTTATTAACTGTCATTGAGGCTTATTTTCCTGGGCTTCTCCTACTTCCCTCTCTGTCTTCATTATGAATACTGAAGGATTCCCTACTATTCACAGAATCTGAAAATTGTAAGGGCCTCAGGGGCCATTGAGTCCAAGCATGCTTGAGCAAGGACCCCTCTATAACATTCCCAGTAAGGGGTAATGGAACCTCTACTTTAAGACCTCTGGTGAGGGAGAGCTTGTTATTTCCAAAGGCAATTTATTTCACTTTTGGATAGCTCTAATTATTAGGACATTTTTAATACATCCATGCTAACATTGCTTCTTTGCAAGATTCATCTATTTTCTTAGCTCTGTCCTTTGAAGCAGAGGTATCAATCATATAGCCCACAGCTACCTGCAGCTCACAGTGCTCCTGGATGCCATCTGAACTAGGTTAAAATGTAATTGGGAAATACTTAACAAAATAAAAATATAATAAAACATATATAATAGCACATTTTAAAACTTAAGTCAATATGTGACGGAACTGAAATTTACACCTGTCCCTGACTGCAATCTAGTGTCCTTTTAACCACATTGGAATTAAAACTGAATAATTTTTTCCTTGAGATTTCCTGAAATTAACATTTTACATGGCAGATTATGTCTTTTGGACTATTAGTAGTATCTGATCTGTATAAGTCAATGGATGAAGTCATTTCTAAGCATACTTTAGACATGCTTCTGATGATTTAAGTAAAAATGACAATATATGTGTTTGTTTATAAAAAAGAAAGGCAGCTGCTGTACTTAAGTCAATTCAACAAACTTTCTCTAAGTACCTACTAAGTGCTGGGCACATTGTTATTTCAGGAAATGAAGCGTCAGGTAGTTACTGTAAAAGGTAAGTCAACCATAGTCTTCAGTCCATTTCAGAAACTGATATTTTATGTCTGCTGTTGTTCCATATTCATTGGTCTGTTCAGTACTGTGAACTGTGGCATTCAGATGGCTCTGGAGGAGAAGTGAGGCTGGTGACCCGTACAGCCCTCCCTCACTCAAAACAAAGTCAAGTGGAAGTCATGTCATTATATCTCTGATGGCATGGTCTTCTTCGACAACGAAGGATGAACACACACACACACACACAATACCTCTCCTGTATTTACACTTTTTTTGTTTCTGTTTTATATAGAGAAACATGTTCCGTACACAGATGGGAATATTAATATTTCTAAATAAATGTGTGGGACTTGGCATCAGCTTTAGTTATTAAAAATATATAGTTAAATTAAGTTTATTTTCATTTAAGAAAATCTAGAAATATGTGGTTTGGGGGATAATATATGATTCATCTTAAAGCCCTTTTATACAGCTATATTTCAGTTACGGACTGGTACTCTAGCTAATTAGTGAGGTGATGCTTTATTGAATGTGTGTAGACAGGAAATGATATCTGTAAAAATGGAATTTCTACTTTGAGAATTTGACTCTCCATGTGAAAGTGCCATAGCTTGTCCAGACATAGACCTTTGAATCGGATTATTGCATGGTAAGTGGGACTGTTTGTGCAGAAAATTGATTTTAAAATCGTTTGCACATTTAGTTTTGACTGCTACTTAGCTGCATTAATGTTTAAAGTCTGTTAGCTAAGAGAAATTGATTTTGGGCCAGAGTTTAAAAAACCTAGACCTTATTTAATACTGTTAAAACTTGTCTCTCCTGTGGTGCCTTGCACATGAAAGGTAATCAAAATCTATAGAATCAATTAGATTTTATAGGTATTTATATTGATTATATTGTTTTGCCTCTGAAATTGGGCACTTACCCTTCAAAACAAAAAAAATATAGGATGCTAACAGCATGATTCCCTATTGGTATTATAGTATAGTATTTATTAGTATTAGTATGCAGAATTTGTATTTTCTTCCTCTGTGTCTCAGGTGTTTGTACCTGAGAATGAGAGGAATGAAAGTGGAATAGGGAGAGTAAGAACTACCGAAAATTAGGTTGAGAAAATAAAATTCAGTTCTAGAGTGTGGCAGAGGATTTTAGTATATTATCCCTATTCTGTTTAAGGAGACTGGAGCAAGGTGGGGAAGGATGACATAATTTTAAAATGACCAGAGGATTTCCCTCCCTACTAAGATCTCTCTACTTTCTCAAAGACATATTAAAATTAGATTGTTTCTTTCATTCCTAATCTGTTAGATGCAACAGTACACACCTTCTAAAGCATGCCTGAATAAATTACCTCTTCTGGATGTTCATGATGAGTGGAGCCAGATTCCATATCTGTCTCCCCCTGTAAAAGTGGCCTCTACAAGGCTCTAAGTCTTCCCAGTGTAGTATTTAATGTCCATTAAATCTGATATTATGTTGAGGAACTGGATCAAATAATCTTGGAGGTAGAATACAAAAAGGATCATAATTTTAGGGATTAAAAGGACCTTAAAAAGAATCTAATTCAAACCTTTTATTTTACAGAGGAGGAAATTGAGTTCTTGAGAGGAGAAGTGGCATGTCTAGAGTTGCTCAATGGCAGAGCTGATATTAGAAACCAAATTGCCTGTCTCCCAAAGATATCTCTCATTCTTACTGAAGGAATTAAATACAAATCTCCAGTATAGCAAAGTTGAAAGCAAAAATATTTTTGAAAGTTTGGGATGTCTTGAAAATGACTGCTCTAGATTTTGATTTGGAAGTCTGGGCTAATACTGTATAATTAAGTACTAAAAGTATGTTACAATTTTCTTTGTCTTTATTTTGTAGAACTGCTATATGATGGATGTAACCCTTTTGGATGAAACAGAGAAACCATTTTGGTGTTTCAGTTCTCCAGTTTGCATGAGACCTGCTACCAGACCTTCTGACTTTTTTAATTACAGAGGACGTCACTTTTATGTAACCTACATAGACTCAGTAGGAAAAGTGAATTTGGAGCTGGTCTGGATGGAAGAGACAGAAGAATATTACGTTGTTAGCCTGGCTCTTTACCTAAGAATAGAAAAAGTAAACAGTTGGTTTGGAACAAACTACTGACCATCAGCCTGTCAGGGTATTATTTTGTTTCTTATGAGGTTTTTTGTTGTTGTTGGTATTGTAAGTTAAAATAAAACTTTTACCATGATTGCAACAGCGTGTCTAGTGCCTTTCATGTGGAAAAAGACAATATATGGTTATTTTTGTGTTGTTTTTTTGGATGGTTTATAAGATAATAAAACATATGAAAAATAAGTATCACAATAAAATCTTTAAAGGTTGTGATAAAGGAAAGATATTTCTATTTGTTATTATCTGGAATGATATAATGCTACATAAGTAAGCATGATTCATCTAGTAGCATGTAATCACTAGTGCTATCAATGTATTTTCTAAACTGGTAAGAATTCAGAACATCAGGATATTTAAATATCAACTTCACTAAGCTTATTAGGACTAGAAGGTGCTTTATTTTATGGTATTCGGTAAGTAATATTAGTAGATTTAATCAAGTAGATAAATGACCTTACGGGAAGAGAAAACTCTTAAATCATTGGAAAGATTTATTATTATTTAAAAGAACAAGTCATTGTACAAGTGGCCTTAAGAAATTGAGAGTTATACTAGTTTGAAAAAAAGATGAATGTGGTAAAAAAAATTGCCTCTGTCAAGCAAAAAGATCAATATAAAATACCTCTTTGTGAATGAATTAAAGGTGCTTTAGACCTCAAAAATTAAATAAATGAAAGTAAGGTGGTACACATGTGGTGACATTTCATCTTTTAAGATTAATTCTGATTTTTTGCATTTAGCTAATATGAACAGTTTATTCACCAAACTATTCAAAAAATCCGTCTATTGCAACTTAATTTTACTTCCCACTTTTATGTTAGATTTGCTGAACAAGTTGGTTGAAACATACTGCCTTTATAATTTGTAGATTCTTATAACTGGAGATATTTTATTAAGTGTGATAGGTAGTGATCAGAACATAGAATCATTGGTATAGTGATTGTCCTGTGTTCTTTTAAGGCTTTATCAGTAGAACACATGCTCTGGCAGATATTTCTAATAGAAAAATTTTTAACTATGGTCCTGGTGAGAGCCTTTGTATCTGTGTTCCAAAAATCAGTCCACATAAGTGTAAGATAGATTCATCACTAAAAAGTTTGTTACCAGGTAATAGGATTTGGGACACTGCAGTTTGAAATAATGAACATCAATGAAATAACAGATCTTTTCAAGTATCTATGTAAAAGTATATTTTTGCTCATAAACAAAATATGGATGTGTTTCACACCTGGTGCTCAATAATTAACTATGGCAGTGCTGTTTAGGGGATGACTTTCCTAGTAAATGGTGTGTGGATGCTTAGGTGGACAACAGTGTGGGATTTAACCCTGAGATATAAATTAGCCTCCTCAAATACTATGCTCTTAGATAATAAAGTAAATTCTCTATCCAGATAATCACAAATAGTTCAGTTGAAGCTGTTTCTAATGGCTCTGGGACAGCAACTTTTCAGCCCTCTCTCTTGTGTGTTCCATTCTGTGTTCTGATTCCTACAACCCTATTTTATCCTTCTACTCCTTGGTTTCTGTGGTTTAAATGTGAACCTCCTTACTCCTAGTATGTGTGTATTACATGTGCATATGTAGAGGGAAGAGACATATGCATAAAACATATACATATACATATCTTCTCACATACGTGAGAAGAGATTTCTGAGATATATGTGTATATATATGGATAGCATGTATATTTACAAACCTACATGTATGCATATATGAGCATGTGTTATGTGGTGGCTTAAGCCGATGCTGTGGAGCACTTAGAGCTTGATTAGATTTGAAAGACATCATCCACTGCATCCCAGGCCATTGCCAGTTCTCTTGGCTTTTGTCCTGTCACTGGACTTTGATGACTCAGGAGAGAAGAGTGAGGCTGCTGACTGTTCAGCTCTGCCTCAAGGCATTATCTGTGATGTCACTGGTCTTTGAAAAGGAAGGAAGCACAAAAACAACCAGTCTGTTTCTAGCCTGGGCTTCGCAACCATTATTGAAGGAATCAGTCGCTGTGGAGAAGGAATCCACTTTTGTTGCCACCTTCATCACTGAGTGACCAGCTGTCACTATTAGATAGTTAAGTCAAATAGCCCCAGGAATGGCTGCATCTCCTCAGACCCTCAGTCCTACTTTCAGCTCAGCTTCCACACCTATTTTCTGTGGAAGCAGCCCCTATAGATATTCAACCTGGGATTTCCTTCTACAGGCCCTGGAGCCTCTGACTCTTTAGTAGCTAAAAAAGCTATTGAAGATCCAGAAGAATAAAATTCTCATCACCAAAGGCCTTCACACTGTCAGATGGTTCAACATGAGGAATAGATATGATTGCGATATCCATTTGCATTTCACAGATGGGAAACTGAGGTCAGAGTGGGAAAACAGAATTCAAGTATTCTGTCTCCTAGTCCAAAGCTCCATATACCACTGTAGCTTTATTGAAAGACATTTATTATGTAAGTGACATAAAATGACATGATATTAAACATGGCAAAGGATATGTATTATCATTAGCTTTGCTGCAACACTCTAAGGACTATAGGAGCTTTCCATCTGACTTGTAGCAGAAACCTTTTTTAAATGTCTCCAATCAGAATGTGAGCTCCTTTAGAAAAGAGACTTTCTGGCTTTTTTCATTCATTTATTCATTCTTGATTGCCTTTTTTGTGGTTGGTGTTATATCATGGTTTTTTTCCTTAGCCATTTCATATATTTTAATTTTTTTTTAGATATCTTGAAAACTGGTATATCCATCCTCTCCAAATTTTCTTACATCTAGCACATGTTCTCTCTGTACACAGACACCTGCTCTGTGATGTAGAAGCCTTTCCTGTTTTTTTAAACTAGTGTTATTTCCAATTGTTATGTAGCACATTGAGGGATATGATGTTTGTTTAAATGTGGTGCCTGTTGTCATTGGTAGAGAACTTAGTTATACAGTGTTATGCAATTAAATAGCTACTATACCCAAAAGGCTATAAAACTGCATACCCTTTAATTTAGCAATACTACTGCTAGATCTGTATCCCAAATAATTTTTTAAAAAGGAAAATAGCCTATTTGTATGAAAATATAGCCGCTCTTTTTGGGGTAGCTAAGAACTGGAAATTGAGGGGATGCCCATCAATTGGGGAATGGCTGAACTAGTTGTGGTATATGAATATAATGGAATACTACTGTGCTATAAGAAATGATGAGCAGGTGGACTTCGGAAAAACTTGCAACTGCTTACATGAATTGATGCAAAGTGAAGTGAGCAAAACTAGGAGACCATTGTACGCAGCAATGGCAATGTTGTATGATGATCAACTCTGAATAACTTAGCTCTTGCTGGCAATACAGTGATTCAAGACAATTCCAAAGGACTCCTGCTGGAAAGTGTTATCCACATCCAGTAAGAACTGATGGATCTGAATGCAGATCAAAGCATACTATTTTTGCTTTCTTTAACATTCTCATGTATTTTACTCCCCCTTTTGGTCTGTTTCTTCTTTCACAACATGATTAACCTATTTAAAATTCTTACCTTTTTAGGGAAGGGGAAGGAGGGAGGGAGGGAGAAAATTTGGAACTCAAAAATTTTTAAAAATGTTAAAAATGATCTTTACATGTAATTGGAAAAAATAAAATACAAATTATTAAATCAGTGGCCTGGCTATACATGGACCACTAATTCATGGGAAAAAAAATTACACAGTTACGCAAGTTATATAATATATGGCTAGATTAGATGGCCATTCCCCACTCGCTTATCCATTTAATTTCACCTTTGAATGTTTTTGGCATGATCTTACTTAATTGGTTCTTTTATCAAATTGAGCCCCAAAATGAAAGAAATAGGGACAGGAAGAGCTATCTTGGGATTGAAATTCTCTCTTACACTAAGGAAACCCCATTTTTCCATATGGTCCCACAAATACCAGCAGGTTTCTGTGGAACTGCCCTTTTTATGGACAGAAATAAACATCCCATGTGAAATCAATTTATTTAAGGATTATAGCAACATGGAAACTAAGTAATTTAAAATGAGTACTTGCCAGTAAAACTGCAAATCTTACGTGTCCTTCAGGAAGTGGGCTTCATTTTCCTCATTTGTAAAATGGACTGTGATACAGTATGGCATAGTGAAAAGAGTAGGTTATACTGTGTCAGTAAAAAGTAAGTATTCTCCATTTCTCAAGTCATTCTGAGTTTGCATTGATAGAGGGAATATCTTTATGGGCAGTTCCCTATAGTAATAAAAAAAAAATCATGGGTCTAGATCAGACAAAAAAAATGCATATATATATATGTATATATGTGTGCGTGCGCATGTGCGTGTGTGTACGTATATATATGTATATGATTAGATCAGTCAACAAGCATTTATAATGTGCTGAAAAGACAAATACAAGAGTGAGATCTCTCTTTGCTCAAAGGACTTGCATTCTGCTAGAGGGATTGCATATATTCGTAGATTAACAAATACATACTAGATGCAAGATACATGCGAAGTGGCTGGGGAATAACAATTGTGGTATTCAGGAAAGAACTCTTGATAGATCTGGAATCTAAGTTGAGAGGGTTGATGTGGGCAAAGAGAAGGGTAACCTCATTGACTTTGCCAAGATGACTGCTGATGTTCCTTCAGGGTATAACTCTCTGTCTCTTTAATAGCTGATGAACTTTTAAGTTGTAGGATAAAAGGTATTTAGTTTATATAAAGTGATTTCTCCATATGTGGATGACTATATGAAATAAAAAGGAAACATAGGCTCAAGGATTTCCTTATATGCTTATTTTAGTGATCTTTGTACATCCAAATTAGTGGAAAGTATAAGAAAAAGGCACTTATATTCATGAACTTATCTAAATTTTTCTGAGGTGTGAATATTTCTTTGTGTTTAGGATTTAGTGTGATAACATGATCACATTTTACTGGGCAATTTTAATTTTTTAAAAAAGTTAATATTCGGACAATATGTGTTAGTTTGTCACTATTTTGAACACTCAAAAACATGAATCCAGGAGAGAAACTCATGAGATGCATGATTAAGATCTGAAATCAGAATACCAGACAAAACAGTGAAAGCAGACGATAACCAAGATCAGAGGCAGGGTCAGAAGCAGTGGGTGAAGAGTTATCCATATTCTAGAGAGTCCTAAATTAGGATCACATATCAAAACAAGAATTGAATTAGATGTTTGAGGGTCAGAACACCAGACAAGCAGCTGTAGACTGGATAAAGGTTTACTGGGGTTTTTTGCCTCTCCTTCCGGAATACTTGTGTTGGTGGGGTGAAGAGGTCTGCCTTTGAAAAAGATGTGATTGGAAGGTCATTCCACCCTTCTTAACCCAAAACCCACACCTGGCAGCCTTTTAATTCTGGGTCCTTTCTCAATTTATTTATCTGGTATACAACTTGCTTTCAATATTATTTTTGCCATTAAATTGTAAACTTCTTGAGGGCCAGAAGTGTCTTTTGCCCCAGCTACTATCACTGAAGGAAATGAGATTAGAACAGCAAAGAGTTAATTGTGGAAATTGGGGGAACTATACCGACTTTATCTTGTGACAATTCTGGAGCTAGATCAGTTCCTTTTCTAGTCAGTTATGGGTTTAGTCCAACTTCTGTCTTGTGAAAACTTTATTCAATTGTGGGAATTGGGAGAAAACATATATTACATTGTTTGAATACCTTTGCATGCTGGGAAACTGGACCACCACTACTTGCTGTTTAAAGACCCTTAATGAAGGATCTAGGTTATACTAACCAGAAACTTCCATTTGATATAAAGATTGATGCAAGGCGTTTTCTCATAATTGTGCATTTCAAGCAACCCATTTGTCTTATCTAAAAACTAGCTTTGTACTGATCAATCAGTAATTGTTTACGTATTCCTTTGATTGTTTACAGACACCTGGGAGGGTATGTGTCTTTTTCTGAATTCAGGGAATTGCACCTGTTTGTTCTTCCCTCCCAATTTAGTGAATGCTTAATCTTTCCTCCAATTAGAAATCAGTTTGCCTAATGTATTGTTTTCTTTTCCTTAATTGGCTTTATTTGATTGATTGTTTTTAATGCATAAAAGTCTGTCTCCCCATTCGGGTCCAGGCCTGAGCTGAGGATGCCTGGTCCCAGTTTGTTGGTTATTTGCCATGCATTGCTTAATAAACTGATACGTTCACAAGACTGACGTTTTATTTCCTCAGTCATTTCATCTTTCACCTGCCACAGCCGAGTCTGGCGCAGTAGGTAATTAGTAAATAAACATGTATTGATTGATTGGCAATGCATTGAACCTTGTCTTAGGGATGGCTTTATTTTCTCTCTCAGGTTGGGAGTCAAATAATTGCATCTGTTCCACCTTTACTGTCAGGGACAAACAGCTCTGGAGATAGAGGTCATGATAGTGAATTGCAACATGTGCCAGCATAGCTTTGCTTATCCTTGCAGCTTCAAACTGACCCAACTAGGATCATTTGTCTTTAGACCATTGTACCTTCCGGTGATTTAGAGAATGCTAGCATTGCTACAGATGCCCATAGTTGTTATGAATGAATGAATCAAAAACATACTTTCTGTGTGCTTATAGCGTGGGTAATCCATAGAATGTGGTGGTTTCTGTGGCAAAATATTGAACACATCGTTCACTGATTCAGCCATGTGCCAAACTGTATGTTCCTAGCACTTCCAGCCCCCATGGGATGCCATTAAAATAAATACCAACCCAGAGTATAGAGACCAGACAACAAATCTAGAAAATTTTATTACTTTACTTTTTCCATGAGAGCTAGAGTATAGCGGAGAACCTATCCACTTTGCTTGTTTGTGCTATCTTATCTTTTTTACCTTTATCTTTCTTGATAAAGGAAGTAAAAAGAAGGTGGAAGATTTTCAGGAAATAAGAAGAATAATTATAAATAAAAATGAGGTAGTTGTAGATCTTGAAGGCAGATGAATTTTCAAGGCTGAAATATTTTGAAAACTTTTGGGATACCCTTTACAGTAAGTAGTCTTTCCACTTGTTTCCTGTGTGGTCTTTTGAAAATCACTTAACTTCTCTGGACCTTGCTCATGTAAAATGAGAGGGTTGGACCAAATGACCTTCAAGGTTCCTTTCAGTTCTAAATCTATTATGCTACGTGCAAAATTTCCATGCTTTCTGTAACATGTTCTACTCTGGTAATTTATGTGATGTGAACAGGGATGCTATTAGAGAAGGTCAGTGCTAGCATTTCTTTCCCTCAGATATTAAATATGAAATTATATATACAATGAATTTTTCTGACAATTTTGGAAATATGAAAATAAGCTCAAGTTTTTTCCATTTTCTATGAAAATTTCTTGATTCTCTTTTATGTTAGGGATATTCTATATCCCTGTACCTCCTAAATCAGCTCAATTCATTTCAATAAGCATTTATTAATCATATACTATGTTCAAGGCACTGTGCTAGCCGCTGGAGATACAAAGACAAAAATCAAAACAGTCCTTGCCCTCAAAGAGTTTACACATTGCTAGGGGAATATAATTCATACACAGTTAAGGAAATACAAAGTATATATAAAATGACAGATGCCAGTAATCAAATGAACACTTACTATAATAATTTCAACTAGCACTTTAACTGATATGAACTAATTGCCACAGAAGAAAACTGCCTTGACAAACACCTGACTCACTTGCCAAATGGAGAAAGATGGGGATCAAAAGAAAGACTGGGGCAGAATAGAAATGTATTTTTAAATTTTATGAAGACGACTGATAGACAATGATGAGCGATGTTATCCCATGAAGCAGAAAGAAGCAGTGAAAGGTAAAACCGGATTAAATAAAGTGCAATGAGGAATCCAACCAAGCAGTCACCCCCAGAAAATTCAATAGTGAAAATGGAAATGCTACAGCAAGAAGAAAAATGGAAAAGATAAGCAAAAAAAGGTTAATTTTTTTATTCTGAATTTTAAGAAAACATTTCCATTTGCGAAAAAGAAAAAAGAGGATTGTATGTGAAAGCATGAATTTCCATCATGAACAGCTTGCTTTTTAAAAAGTATATAATAAATTCACCAGGTTTTAAAATCATCCTGCTTGTCGGTGTTGTACTCTGAACTGAACCAATACAGGCTTATGGTTTGAGATACTTTTGGGGTTTCTTAATCTGCCATATTGAGGAAAGATGCATTTATTCCTTTGCTTTTTAGTGTTGTTTTTTACAGAAATGAATGTTGTATTTTGTCAAAATATCTTTTTGCATCTATTGATATGATAATATTATTTTGATGGCTTTTATTATATTTATGGCCTCATATATATTCGTAATTTTCCTAATATTGAAAACCTTGCATTCCTGGCATAAATCCTACCTGGTCATAATGTAAAGTATTTTTTAACATGTTGCCGAAACTTCTTTGCTAATATTTTACTGAACATTTTTTTCATTAATTTATATAATAAATCAATGTTCATGGTTTTCTTTCTCTGATTTTTTCCTCCTAGTTCTCCCTAGTATCAAGGTCATAATATCACGACTATGATATTTTGTGTCAGGGAAGGAATTTGGTAGAATCCAGTATCTTCCAATTTTTTTTACATAGTTTAATAATATTGGAATTCATATTTTTTTGTAGTCAATAATATTTACTTTTATATTTATTTGCTTCTTTTTTTCTTTGAGTTAATTTA
This sequence comes from Bettongia penicillata ogilbyi, assembly GCA_023548195.1. Lineage (NCBI taxonomy): Eukaryota > Metazoa > Chordata > Mammalia > Diprotodontia > Potoroidae > Bettongia > Bettongia penicillata. The sequence goes on along the minus strand of JAJHZJ010000318.1, from coordinate 3,779,450 downwards.
TAACAAGATTTAAAAAATTTTGTATCATGTACCCATATAGACCTTTTTCAGAATAAGTTTTTTAAATAATTTGAGAAAATTCTAATTTTCCATTAGAGGTTAGTGAAAATAAAGATAATTTTTTTCCATCCAAGTTCACTGATCCCTTGGAATCTATTCAAAGATCCCTTGAGGGTTCAATGGATGCCAATTGAGAACCCCTGACTTATAGTCAAGTTATTTAAATTCTCAATTTCTTTGTTATTCTGGATATTTTGTATTTTTACTAATACTTATTTCATTTAAACAGTCAGTTTTGTTAGTATATATAATGGACAAAGTAATTTCTAATACTTTTCTTTATTTCTTCATCTGCTGTCATTTTTTCTTTTCAATTTTTATACTGGTAATTTGTTTTTCACTCTTCTTTTTAAAAATAAAATTTATCTAGTGACCTATTTTTATCATTTTTCTATAAAACACAGCTTTTAGTTTCACTTATCAATTCAATGTTTGACTTTTAATTTTGTTAATCTTAATCTTCAATTTCCGAATTTCTTTTTTGGTGTTAAATTGGGCTCTAAAAATTGGTTATTTTCTATTTTTTTAGTTGTGTGTCCACTGCATTAATTTTTTCTTTTTCTTTTTATTGATGAAAGTGTTTTGAGACATACATTTCCTTGGTAGGAGTTGCTTTTGGTACAAAAATTTTGCTGTATCTTTTCATTGTTATTATTTTAGTTGATTTAAAAAAATTCTAGGATTTGGTCTTTAACCCAGGGATTCTTTAGGACTAAAATATTTAGTCTTCAATTTTTACTTTCTTCAAAGGCCCTTTATTGAATATAATTTTTGAGTTGCAATTAATGAAACTTTGCAATTTTTCAAAAGCAACCCAGCCCGTTCTCCTTCTGCTCATCTTTAGGTCTAACTTGTCAAAGGTAAAATTGACAGCCCTTGGCAAAAGATATGGGGAGTAAGAGAGAATGAGAAATTGAATATGATATCTAGGCTGCTAGCCTGTGTTACTAAAAGGATAGTGATACCCTAAGCAGTAATAGGGAAGTTAGGAAAAGAAGAGTGTTTTTTTGGTGGGGAATGATAGTGAGAAGAGTTTTGGACATGTTGAGTTGAAGATGCTTAGGGGACACTCAGAGACATCTAATAGATAGCTGGAGATGCAAACCTATGAGATGATAGGGAAGGACTGAAATAAATAGATATATCTGAAAATCGTGAGCATAGAGATGATAAATGAATCCATGCAACTTATAAGATCATTAAGTGAAACATTATAGAAGGAAAAGAGAAGTGGACCCAGGGCAGAGCCCTGTGTTTGGCAAGCATGACCTGGAAGAAGATCCAACAAATGAGAGTGAGAAGGAATGGTCAGAAGACAGATAGGAGGACAACCAGAAGAGTCATACAAAAAATAGAGAAGACTATATCAAAGGGAAAATGGTGATTGAAAATGTCAAAGGCTACCGAAAGGTCAAGAAGGATGAAGGCTGAGAAATGACCGTTCGATTTGCTACTTAAGAAATCATTAGTAGTTTTGGAGAGAGCAGTTTCAGTTGAATGATGAGTTTGGGAGCCAGATTTCAGAAAATTAATACAAGAGTGTGAGGAGAGGAAGCAGAAGCACCTATTGTAGATTACCTTCTAAAATAATTTAGCCACAAAGAGGAAACAAAATATGGGATGATAGTTGGAGGGGATGGATGGATCAAAGTGAAGATGTTTTGAGGAAGGAGAAGACAAGCATGTTTATATGCAACAGAAAAGCAGCTAGTAGACAGAGAAAGAATGAAGATAGTTTAGAGAGTGACAATGAGGAAACGATCTCCTGGAGAGGATGGGACTGATCTGAATTTTTTCTGCAGGTAGAGATGTTTGTCTTGGCAAAAAGGGCCGCTTCAATATGTGAAAGAATGAGGAAGGAGAAGATAGTGGCAGAAAGTGTCTACGTGAGGGAGATGAGGAAGAAAAGACAATAGGAAGCTCTTGGCAAATGACTTCAAGGAAAGAAAGAAAAGGGGACAATGTGTGATCAGGCACTGGGCAAAGAAGAAAAGAGGAGTGATAGAATGGAAATAGATTACACTGCTGAAAGGAATTCCCAAATCAATGAAGATCATAGATCTCTTTAAATATACAAAGTTAATATAAAATTATTCTATGATTATTTTTTCCCCATGGAAGCAAAGAATTATGAACAACTGGAGGAATCGGGAAGAGTTTGTTTTGCTTTTTTTTTGTAAAAAATGGTACCGAGGTCTATCCTAGAAGGCAGCCAGGGATTCCAAGAGGCAGAGATGAGGAAAAAGAATGTTCTAAGCATTCACAAGAGATAGCTTATGAAAAGGCATGGATGTAAGAGATGGAATGACATGTATTAGGAAGAGTATGTTGTCCAGCTTTGCAAAAAATGTAGAGTGCAAGAAAGAAAGGAATACAAAAGCTAGGTTGGAACCATAGGGTGAAAGCTTTTAAATGTCAAATACAGAAATTGATATTTTTTCCTAAAGGCAATAGAAAGTCACTGATTTTTCCTGAGTAGGTAACTTGGTCAGACATGAGCTTTAGAAGTTTAAATTTGATAGTCATGTGGACAATGAACGGAAGACAGCTGACCCTGGACGCACTGAGACTACAAGAAGGTTGTCACCAAGTCCAGATGAGAAGGGATGAGGGCCTAAGCCTGGATACTAGATGTGTGTGTAGAAGGAAGAGGACAGATATGATGGTGGAAGTAGAATCAACAAGACTTGGAAAATGATTGGATGTAGAGAAGGAGAGAGAAGCAAGAGTGGGGAGTGATTCAGAGTTTGCAAGTCTGGGTGGCTAGAAGGATGGTATTGCTTTTCAATAAATAATCAACAAGAACTTATGAAGGGCTAGTACTTTAATCCTTATCATAGACTTAATTTTGAGGTTTTCTAGGCATTAACCCATGGCTTCTTCAAAAAAAGGTTAATGTTCTTAGATTAATTTTACTCTTTATAGCATTAACCCTTGTATTTAAAACTGAACATAGACATGAAATGTTTTAAGTTTTGTATTTTTCAGTCACCTCTTATTCTAATCTTTAAAAATTCTGTATTTTTTTAAAAAATTGCATTTTTGACAGATGAACATTAGGAACAAATTCAGCAAACCATAAGGAATCATTTTCAGACATTTGAATCCCAGAGGAAGCTTTTTCTGTTTGAGAAGTGCTAGAATTCACCTTGGGTGTCATGGCAGGAAGATGAAGGTGGGAGATTTCATCAGTATCAACTCAAGAAAGCTATCAGTTGCAAACTTTTAATTATGCAGCTGGCAAAGGTGATGGTGACCAAGAGAACATTTGCTAAAGGCCTACTATGTGCCAGGCACTGTGCTAAATGCATTACAAATACTATCTTATTTGATCCTCACAATAACTTTGTGCGGTAGGTGCTATTATTATCCCCATTTTTTTTTAGTAGAGGAAACTGAGGTAGATTGTGGCAAAATGACTTGCTCAGGGTCACACAGATAGTAAATGTCTGAGGGCAGATTTGAACTTAGGTCTTCCTGATTCCTGGACCAAAGGGAACACCTATCAATTATAAACTAAAGCCACCTAGCTACCTTTATTTCAAAATGATACTACCAGTACTCTTCCCCCGCACCCTCTGCTTAACACCAATTTCTGAAAAGACTAGCCTAAAAACAACTGTTGAATGAATAAATGAAAGACCAGAAATGACAAATTCTCGAACTCATGAAACTCAGGAAATAAAAATAATCTACTATTGAATTAAATCTCTGAATTTAAAACTATTGTATTATACACTAAGGGCAGCTAGGTAGTGCAGTGGACAGATTGCCTAGCCTGGAGTCAGGACCATTTGAGTTCAAACCTGCCCTCAGACACTAGCTGTGTGATCCTGGGCAAGTCATTTAACTCTGTTTGCTTCAGTTCCCTTACCTCTAAAATGAGCTGGAAAAGGAAATGGCAAAAAACTATTATCTTTGTCAACTATGTATCTTTGTCAAGAAAATCCCAAATTGGATGACAAAGAATCAGACACAACTGAAACTACTACACAACAACAAAATTACAAATGAATCTGAAGTCTTTTAAAAGGCAATTTATCAGAGGCATAAACTAATAGTTTCTTGCATCGCAAATAATATTATAATGTATAGGTAAATAAACATGAATTGACTCAAAGAGCAATGATGCTATGTTATAAATTTTCAAAGAAAAGTACTTACCAAAAGATAGATTTTCCTGATGACTTTACTGCCAATAACACTATTCTTTTAAATACCTAATGCATGAGATATATCATTTTAGAGCCTGGATTAAAAGTATTAAAATGTGGGTAATATTTTCCAGCTTCATTTTGGGATGCAGAATCACTCTGGCAGTCAGCACCAGAAGAGGTGGCAGTTTTTGTCTTTTGTTTTTGTCCAGTCTGTGACTTCTGGATGTAATACCTGAATTTTGTATCTTTTATTTGTGACCATGGTGATTTGAAACAGATTTCTGCGGGTGTGGTTCTCAATACTGAAGGACACTGGTGCTGGGCTAGGCTTATAAAGGAATGGATGACTGCAGGATTCCCAAGCCCATTGCTCCTTGATAAACAGAGGTTAGAACCATTGTTAGCTAATCCTGTGGAATAGTTTGCATATGAACTTCAGGAGTGTTTACTGCTGGGAACAGGGAGCTTAAATCATAGAATTATAAGCCTGCTTCACTCCCCTAGTTTTCTCCAAGTCATCCTGTAGAGAGCGAGTTTATTTGTACGTCATCATTTGTATGTTTTCCCCTCATTAGACTGTCATCTTGAGAGCAGGAACTGTCTTTTGCTTTTCTTTGTATTTCTAGTTCTTAGTACTATGCCTGGCACCTAGAGGGCACTTAATAAACATCTGTTGACTAAAAAGGCGTCCTGATCCTTCCACACAGACTAAGGCCTAGGCACACTCTAGTCTGAATGACCAGGACAGCTCTTTTAGCCTCTGCCCAGTACGATGAGCTTAGACTACTCAAAAGAACAGGTATTGCCTTTCCCTGTGTCTTTCTGGGCTGTACTCTTGCATTAGGCAACAGACACCCACATCCCCTCAGGCAATGCCCAGTTATCACTCCCCAAAAGCCCCTGGGCAATATCCTGCTGGTGCCCCTTGGCAATGCCCCAGGTGTTGCCCTAAGATTGTTCCCAGGCAATGTTCTGACATTGCTCCCTGTATCTTCCCTGACATCACCCTTTTTATGCCCTGGGCCATAGATCCTGGGCATCAATCTGTTCATCTCCCTGGGCATTGACCTCCACCCCCCTACTTTTCAGGACCACTGGGCTCCTTCTTTGGGGAATCCTTTTTATCCTTACAGAAACCAGGGAGCTGCTGAGGGGTAGCAGAGAGTGCAGGGGCTGTGTCCCTCACCCCCACCCGAGGAAGCTTCTTCTGGCACGATTGATTCCAATTTGTTCCCTAACAGAGAAATTCTCTACACCAGCTCTGCTACAAAATCTCAGCTAAGAGTAACACACTCCAGTGCTCTTGCTTTGGGAGAGTTCACACTTAAGGAAAGCTCTCATGGTTGGGTTGTTTTTCCTTATGACAAACTGAAAAGCCCAGCTCCCTGTGGATCTACTCTAGGAAGCCTGACCTCTGGGAGTGGTGGCCTTCCGCTAGTTCGTGGATCATGAGCAGGGCAAAGGGGAGGTGGTTTCTTCCCTGACTGCTGCCCTTTCTCCTGCTCCAGCTCAAACCCCACCATGATCATGAACCTGCAGATGAACAGGGTACTTGACTTCTTGGGCACAGCTCCAGGATCCCACCTCAGGAAGGCAGATGGATGGACTCTGGGAAATAGGAACACCTGGTGTCCTTCTGGGGTCTTGAGGTCTTAGAGGAGACATAAATCAGAGATTTCAAACTGAATATTATTTTAGAGATATTTTAGTCTAGTTGAATCATTTTATGGTTGAGGAAAATAAAGCCCCATTTGGTAAATTGACTTGACCCATGTCACATAGGTTGGTAGAGTTTGAGGGATAGGGGAAAGGTCATTGGACTTGGAGCGCATACTAATAGAATACATGACCCTGAGCAAGTCACTTAACTTCTATAGGCTTTGGTTCTAAATCAATGATCTTAAAAAGCTTAGCTGTAACTGCTCTTCCCTCTGTTGATTGTGTTAGGTGGTAAAAAGAAGGCAGATGCTATCTCAAGTTAATGAGAAGTTTATTGATTATCATAGGCAGTAGCCTGAATGCAACCATGTAGTCTTTGAGAAGAAAATAGAAAATGCTCCTAAATTGCTCCAATTTCTACATCCTTGATCAAATAACTCTGGTTTCTTCTCTTTATCAAACCTTGTTCCCCAGTTCACATATTGACACCAGTCCTTTTTCTTATCCTGAAGACTTTCTGTTTTTGAGGACATCCAGATGTCTCCTGTTATGCAGTCCTGCAATTTACCAGCAACTTTATTGCCTCCTCGTTCTGTTTCCTAACCTTGTGGGTTGGCATGGATTATTTCCCTTATTTCAGCATTTTGTTACAGTTATACCCAAAATTTTACTTCTTCAATTATCTTCAGCTTTTGCCATAGAGCGTTTGTTGGAACATTGTTGTTCCTGTTTTCTCCCCATTAGATCAGATTATGATATTTGTGAGTGCAGAGGAAGTCTTTTGTCTTTCTTTATATTCCCCGGTTCTTAACGTAGTGCCTGACACATAGCAGACACTTAATGAATGTTTATTTCTGTATTGATTGACAACAGGTCCTGTCTCCTCTTCTACCTCCACCTCCACCTGCCCCCCACACCTCCCCCTGCTGGCTGCTCTTATATACAAGAAAGACTCTCAAGGGAAGAAACAAAACTGGAGAATTTAAAAAAAACAAAACAAAATATTCCCAAGTGCAAAAACAGTTAGTGGAACCCATAAATAGGGAGAAAGTACAGGGGAAAATTAGAGCAAAGTAGCAAATTGTGCTCGAAATAGAAAAAACAAAGATAAAAGGAGAGAAATGCATATTATATATATATATATATATGTGATCATGGTGATAAGAGAAGGTTAAGCAATAAGAAAGACATTAACTAGGGCTGTCAGAGTGTGGGAGAAGAGAACAGTGGTGGTAGGCTTCAAAGAAAAGAAGACAGATTAAAATGCTGTCAAAAGAGAAAGTACAGATAATAGAACACATTATGGAATTGTTTTAGGAGCCAGAAAAGTCAGAGAGATGAAAGCATGTAAGTTAATGCTGGGTTGCCAATGGCAAGGATGAAAAAACAAATTAATAGAAGATCTCACAACTGAAGAAATGAACACCATTATCCAGTTAGTGCTTTCCCAAGATCTTAGTGCCTCATTCATCATGGAGGAGAACTCTGCTCCACAGGACAACCTCTGGGAAGTTCTATAAATTTAGGAAAGTTTTGAATATGGACAGTAGGTTGTACAAATCTTTATTTTCAGCACTATGATAGTTGAGTTCAGTAAGTCTCATCACTGGAAGGTGGGTCACCAAGTGATGATTTTTTAGCCCTCAGAAACTCATGTACCCTACACAGAAATATTTTAATCTAATACTTAGAGATTAATTTTATTGAGTAAGTCTACAAGTGAATTTCATGGATGTTGATATCCATTTTGCATAGTTCTATTTCTACTACATCTACTAAGGAATGAAGAAGTTAAAATCTATTTGTATTAGGGGAAGGATACACATCAATTAACCTTTTAAAATATTTTCATGGGATCATAGATTATAGGATCTTTTGCTTGTGGACTTAGAGCTTCAATAGATCTTAGTGGTCATCCATACCAAATCTCTCATTTTACAGATAACTTGGGCCAAGACCAGAAAGGTACTAAGCATAAAAGAAAGGACTTGAATCCTCTGATTCCCGAGAAAGTGCTGGATGCCTTTACTGATGAGAGCTACATGACATTTGAGGATGTATGAGCATCACCCAAGTCATACTTAACATTACTAAGCACTTTTTATAGGCATCTTATCTACAAAAGTTGATGAGATTAGCAGAGGGCATAACTCAGAAGCTCAGAGAATCACAGGTTTTCAGAGAGGGGTTTCATTGGCTATTCTGACTCATACTTGTAAAAGAATTCCTACACAACATTCCTAACAAGTGGTCATCTGTTCTTTTCTTGAAGAACTCCAGAAGGGAAAAATCTACCACCTTACCAGTTTCAATGATAACATAGGATCATCAGGTCATAGGATGTTAGAGTTAGAAGGCCTTTTAGGAATAGTCTAGCCTAACCTCCTCAAAACAGGTCACAAGGGTACAAAGTGGCAGAACTGGGATTTAAATCCAGGTCTATAGGATCATAGACATAGATAGGACTGTAGAGGTCATTTAATCAATACATGAGTCTAAGCAACTCTCAATTTAGCTGCTATTGGAAAGGAAGCATGGCAGAGTCAAGAATACCGATGTTCATATCCTTCTTCTGACACTTAGTAATTATATGTCCATGGACAATAGTATGCTACAATAGAAAGGAAAATGGTTCTGGAATAAAATGACCTGGGTTCAAATCCTCTCTTGGATGCTTACTGTGCATATGACCTTAGGGGATATATTTTCCTCACATATAAAATGAAGGTATCAGACTTGCTGACTTTTGAGATCCCTTTTAAATCCTGACCTGACATTCTATTTATTTTACCAAGGAGGAAACTTGTCGCAGAAAGACACAGAAATCTGATCACAGATGTACTTTTAAAGACAGAATGAGGACTCAATTCAATTCACCAAGCATTCATTAAGCACCTTTTTTATTTCAGATATTGTCCTGTTATTGTATGAAAAACAAAAAAATAGCCCTGCCATTGAGAAGTTTCCATTCTACTTAGAGGAGGGATAGAAGGACCCAAGGTTTCAGCTTTCATGTTTAGCTCAGAGGCAAGGCATGCTATAGAAGAAAAAGCAAAGAAGTTTGAGTGAGGACTTGGGTTCAGATCCTGGCTCTACTATTTAGTATCTGTGTGACCTTAGACAAAGTAATTAATCTATACGGGCCTCAGTTACTCAACTATGATATTAGTCTATATGGTCTCTAGGGTTCATTAAGCTCTTTGATGACCCTTTACTCTTCTTTCCATAGTTCTGCCACCATCTGTACCTCTTTAGGTCATAGATGAAAGCAAGTATTTGTTGACAAGATCATTCATTGCACTGAATTTGCTTTTACCAGGTCAACAACCAGCACTGTTATTAATGGGCTAAATCCAGAGATATGGAAATGTTTATCACATAGAACCCTTAAGATGGGGTTTTCTTTGGCTCTGGGAGAGCTTGCTAAGCAAAGGAAATATTCTCCCACTTAAGCTGAAGCCTCCAGAAGCAAGATTTGTGTTCAAACAATGTGTGCTAAATATAAACCACAGCATTCCAAAAGTTAAGGCTGGAAGGGACCTTAGACCTCATCTGGCCCAACCTTCCCATTTTATTAATGGGAATTAAATTAAATTAAAGCCCATAGCTGAGGAATTAGAGGGGGCCTCTTACTTGTTTGGTAGCTAGGTGGCACAGTGGATAGAGTACTGGGCTTGGAGTCAGGAAGACATGAATTCAGATTCAAACTCAGACACTTAATAGCTGTGTGATCCTGATCAAGTCACTTAACCCTAATTTGCTTCAGTTTCCTTATCTGTAAAATGAGCTGCAGAAGGAAATGGCAAACCACTCCACTATCTTTGCCAAGAAAACCCCAGATGGGGTCAGACATGACTGAAATGACTGAACAACAGCTTACCTGTTGCTAAGGCACGTCTCTGACCTACCTGCTCAATAGCATTGTCTGCTAGAAAATCATAGGGCTTTGTTTTAGAAAAATGTCTCATCTTTTACACTTTCTCTATGGTCCACCTATTTCTAATCCCTTTCAATAAGGAAAAACTGGCAAATCTTGTCTTTATTAGAAATCAACAAATACTTCTACCTTTTGATGCCTTAATCTGCCTGTGTAACTGTTTATCTACTGCTTTTTTTTTTTTTAATCATACTGCTGCTTCTGTAAGTAGCTATAATCTACTTGGGTTTCTGTTGCTGCCACTCCTGCTATATCACTTTTGGTCAAATTACTCAGCCAAGGCCATCCACTTTCAGTATTAAGAAAACATATCCAAATGAATTAATCTAAAACAAAATGCTTCTCCCATTCAGATACTATCTATGTGTTTATCCTCCAGGATGAACATATATATATATATATGTGTGTGTGTGTGTGTATGTATATGTATATATGATTGATTTTTGATCATATATATAATGATTTGATTTATGATTGATCATACTACCAGTCAGAGGCTACCTAGTTCTCCGTTCTTATCCTCATCACTGAAATCAAGTGTTCCCCTATGTCTCTCTACCTGCGGATCTCAGGTTAGTTAAATTTAGGAATTTCTTGCTGCCTTAATCTGCACACAAAATTTGTTGGAATGAGGCAAATGAATGACTTGGTAATGAGCTCCTTTCTTGGTAAGGGGGTCATCTATTTATTGCCCAACTGCCTTGCCTAGATTCTGATTCATGTTGTCCAGATTCCTTATATGGATTTCTGGCTCCTGTTTACCTGATACATTTGCTTGGGCTTCCATATCCTTCTGGACAGTCAATTATTCTTTTTGTCCAATTTCAATTCCTCCTAGGTTCCTCATTCCTTTGTCTTGCTTCCAGATTCCACTGATGCTTGGAGACCACTTCTTCTGTCTCTCATCCATATACCTCGTTTTATCCCACCACTTGCCCTGACTTCACCATTTTTATGTACCATGGTCCAAACTGACTGAACTACTGACTCATGAGGACTACCCTTTCCTCCAGACCTTACCAGGCCTTCTGTAATCTAATACATCTATCTACCTCATACTTACAATCAGCTGGCCTGACTACCATTGCTAGATTTCTAAGAGGATAAGCTTACTTAATTATTCATCCAAATATCAATTGAATACCATTAGGGGGCCTCAGCAGTACACAGAGTAGTTGACTCTTACATAGTATTATTTTAGTGATTCTGAAAAGTCTCTGCTACCCTCAAAGCATGCCACTTATTGCAACCCATCCCTGCCACCTTCTACCTCCTGGCTGCTGTCTGTAATTCTACAGTTAGCATTTCATTCCTTTAGTTTAAGACTTTGTTAATACATTAAAACCAGTCTTGGCAGGGGCAGTTCATCTCAGTCACAGATGACAAGTTTTCATTTCCTGCTGCCATCTTCTCTTTGCTGAGCTCATTTAAACTATGTCAACTGTTCTTTTTAAAAAGTGATACAAAAATCAATGGTTTCCATAAAAATTTTCCTGGGTTCTAAATCCAGGTACAGGATACAGTTGTGAGGAACATACTAACATTTTTGTAAAACTAGGGAAAAACATTGCAGGTTGCTCCTGCTGTAGGCTACTGTCTGATTTTTTTCAAGACAATGCTATTAATTCAAATTTTATTGTCATCATTAGAATTATTTCTTAGTTCTCTTTTCTTTCTCATCCCCATCTAAAGAGATGTGGGAAGCAAGTACAATGAAAACTCTTTGCCAAGGCAAAGTGCAAAGACATAATCTTAGATATAACCTAAGAATGAGTCTTAAAACTAAAAAGAAAAATTAAAACTGAAAGAGTCTAAGAATAATTTACCTCTTAAAAAACAAAAAATGTATTTCTTTAAAGAGGAAAACAAGAATCTGATGACTTCTTTAAGGAAGAAACAGCAGCTGGGAACTATTTAGCATTGGAGACATAACTCAGAATCCACAAGCAACAGCTCCATAAGATGTAATTGAGCTAGCTATACCACATCCCAAATGGCCTTATCATATTTCATATCAGCATGCCCACTAAACTGCCAATGCAATATTATCTTAGATTTTAAAATCTATAAAGCTGGCTATATCATCATATACTCTGATACTTGCTGACTTTAATGAAAAAAGTGAGAAGAAATCAGGATGGAAAAATATGGAAAAGCACGATTGTGGAAAAAGAAACAAGAGATACTAAAGACATAATTAGCCTCATGTCTCTATCATGACCTCTCCATTTTTTTTTAAGAAAAAGGAATTAATAGGCACTGGGCATGGAAAGTACCAGACAAAGAATTAAAGTGACTAAATTTTTATCACTCAGTAGAAGACTTATGTACTTGGGATCAAGTCAGCTGATCAAAAAAAAGTCAGGATATTTAGAGTTCAGATAATAATTTATAATAAGCAAGAAGAAAGAATAATAATGAGAAAAAACAAACGTGAAAGGAAACTTATCCTGAATTATTTAAATAAGTCATAAAAATAAGGCAAATTGAAAATGAGATGGAAATGACTTCAATACCAATTGCCAATAATTTCTTCCAGAAGTTAAAACAATGTATATTAATTGCCACAACCAGGAGAGCAAAAGAAGCCAGAAAATGATTTAGTCTACAAATATTTGATTTACTTGCCAAAGGGGGAGAGATGATTGGCGAAGGCAGTGCTGAGTTAGATTATTACCTTATCTAAAAAAGCTTAGAAAGTAGAATGATAAATGATTATAAGCAGTATTGTCTCATGAAGCAAAGAGAAAACAGTAGAGGATGAAGCCAGTTTAAACAAAGTTTGGCAAGATATTTAGTTAGGCAAAGTCATCCCAAAGACATTCAGGGATGAAAACAGAACAAGGATCACAAACAGAATAAAAATGAAAAATATTTGCAAAACTTACAACAACAAACTATTTTCTCCTTCAAGAATAAATAGAACCACCGCACAAAATCCAACTTACAGTAATTGAGATGTCTACAAAAGACATAGAAATGGCACTAGGAGCAAAAACAGAAGTAACAATCAGATTGGATCATTTTTTATAATTGTGAGGGCATTGATTTACAAAGTATCTAAAGATGAAGAAGATATCACAGAGTGCAAGAAAATCTCAAATCTTATGGATTCCTCTTCTTTCTCTATCCCCTCCTCCTTCCCCCAAAATGACTGAGAAAATATCATCAATTAATGACCTATATGCCTACTCTCCTACGTATACAAAATCTTTGAGGGTGATCTGTGTATAAAGTGATGGCATTGTTGCTGAGTATATTTGTAAGGATCATGCAGGTTTTTGCAAGTGACATTCAGTAATGGAACATTACCATGTCATAATTGACAGAGGAGAGAATATCAGATACTATAGTATTTCTTGTCTGTGATTATGAAAAAGTATTCAACTTGGTGAAAAAGAGAGTCTTTCATCCATATATTAAAATCACTCAAGATTCCTTTGAAGACATAACAACATAAGAATGCTAGGCTCAGAATTCCAAAGGACACGACAGTAGAATGGATCACTTTTGGGAAGATCCAAAGCACTTATAGTGACTTCAAGGTTCCAGTAATGGCAAAGAGCCATCTTTTGATATAAACATTTTACTGATGATGTATGGCAACGAAGGGGGAAACTCCAAAGACTTAAAGATGAGTATCAGAAAAAGGGCAATGGAAGGTATGTGGTGCATGTATGTAAGCATATAAATGATGAAGATCTCTGAAAAACAGAATTAAATGATGTCAACAAAAAATTATGTGATGGAAAGTGATAAGCTTGTTGAGAATATGTTGAACATAAAGGATGAGAGCAGCATGGCCAAGAGGCTTCACTGGAAACTTCATAGTGTTGGGAAAGAGGCAATAAGGCCTCCACCATGTTTCATGAATCCCCTATGGGGAAATTTTGGAAGGATGTACATGCGAGTCCACAGGTTGGACAAACAGTAGGTTTTACTTTGCATCATTGAAGAAAACTCTGAATAACTGAGATCACAGATTCATTTGAATATTTGAATACTGTTGGCTTAGTTATTTTTGTATTGTGTGGAAACATGTTTCTAAAACCCTTAGTTTAAGTACTGGTGCCTTCCCCAGTGAATAGGAGGGGAAAAAATACATAATTTTCTGGATTTAAAGGACTTATCTCCAAAGAGACTATTTGAATAAATGGCTTACTAATGCCTGAATAGTTTTCAAATATTTTTCCTCCTCTCTTTCTCTTTTTCCTAAGAATGTGTCACTTTACTCTGTTATTTCAAGGACACTGATCTGAAATGGTGCTTCTCTTTATGACAGCCATAGCAACAATTATATTTTGACTGAAAAGAATGTCATATCAATAAAGATGAGGCACATATCAAGTTGGTTTCTTGCTTTTTATTATGATTCCTAGAACAAATGAAACCCCTACAATCCATTTACATCAATAAGAACTATAAGGGGACACTGCCAGTGAAACACAAAGAGAAGATGAATAAACTTGCTCTCAAACTTAGGACTCCATTTTTTTTTCTGTCATGGCCCACTTTGTCTTCTCTTTAAAAAGCATCTTTCACTTCTCTGCCTTTGTATAAGTTTTCTCTCATGTCCGGAATGTTCTCTTTCCCCACCTCCACCTCTTAGAATCTTAAGCTCTGTTCAAGTGCTACTTTTCACTCGTGGCTTTTCTTCATTCTCCAAGTTGTTAATATTCTCTACCTCCACCCCCACCTCCCTTCTCACTTACTTTGTATTTGTGTATATGCCAGGAGGCTTGATCAGCAATGCTGTAGCAGCAAGCACCCTGACACATCCAGGATGGCCTGCTAGCACAGGTTTTTAGATCTGCTTTTCTAAAAGGAAAGCAACTTTTGAAGGGTCAGCAATCTACTTTAATTACATATACCAACAGAGAAAATACAAGCAGAGAAAGAAAGACCAACAGACAGGACTTCTAACTGTTTTACCATAAGAAATATGTATGTATATATACATATATATCATAGATCAACAGATAGATTCAATTGTCAGATTATAACATACATATGTAGTTACCAGAGAGAGAAATACCAACATCTGGGTTTTCAAAGTCAAGGTCTCCTTAATGGATATCCAGAGTCTCATCTGGCACACCAACTTTCTTCTAAAGAGTAAACCCCAAAGCAAAACCTCAGACTATACGTAGACTTTTCAGAACCAGAGGGCACCATGACCCTCATGACCCAGTGCCTCATTATCAATTAACAAAAGATATGGGCATTCCTAGAAAACAGGCCTCCCCCAATCAAGCTTCCCTTAATGGGCTCCACCTGGGTGAGGAGGATCTTTCATTAACATTACACATGCCCAACATGCATCCTACATTTTTCTGCCACGTGGGTGGGATTGGCTTAAATAGTGAGGCTGTATCTTTAAAACTGGATGGACAAGGGATAGTCTTTCTTTTTTCCTGTGCAATCTTTATTCTCTTTTTTACTGTATCCAGAGGGTGAAGAACACAGGCACAATGAACTGAGTCCAATGTAGTTACTGTTATACACACACATACATGTATGTATATATGCATACATATATGTATTTCTTTATCTGTGTACATGTTATTTCCAAGCTTTGCCTCATGTTTACAACTCAATGCAATTCAACAAGCATTTGTATGAAGCATCAATTATATCCCAGTCAATGTACTAGAAACTAGGGATAAAAATAAAACTGAAAGCCTCCAAGGAACTTAGTTGTATAATGACATAATTGTATAAGAACAGAAGATGCTTAATAGCAATGTGCTTATTAAATGAGAGACATCATGGTAGCAGATAAGGCACTGGATTTGGAGTCAGGAAGACCTGGGTTCAAATCCTTACTGGAACATGCTGTGTAACTTAATCTCTCTGTGCCTTAGTGTCCTTATCTGTAAAATTAAGGGGTGGGTCTCCATGACTTCTAAAATCCTTTCCATCTCTAAATCTGTAATTCTGTGAAATGATTGTGGAATCAAATCATGTGTGAATATGAAGCATAGCACCGCAGATTTGTAATAATTTATCATAATTTCATACTATTTCCCTTTGCATCAGTCTTTCTTGAATTCCTTTGAGGTTGATTTGATATCATAAATTTCCCTATTTTTTTTCTGTGAGTCTCAATTATTACTAAGGGAACAATGCTAGGAAAATTATGAGAGAATACTGAAACATGCAGATTTCTAAAAAGGACCTATAGGGCAATGGCCAAGTTGACTTAAAGTGAAAAAAATAATAATGATACTGCCATTAATTTATATAGAGTTTTTTATTTTTCTAGTTTTTTCACATATTAATCTCATGTTTCTTCAAAAATGAATTGAAATCATCTCTTGCTAAAGGGTTTAAAACTGGGGGCCTGAGCCAGGGATATGCTTGTAAATGTTTAACAACTGGTATTCTGGGAAAAAAATTAAAAAAGTTTCATGACACACTTTTAAGCTTTATCTGCCTTATTAATATCTTCTCCATCACTTTCATAAGTCTAGAAATCAACAAAACAATAAATCAAGCCCTGATTTGTAATGTTTGCTGATGTTCAATGTACAAAAGCTCACAAAGAAAACTTAATGATTGACTGTCAAGAGCAGTTTGAGCTCCAGTATACCACCCACCTGAGCTCCAACAGAGAAATTACCATTGTGTGTGTGTGTGTGTGTAACAAATTTTCTGCCATATAACTCAATAAAGGTTTGTTGAATGAATCCCTACAGTCTGAATTTATTTCTGATTATAATCCTTAAGGGTGCGAAGTCTTACACTTGGGTTCAAAAATTAATTTCACAATTACAAGATGAAGGAGGCATGGCTAACTAGTAGTTCATGCGAAAAAAGATATCAGGTCTTTAATGAACTACAGCCTCAATATGGTCAGCATTCCAAAAAAGGCAGCAAAGAAAAACATGGCAAAAACTAAAACAAAAACCCAATGTGAACTCAGAACTGTAAAACTGATAAGGAAATATGCCTTGATCTTTTCAGTAGCTAAGGAACACAGATGTGGAGTGTAGTATATGCTGTGAGGAATGATTAGTTCTCTCTTATATTAATAACTAATTATTGTATTGAGACCAAGGTTTTCCTCCTTGAATTTTCTCCAGAAATGAACCAATGTGGGAAACGTTTCTAAAAGACTTACCCAGCCCAGATGGCTGGGAGCCTATCAAAAACAGGAAAAGAAATTATAACTTTGGGCTAATGGCTGCATTCCTTTTCATTGTGTTTGCTCAGACAGGTCTGGAAAAATGTTAATTCTTCCTTTTGTCAGACAGGTGATGTGAGAATTAGCAAGTCTCTTTGACTAAAATTTGGGTAACCCAAGTTATATACCCAAAAATTCTCATTGTATTATAACCCACCCTCCAATTGCAATATTCATTTTTTTCATTAATTGTTAACCAATTAGAGTTGATTGCTACCCTCAGGAATACCTGATTTTCCAAGGGCATATAAACTGCCATGAGGGGTCTTTGGTCTAAGAGAGAAGGCCAAATGACCATCCTTTTATTAATAAACATGCTGGTCTTACTAATAAAATGATTACATGACTCAGAAATCATGTCTCTTGAACTTTTTAAATGCCACAATACTATCAGATGAGGCAACTGTACCACTGTTGATAGCTCCTATTATATATCTATATACAGACAGATATGTTTATACACTTATATATTTATATATATGTACACACACTTATACACACATATACATAACACTGTATTGGCTATGACTTGCTAAGCATTGCCAAGGAGATCAAGATGCTGGAAGTAAATGCCTTCTAGTAAGACAGATTCCCTAGTTTTCCTCTCCTTTTTGATGACCAGATATTTTTGTCCTGACTTTGTGACTGTCAGGACTTGACTTTGACCAGTCCCTCATATCCTAAGGCATTGTGGAGATGAGAAGAGAGGCTATGTCAGCACTGGACTACAGGACAGAGATCATATTACTGAATCATGTAAGAGCCATAGAGCAGATGTTAGCTTTCTGCAACTGGTTAGTGTTGCTGATACTATAGCCAGGGATCCTTCATTTATTCCCCCCATTTTTCCCCTCCCTCTCTTCAGAGTGGGTGATACCTAATGCTTTCCTAGGCATAAGAAGTTTACCCTGTGGCTAAAACATTGACCTTTTTCTTTTTTTTTAATATTTGACTCTTAAGGTGGTCTTTGAAATGAATACTATTAACACTCAAGGGGCTTCTGAGGGTTCAAATAGGACTAGCCCCTCTAGTTGAGGGATTGCTGAACTATTTTTAGAGGTGGTCATTCACCTTTGGTGTCTGCTTGGGAATCAACTCTCACCTGAGGCTCCAAGAAGCTGTAGCGTGTACAGTGACCACATCTTGATAAAACCAGTTAGGCAGATGGGCTAAACCAAGTTGAAGCTAACTGACCAGGTCTCACACTAGTCAGTGAGTTTGGGGATGTCTACTCCAAGCTTATGAAGACCTCCTCCAGCAGAATGGGCAGATAAGAACAATTTGTTCCTACGGCCATGAAGGTGGCTGAAGCAGGCACTGTGGAGCTCTTAGAGCTTGGTCAGACATTGAAGATGCCAACGTCAACCAAGACATCTCAGGCCATCACCAGTAGTCTTGACTTTGTCTTGCCATTGGACTTTGATACCTCTAACAGAGAGAGTGAGGCTAATAACTTTGTCCAACTCTGCTTCACTTACATCTAATTTATTTATGAGGTAAGACATCTCCCTGGGATCTCACTGATCCTCCTCAAAAAGGAAGAATGATATTTACACTCACACATTCAATGAGTGCATTGTTATTGCTAAAATATAGTAGATAGGGACAATTGGGGAGTGTCCTACAAAGGAGAAAGATTTTAAACTGTGATATTTTACGGGAGCTGAATATCTGGTTGGGGATTCAGAGCTACAGGAGAGAGTTCTAAACTCACTGAAAAACTTCTTAGTAGAAAGAAATTACTTCTAACAGGATCTCTTCATGAAAAAAATCCATAGAGTGGCTAACTAATAAACTGGACTGGGCTGGGCTGGCATGGATAGGGGTGGGGAGAGTGTGCAGCGATGTACCACCTTTCCTTTGTGTGAAAGTAAAGCCACTCCTAGGGAGGAGAAACACAGGAAATGACTGGAAAGAAAGATGGCCAAGGAGAAGGGATAGCTTCATTCATAAGAACATAGAGGTTAAGTAAGAATGACTGCCAGCCCTTCTTGCTAACCATAAACACACTATTGCTGTTTTGTAGGTATCTATGTGTGTGTGTGTGTGTGTGTGTGTATGTCACGTATATTTATATACATATATTGGACTACCATTCATATGCATATGTGTCTGTATGCATAATATATATGTATATATATACATATATATATATGTAAGTGTATGTATATGAGATACCAAATACATTTACTGGAATATGAAGTCAAAATCAACTAAATCTGAACAAATGATCCAATGGATTTAAATCTATCCAAAAGTCACTACGTAGTCTTAAAGAATTCCTGCCCTATTCTAAGCTAAGCCAGGGTGAGCCTTCATGTTCTAGTGTTGCATTGTCTTCCCAAGGTGGTATTGGTTTTCTGGAGGGCAGCTGCTGCCTTTCAGTGTCCAGAGAAATGACAGAGTCCCCATGGTACCATCGCTGCTACTTGTCTCTTTGTCCTTTGATGCATGTGTTAGCAAGATAGGAGCTCCCAGGAAATCTAAGAACATGGATTGGGGAGTACATGTTGCTGCCATCAATGGTACAAGAATAAAAGATAAAATGTGATTGTCAGAATCATAAGAAACAGGCTCTCACCAGCTTCATTATGCCTCCTCCCCAAAGACCAGTGTTTGCCAGATTGATAGAAGGTTTAAAGGAGAGCAGAATGCAGGAGCACTTTCAGAAGTGACAAGCCATTTTTTTTAACCAGAGCAGGCCTAATCTGTGGGTAGAGTAGTCCCCAGCCCAAGGAGTATTATTTCAAGGGCATTAGGAACGGTTCTTAGCTCCCCAAACATCCTCCTGACCTGCTGACTGATGACTGAGACTCCTTTTAGGGGGAACAAAAGACTTTTCAATTTATAATATTCCTATGAGAGGTAACACATTGAATCAAATTCCAATGGTGATGTATAAATGACAAATACACTAGTTTTTCCTGAAAGTAGGTATTTAACTGAGGGGTAGGGGTGGGGAAGGGTAGGAAGGAGAGAAAGAGGGATTGTGGCAGAAGCAGAGTTGATCACTGACCATTTGAAAATAAAAAAGTGAAGGAAGTAGACTATATAGAGTGGCAATAGGGGCATAAATGAGGAATCTGGGGGCAAAGACAAACTTTGTCTCATCATGATTTGCTAGAGTCAACCTGTCTCCTACATTAAACAAATTGACATGGCCCTTTTTCATTATTGACACTCCCATTTGCTTAGGCTCCAAAAGAACCATTTATAATCTCTAAATGTGACAGACCTCTTTGCTACCTGACCTGCTTCAAAAGTGAAGTACATTTCTTTTCATTCTATTTATATTTCATATTATTTTTCATTCCAAAAAATCACCAGTCACCTAATTTCCTGAACGTTTAAGGGTGAAGAGAGCTTGCCTAATAGTCACTAATTCAAGCCTTCAAAATCATCTCTGTGGAAGAATACAGAGAATTAGTATTACTTTAGCAGTATTTACTCTAGTGTTCAGAGACCTCATCTCAACCATTTATTCCATCCATTATTTCAAAGTGCTTTTGTATGAGCTAGAAGAGTATAGAGCTTGCTTTTAATAGCGAAAGTAGTCAACACCTACCCAGCACTGCCTAACAGTCTTACTTTTTTTTATCATGGATAGAAAATAATGCTTCTATGGAGATAAAAAAAGAAAAGAAGTTTAAACAATGCAAGAGACTGAAAAGTTTCACTCGTCCAGATGCATGTCACTTCACTGGAGTCATCAATTTCACACTGAAATGGACCTCAGAGACCATCTGGCTCAACTCCTCATTTTATTGATAAGAAAACTGAGACCTAGAGAGGTTAACTGATTTGTTCAGTATCACACAGGTAGCAAATGGCAAATTTATGATTTAAACTCAAGTTTTCTGACTCCAAATCCAGTGACTTTCCCACTTGAAATAGTGCTAACTGTAAAGTACCATAAAAATATTAACTATTATTGTTATTATTAATGACAATGATGATGCAAAACTGGATAGCAATGTAGATTGAGAAGCAGCCTCAGAGCTAGAAAGACTTGGGTTCATGTCTCATCTTTGACACTTACTGGTTTGGGAGCTATTAGAATGAGGGAAGGGACTGCTTTTGGTTTTATTTTGGTTTGCTTTTTATGTCCCTAGCAGTTAACAGAATGCTAGGCATATAACTGATTAATAAATGTTTGTTTTGTAACTGTGTGACTCTGGGCAATTCATTTAGACTCTCATGGAGCTAAGACTCTAAGTTACAGAGAAGGTACCAACTTTCATTGATAGAAGGAGTTTCCTTTACCAATGAAATCATATTTTCTGAATCATTATTATTATACCACATTAATATATAGTCACTGATAACTATTGGATGGCTCCCAGTGTAATTTTCTTGTCTATCTAGGAAGAACATACATTATGGTTCTATAAGAAAACCATTATCTGGGCAACTGGGTGGTGCAGTGGATAGAGTACTGGTTCTGGAATCAAGGATCTGAATTCAAATCAGGCCTTTGATACTTGCTCCTTATTAGCTGTGTTACTTTTGGCAAGTCACCTAACCCCAAACCCCTTATAAAAAGCCATTATTTTACGTAAGCCAGCTATATATTTACGGCCAAAATATGTATGGTCAAAAATGTATATGTACATTTTCTGAATCCGGCTGTTACGTCAGGAGTAATGAGGAATAATGGGCAGCCACTAGTCAGTCAGTCAACAGGTAGTTATTAAATGCTTAACATATGACAGATACTATGCTCAGCGCTGGGAATACAGATACAAGTAAGATGAAAGGCATTGCTTGCCCTCAAGGAGCTTAAATTCTGAAGGGGAACAACAACATATAAAAGGAAGCTGCAAAGAAGGGGAGGGGAGTCAATGATATTGGGCTCATGGTAGAAAAAGTCCAAACTGAAGCCTGAACCGGAATGAGAGATAGTTGGGCTAGGTGTCCTCCTTAAAAAGGAGTGCTAGGAGAAGCGATCTCCTCAGAAGGAATGCCTCAGAAGCAGAATATACTTCCAATGTCATTTCCAGGACTGAAATAAAGTTCATGGTAAAGAGTTGGATCATTGTAGAGGCAGTCTGGATGGGATCAAGTCATTGATCCCAACAAGTTCACATCCAAAGGCAGCATCGTGATCAGCTGGGCAAGAGCTACAAAGGTTACTCCAGATAGTCATTCCATCCTCAAGGCCTCAATGATACTCTGAGCTATAACACTCATCCTGGATTCCTGGACTCCCAATCTTTGAATCTCTCAAGGTTGGAGACTCCATTTCTTGTACATTGCTTCTCTAAGACAATGATGAAGAAGAGAAAAATCCCTTCATACTGCTGTCAGCCTAACAGAGAAGTTGTATTCATTCTAGAATTCCTCACCTACTTGTGGAACCATGGATACCTTAGTGTTGGATCTTCAAAGAACTTCCTAAGAAATGAAAAACTGAGTGGCAGGTTCCTTTTGTCCATCATCAGGCAGTAAGGCAGCGGATGGGAGAGTTAGTAGGAAGCAAGGAAAAATAAATTGCGTCAGGCTGAGTAAGAGAGGACAGGACATGTGGCAAGAGGGGTAGTCACAGAAGCAGAGGCTCCAAGTCAGAACAGGGGAAAGGGAGGACCTGCATATAGAGCAGATTTTAAATTTGGTCCCAAAGAGGAATCAAGATAGGCTCACGAAGAAAAAAATCTTGAGCCTTAGTCAAAAGGAGTGAATTAAGACCACAGTAACAGCCAAGGCAGATGGTGGTCATGGTGTGAAGTGAAAACTTCAAAGAGAGCTCCCAGTTAGGTTTGTTTGGAAATGGAAACATGAGCCAGTTGTTGCCTTTTTACTGTGATCAGTTTAGTTTTTTTTAACTCAGATTCATTCCCTGAAAACTCCCATATAGGGCCTTAGTGGTTAATGCAAGTTCCTTGAATAACCTAAAAAACCATTTGGCCAGGTGACTTGAAATCATTTGAAGACACTGGGTGTTAGAGTATCATAACCTCACATTTCTTAGGTTTCAGTTGCCTCCAAATAGTTGTTCTATCATTGTGAGTCTGAACATCATCCATCTTACAAGAAAAGACAGAAGCAAATTAAGAGTTGAGAAATTCTTCTTTCTTTTCTTTATTATCCTCACTCTACTTCCCCCGAGACAGTGGATGTGTTCCATCTTTGTCCTTTTTGCTTGTAACATTTTTGCAGGAAGGAGAGAAATGTCTACTTGATTGTTCTTACAATTTTTCCAAGGTTCAAATCAGTCGGGGTTTGAGCCCCACTGATACCGTTCTTACAGGTCTGTGCCACTATTTTGTATTCATCCCAAAGTTACATGGCCACTTTGCTTTTTTTCCCCATGTATGTCCATTTTAAATGTAAGCTGCTCATTAGGGTGATTCTTTTTTTTTTTTAAAGCAGTTTACATTCCTTTCCATGTTGTTTTTTTCTCATTAAATGACAATGAGAGAGGGAGAGCAAAAGAGAGAGAGACAGAGACAGAGACACAGAGATGGAGAGAGAGAGACAGAGAGAGAATGGGGTCACCATACTCTGCCTAGTCTAGACTACATTTGGAGTATTTTGGTCAATGCTAGGAATCACATTTCAAGAAGGACATTGGTAAGTTACCATACATCCCAAGGAGGTCAACTAAATTGCCAATTAATTTCTGGAATTATTAATTGACTTATTGTGACCCAGATAAAAGAGAAGAATCTCTGCTATTCACCGTACCTTTTCACCCTTGAATTCATTGTGCCCAGCTTGTTCAATAGCTTATAGTCTCAATCCTGGTGTCCCTAGTTTATGAGTAAGGGAACTGCAATGGAGATCCCTCTGTGTCAAGTGGGGGAGGCAGGCATGCCTGGGTTTTTTGGGAGGGGGGATACTCACCAGGAAAGAGGATGATGGCAGCAATATTTCTTGCACAGTTCAGTAAGTCATAGAGTACAGAAACAAATGGCACAGGGGTCCAGAGGGCAGACAGCTGGGGTACTATAGAGGCAGAGTGTGTGGAGACAGGGAAGGAGGTGGAAGAGAATGACAGGCAGTATGGGAAGAGAATGGAAGGAGTTATGGGCACAAAGAGTCACTTACATAACCTTGGATCAGAGTTGGAAGTACTGAGGCAGCTTGGGCCCAGAGCAAATGGGCAAATGTTCAGGGAACAGGAGTTTGGGGTCTCATTTTTTGTAGGGTTTTGGTAGTGGGGGACAGACTAATTCTTATCCATGCCACCTTAGGGTTAGTTCATTAATACATCAGAGTTCTCAGCACCACCTTTGGGTTAGTTCATTAGCATAATGCTGACTGGTGTGTTCTGCTGCTTTTACTGTGTCTGTCTTCAGCTTTATGAGCCACAGCAGTTAACAGGACACTGGGACCCTTACACTAAGGCCTAGCTAGCTTCCCCTAATTTAGCACATAGTTTTAGGAAGTGACCTTAGTTAAATATATTCCCCTAATTTATGAGGCAGTTTCCAAGTTAACTGCTATGCTCCCTTAATTTATGGAACAGTCTGTAAGTGACTTCTAGGCTCACCTTTGCAATCTTATTTCCTACTATTATTACCTTTTGCTGGCTATTTAAAAACTTACTATACTAGCTTGAAGGGGTGGTAGTGATTAGGGGTACTAGAATAAAATGCATTTTAAACATAGCAACAAAAATGTTAAGGGGCTTCAAAACCATGCCAAAGATAATGATTCTTGGACTAGAAAGAATAAAATGGAAATAATTAATAGGCATTTAGAGCTAAATGTAAGTGAGGAAGCACCTAACTGTCCTTAGTATAACTCATTTATATCTTGCTTCAAGATTTTCGAAAATCTTTCATGGCAATGACCATATGAAGTAGGTGATTGAGACATCATTACCATACCCAGTTTATAGATGAGGAATCTGATGTTCCAAGGGATTGGGGTCTTTCCTGTAAACATACATCTAGTGACTATCTGAAATGACATTGAAATGCCATACCAGGCTTTCTCTTTGACCATTGTGCTATTCCATATTTTTACTAAAACTTGGAAGAAGACATAGAAGGGAGGCTTTTTATATTTGTAAATTCTTTTAAAATTACATTTAATAGCCAAGTCAGGATTCAGAGAGATTTGAGCTGAATCTGATATGAAATTTAATAAGATCAAATATGAATTCTATACTTGGGTTCAAAAATTCAATTTCACAAGGATAGGAAATGGGAGTTACTGCTGAACAACAATTCCTCAGACAAAATATCTTGGGTTATTAGTATGCTGCATACTAATTATGTGTCAGAGAATCATAGAATCTTAGCATTGGAAGAGACCTGAGAAGCCATATAATCCAATCCATATCTGTCCAAGAATGCCTCTACAAAATGTCCATCAGGGAGTCATCTAGCTCCTTTTAAAAGACCTCAAATAAGGGGAAAAATTGCTACCCCTTCCCCATCTCCCAGGAAACCCATTCCATTTTGGGATAATTCTTAATGTTGAGAAATTTTTCCTTACTTCAATTTTAAATCCCCAACTTCAAACCAACAATGTGATATAGTCTCTAAAAAAGATAATACTTTCTAGCCTGCATTAAAAAAGACACAGTATCTGGAATGATCAAAGGGCCAATGCCTCCTTTCTCTGCCCTTGATAGATCACATCTGAAATATGGTGTTCAAGTTTCTGTTCACTTCTGTGTTTTCACTCCATTTTAGGAAGGACACTGACAACCCAACTCTTACTCAGAGGAGCACGACCAGAGTGGTGAGGGGAACCTCAAGACAACATCATGAAATAGTCACTGGGGATGTTCAGCTTGAAGAAGAGAAGACTTAAGGACATCTATCTTCAAATATTTGAAAGGCTATCATATATGAGGGGAACCTTTGGCCATGAGGCCACATGTGACCCTCTAGGTTTTCAAGTGCAGCTTGATTTATTCTAGGTAGCTAGGTATAGATGGAGTTCCACACCTAGTGTCAGGAAGACTCACCTTCCTGAAGTTCAAATCTGACTTCAGACACTGGGTATGTGACCCTGGGCAAGTCATTTAATTCCATTTGCCTCAGTTTCCTCATCTGTAAAAATGAACTAGAGAAGGAAATGGCAAAGTACTCCAGTACCTTTGCCAAGAAAACCCCAAATGCGGTCACAGAAAGTTGGAAACAACAATAACATAAGATTCTTTCCATTTGTATGGGGAATATCTAGAGTGCCCACAAATGGAAACAAGCAAAAGGAGACATGAAAGAAGCCACACTTTTTATGAAGTGACTATGATGTTGACAGCTGAAGCTTTTATGGGGTTACTTTCAAATTAACCTAGTTGTAAACTCAAATTTAAAATGAGGTAACATGGAGCAAATAGTGAACTTTAAATGGTACTCATATAGCATGGCTAGCATAAGTAGGAAAAACATTTTTATGTTTCCTTTCCAACTCTATACATAATAGGACAGTCCAATATCCCCATTGCTCCAATTTCCTTGGAAAAGTCTCAGCAACCTTAATTCCTGCTGCTATTACTGAGTTCTTATTTATAGAAAACTACAATAATCTATCCTTCTGAGGTCAGCAGAGTATCTAGTTTATAATACCTATTTAAGTAAAGAGTGTGAATGTTTTAAAGTTGCCTTATTTTGTCAACCCCCTCACAGTAATTTGGTACCTGATTTTCCAGCATGATACATAATCACTATAGTCTAAACAATGTGAGAGATGCCTACCACAATCAAGCAACTTAAAACACAAACAAATGTAGTCATGTTTGCCCAAGTTAAACTAATGTGGGTTATCTCTTACACAGCCAGGACTAGGAAATGGAATTTTTTTTCCAAAATTGACTTATGGTTCCTATAACTATTTTCCCCAAGCATATGTTTTCCTCTCATGGGATCATAGCCCTTATTTTTAACACGAGCTCTCTAGGATTTTAGGGATTTCCTAAGTGACAGTTCAAGCTGAAGAATCCTTCAATGAATTGGATTCAAGCTAACTCTCCTTATTTTTTAAATAGGCAAAGATTAGGCATAGGGAGAAATTATATATTGGAGTATTTTGAAGCAATGTAAGGCAAATAGTTCTGAAGTTTAAAGTTTTTTCAAATTAATTTTTTCTTCCCTAGGTGGCTCAGTGGGTGGAGTACTGAGTCTGGAGGCAAGAAGAACTGCTGAGTTCCAATTCAGCTTCAGATATTTACTAGCTGTGTGATCTCAGGCAAATTACTTAATCTCTGCTTGTCTGTTTTCCTCTATCAGTAAAACAGGAATAGTATAACACTTTCCTCCCAAAGTTGTTGTGAGCACCAAAATGAGATAATTGTAAAGAGCTTAGCACAATAGGAGCTATATAAATGCTTGTTGTTTTTGCACATCAACCAGTAGGAAAAAATTTAAGGGCACAATCATCCTAGGTTTCTGATATATTCCTTTTTAGGAACAAAGTTCAGGTTCAGGTTTCCAAATTTTGATGGATTAAGTGGTTTGATGATGGGCAAATTCATTCCCAAATTATATGCTTTTATACTAATCATCAATAGAGCCTACTTATATATTATCCAATTTTGAGAATTAATTTTTTTTAAAATTAAGATTTTTAAAATCTCCTTCAGGGTAGGGGATCTAACCTGATAGTTTTCTATCCTTTGAGTCATACAATTTAAGTTGATTATCTATATTTAGATATTTAAGGTTTTTAACCTGCCTATTTCTTAAAAACCTTGTAATTTCTTGTACAGATGAAAATGTAGTATTGAATATTCGATAATAAAGCAAACCAGAATCTGTGAAAAGGTAATAACGATGTGGACAAAGGGAAATAATGTATTAATCACATAGAAATTCATGCATTTATCTTTCAAATAACCAAAAATGGAAATGTTAGCAAAATGACATAAAAAGACATTTACTAAGTTCCTATTATGTACAGGGTATGGGGCTAAGCTCTAGGATATGCAATTAAAGGTAATAAACATAAGTACTTTTGTTCTTCCATGGATCTATGGTCTTATCAATATTATTTCTTCCTCCTGTGGTACAGATCACAACCATTCATTCCTTTTCATCCTATGTTACTCTTGTTCAGGTCCTCCCATAAATCCCCTAACAGTCACTTAACCACCATGCTTGACATCTTCTTTTGATCTTACACGGTTACCAATGCAAGCACACTACAGTTCATCTGTTATCCCTCTCATTACAGGAACTGTTGACCTGCTTCTCTGGTCAAAGTATCACAGAATAGAATAATGGAATTGCAGTCAAGGGGGTTTGGATTTAAATCTCACCTCTGAGGCTTCCAAACTTTGTGAACCTCACTGAACCTTTTTCATCTCATGTCCCTATTAAGAAAGTTCTTAATATTTCAATATTTTTACATAATTGCACATGTATAACCTATATCTGATCTCTTACTGTCTTGGGGCAGGGGGAGAAGAGAAGAGGGAGGGAGAAATAGAATTTGGAACTAAAAACTAATTAAGTGTTAAAAAGTTAAAAAAAAGAAAATTACTTTGAAGAACTTTGAGAAGAAGAGAAAGTAGGCACATAAGTTGGTAGCTACTATCTTTTTAATTGCCCTTTCTTCTTTTTTAAAAAATATTTATTTATTTATTTAGCTTTTTACATTCGTTTTCACAAAATTTTGGGTTCCAAATTTTCTCCCCTTTTATCCCCTCCCCCCACCCCAATACACCAAGCATCTAATTTTCCCTATCACCAATCTGCCCTCTCTTCTGTCATCCCTCCCTTCTCTTGTCCCCATCTTCTCTTTTCTCCTGTAGGGCCAGATGACTTTCTATTCCTCATTAACTGTATGTCTTCTTTCCTAGTAGCAACAGCAATACTAAACAGTTGTTCCTAAAACTATGAGTTCCAAATTCTCCCCATCCCTCCCTCCCCACCCATTCCCTTTGGGAAGGCAGACAATTCAATATAGGCCATATCTGTGTAATTTTGCAAATGTCTTCCCTGATAGTCGTGTTGTGTAAGACTAACTGAATTACCCTCCATCCTAACCTGCCCCTCATTGTTTCTCTTCTGTCTCTTGATCCTGTCCCTCCCCAAGTGTTGACTTCAAATTGCTCCCTCCTCCCTTTGCCCTCCCTTCCATCATCCCCCCCCCTTGCTTATCTCCTTCTCCCCCACTTTCCTATACTGTAAGATAGGTTTTCATACCAAAATGAGTGTGCATTTTATTCCTTCCTTTAGTCAAATGTTTTTTTTTTTCACAGCTCTCCTCTTTTTCCCTCCACTAAAAAGTCTCCTACTTGCCTCTTAAATGACATATAATTACCCCATTCCATTTCACCCTCTTTCCTCCCACTACATTTCTCTCTCACCATTTACCTTAATTTCTTTTAAGATATGGTCCCATCCTATTCAATTCACTCTGTGCTCTCTGTCTCTGTATGTGTGTGCATGTGTGTATGTGTGTGTGCGTGCATGCGTGTACATGTGTGTGTGTGGTCCCACCAACTATCCAGATACTGAAAAGTTTTAAGAGTTACAAATATTGTCTTTCCATGTAGGAATGTAAACAGTTCACTTATGGTAAATCCCTTAAGACTTCTCTTTGCTGTTTAATTTTTCATGCTTCTTCTCATTCTTGTGTTTGAAAGTTAAATTTTCTTTTCAGCTCTGGTCTTTTCATCAAGAATGTTTGAAAGTCCTCTGTTTCATTGAAAGACCATATTTTCCCCTGAAGTATTATGCTCAGTTTTGCTGGGTAGGTGATTCTTGGTTTGAGTCCTAGTTCCTTTGACTTCTGGAATATCCTATTCCACGCCCTTCGATCCCTTAATGTAGAGGCTGCTAGATCTTGAGTTATCCTGATTGTATTTCCACAATACTGGAATTGTTTCTTTCTAGCTGCTTGCAATATTTTCTCCTTGACCTGGGAGTTCTGGAATTTGGCCACAATGTTCCTAGGAGTTTCTCTTTTTGGATCTCTTTCAGGTGGTATCGATGGATTCTTTCAATACTTATTTTTCCCTCTGGTTGTAGAATGTGAGGGCAGTTTTCCTCGATAATTTCATGGAAGATGATATCTAGGCTCTTTTTTTGATCATGACTTTCAGGTAGTCCCATAATTTTTAAATTGTCTCTCCTGGATCTATTTTCCAGGTCAGTTGTTTTTCCCATGAGATATTTCACATTCTCTCCCATTTTTTTATTCTTTTGGTTTTGTTTTGTGATTTCTTGGTTTCTCATAAAGTCATTAGCCTCCATCTGTTCCATTCTAATTTTGAGAGAACTATTCTCTTCAGTGAGCTTTTGAAGCTCTTTTTCCATTTGGCTAATTCTGCTTTTGAAAGCATTGTTCTCCTCATTGGCTTTTTGAACCTCTTTTGCCAATTGAGTGAGCCTATTTTTCAAGGTGTTATTTTCTTCAGAATTTTTTTGGGTCTCCTTTACCAAGGTATTGACCCGTTTTTCATACTTTTCTTGCATCTCTCTCATTTCTCTTCCCAGTTTTTCCTCCACCTGTCTAACTTGCTTTTCAAAATCCTTTTTGAGCTCTTCCAAGGCCTGAGCCCACCCAACATCCCCCTGGGATGTCTGGGGCACTGAGGCCCCGCCCTCCACGTCTTTCCCTGATGGCAAGAATATGTCCTCATCATCAGATCCGAAAGTGGGGATCATTTGCATC
The DNA here is from genome assembly GCA_023548195.1 of Bettongia penicillata ogilbyi. Lineage (NCBI taxonomy): Eukaryota > Metazoa > Chordata > Mammalia > Diprotodontia > Potoroidae > Bettongia > Bettongia penicillata. The sequence continues at coordinate 3,748,873 of JAJHZJ010000318.1, read as the reverse complement.
TGTTCAAAAAAAACTCTCTATAGTCTTATTTTTCTTCCCTTTTCTAGGCATTTTCCCAGCCAGTTACTTGACTTCTGAGATTCCTGTCCACCCCCGCCTAGATCCGCCCAGCTAGTGCTTGGGGTTTGAGATTCAAATGGGCTTTCCGTGGCAGGCGCGGCTGCTATTCAATGTGTGCTTTAGTTCTGGTGCTGGGGTGGGGGCAGGGCCGTCTCCCAGGCTCAGCTCCTTCAGGTGGTTTATGCAGAGACTTTCAGTAATGAAGATCCTGCCTGCTGCTGGGGGAGTCCCGGGCTGCCGCAGCTGCGCCGCCACTGTCTGTGCCGCCACCCCTGCCACTGCCTCCGCCGCCCCCGCCCCTGCCTCTGCCTCCGCTGCTTCCTCCCGAGGGGGCCCGAGCCACGGAGACACCCTTCTCCCCTCTCGGTCAGCCCAGGCGTGTCTCTCACTGACCTGTAGAGTCTGTGGGCAGAGAGATCTTCCCGGCCGCCGGAGCTTCCGTCCCTGAAGCCTGCTTGGATCAGCTTCTCTGGGGCCGCGGCCAGGGCAGCGCTGGGGTGGGGTCCACTTTCTGGGGCGCAATGGACCCTGGGGATGGCTCTCCAGGGCTCTCTAGAACGGAAATCTCTTCCAGTATGTTTCTGCACACCCTGCAGGGATCCAGAACTTCTGAGGAGCTCTTCTTACATTAAATCTATGGGCTGTGGGTTCGGAGCTCGTAAACGTGCGTCTTTCTACTCCGCCATCTTGACTCCGCCCCCTGCCTTTTCTTTTTGCTTATTAAATTTATCTTTATATATTCATTCCCTCCTCAATTACATGCAAAAACAATTTTAACATTCATTGGTTTTTTTTTATTTCCAAATTCTATCTTTCCCTTCCTCCCCTCCTCCCTCCCTGAGATAGTAAGCAATCTGATATAGTTGATACATATGCAATCAAGTGAAACATTTCCATATTAGTCATTTTGTGCAAAAAGACTCAAACAGCAAAAAAGAAAGTAAAAAATAGTATACTTCACTCTATTCAGACAACATCAGTTCCTTCTCTGAAGGTAGATTTCATTTTTCATCATGAGTCCTTTGGGATTGTTTTAGATCACTGCATTGCTGAGGACAGCTAAGTCATTCAAAGTTCTTTATCATACAGTATTGCTGTTACTGTGTACAACATTCTCCTGGTTCTGCCTACCTCACTTTGTAAGTCTTTTCATTTTTTTCTGAAATCATCTTGCTTGTCATTGCTTAAAGCAAAGTAATATTCATTATAGTCATATGCCACAACTTATTCAGCTATTCCCCAATTGATGTGAATCCTCTCAATTTCCAGTTCTTAGCTACCCCAAAAAGAGTTGCTGTAAATATTTTTGTATAAATAGGTTCTTTTCTTTTTTAAAAAAATCTCTTTGGAATACAGACTTAAGAACAATATTGCTGGATCCAAGGGTGTGCAGTTTTATAACTCTTTGGTCATGTTCCAAATTGCTTTCTAGAGTGGTTGGATCAGTTCACAACTCCACCAACAGTGCATTAGTGTTCCAGCTTTCCCATATCTCCTCCAACATTTATCATTTTCCTTTTTCCTCATGTTAGCCAATCTGATGGGTGTGAGGAGATACTTCAGAGCTGTTTTAATTTGCATTTCTCTAGTCAATAACGATCTAGAGAATTTTTTCATATGATTGTAGATAACATTGATTTTATTGTCTGAAAATTGTCAGTTCATATCCTTTGAGCCTTTATCAATTGGGGAATGAATGGTATTCTTGTAAGTTTGACTCAGTTCTCTATATCTTTGAGAGATGAGGCCTTTATCAGAGATACTGGTTATAAATTTCCTCTCCCTGACCCCAGTTTTCTGCTTTCCTTCTAGTTTTGGTTGCATTGATTTTGTTTGTGTAAAACATTTTAAATTTGATATAATCAAAATTATCCATTTAATACTTCATAATGCTCTCTATATCTTGTTTAGTGCTAAATCCTTCCCTTAACCATAGATATGACAGGCCAAATATTCCATGCTCTCCTAATTTGCTTATGCTATCACCCTTTATGTACAACTGCCTTTTCAATAGTAACAATGTTCATTTTTTTCCAGTCATATTGCATCTTTTTTCTCCACTCTATATTTGGCTATCTTGAGAACCAATCTCTCAAGGTCTTTCAAAATGATAGGGCCTCTCATTTCTAAATATATATAGAAAACGGAGTCAAATTTACAAGAATACAAGTGATAAATAGTCAAAGGATATGAACAGGCAGTATTCAGAGGAAGAAATTAAAGCTATTTATAGTCATCTGAAAAATGCTCTAAATCACCATTGATTAGACAGATGTAAATCAAAACAACTCTAAGGTACCACATCACACCTACCAAATTGGTTAACATGACAAAACACAAAAATGATAAATGTTAGAGAAGATGTGGGAGAGTTGAAACACTAATTTATTGTTGGTGGAGCTGTGAGTTGATCCAACCATACTGGAGAGCACTTCGGAACTATGCTACAAATAAGTAAATAAATAAATAAGTAAATAAATAAGTAAATATATATATATATATATATATATATATATATATATATATATATATATATATATATATATATATATAAACTGTGCACACCCTTTGACCAAGCAACACCACTTCTAGGGCCATATCCCAAGGAGATCATAAAAATGGGAAAAAGGATTCACATGTACAAAAATATTTATAGTAGCTCTTTTTGTGGTGGCCAAGAACTGGAAATCGAGGGGATGTCCATCAACTGGGGAATGACTGAACAAGTTATGGTATAGGAATGTAATGGAATACTATTGTTATGAATAGGTGGACTTCAGGAAAACCTGGAAAGACTTACATGAACTGATGCTGACCAAAGTGAGCAGAACCAGGAGAACATTATACACAGTAACAATCGTGGTACGTGAGGGATATTTTTGATAGACTTAACTCTTCACAGCAATGCAAGGACCTAAAACATTTCCAAAGGACTCAAGATGCAAAATGCCATCCATATCCAGAGAAAGAACTATGGAGTCAGAATGCAAAATGAAGCAGATTATTTCCTCCTTTGTTATGTTTTGTTTTTTCATGGTTTCTCCCATTCTTTTTAATTCTTCTATGCAACATGAATAATGTGAAAATATGTTTAATAAGAATGTTTGTGTAGAACGCATATAAGATTGCATGCCATCTTGTGGAGGGAGGGGGATGGGAGGAGGAACACATTTGAAACTCATGGAAATGACTGTTGGAAATTGAAAACAAATAAATTAATAAATTTTATTAAAAAATTGGTGGGACCTCATACAAGAGCAAGGGTTATTCCTAACTTTTTTTTGTTAGATGGCTTTCCATGACTATAGAATTCATCACTAAGTACCCATTCTACTAGTGATGGACTTCCCATATAGGTAGGTTGGTCCTCTGACAGCAAATGGAAATGACATATTGTTGGAAGAAATGGACCACACAATAATGATATTAAAATATAACAGAAGACAGGAAAAAAGTTGTTGCTAAATGGTTAGATGACTTATAGGCTGTCCTTGAAGAATCAAAGAAAATGGTATGCACCAAAAGACAAGAACATCACTTCATGAGATACTTGGTAATCTTGTTCTGTGTTATGTTCCTAATGAACATAAACAAGATTGTTTAAGTACAATTCAATATACACAAACATTTACCACAGAATGAAGAAGATGGACAATTCTATAGAAAAACTGGCAAGAACCTTCAAATCAAATCCACATTTACTATGGAACTCATTCAATGATGAGAATATTAAAGTGGACCCAGTGAAAGATGGGGAAAAGTATGTTTAGAAAGATTTCTTGAGATTGAGAAATGGAAGGCACAAAACACCACAAAAATCTCACACTAATATATCATGAATACTTCTTCTGAGAGTAGAATCATAGGATACCTGCCATGGTAAGCAGTGAAGAATATTGCCTCTGCCCCCTCTAATTGAAATTGAATATTAATAGTTGGTAAATGACTAGTTATTGGTGTGGGAACTGTATTGGAATAAACTGTCTATATATATATATATGTATATATATATATGTATATATATATATGTATATATATGTATATATATGTATATATAGGTATATATATATATATATATATATATATATATATATATATATATATATATATATATAAACTGTTGACTTGCTTAGAGCAAACGGCCAATATGGTCATCAAATTAAAAGATAAAAATAGAGATAAAAAAGATATTGTGAGCCAGACTTAAACTGATCTGTTTGTATGAACCATCAATGACAAACAATTGGAAATGAAAAAAGGTAAAGAAGATAACAAAGCACCATTTTCTATACAAGTTTAACCTATATAAAATAATCACTACAACAAGGAAACCAGAAAACGTCTTTGTCAGCAAATTTTTTATCTTCTCGCCAAACTTGAAAGAATGACAATCAGAGTCAAGAATAACAACATTCTAGAGTACAAACTTATTTGATACAGAGCATGGTGGAGATTATAGCCTTGGATCATAGAAAAGAAAGACACCTTCTGAGGAAGCTGAAATGTATCATAGGAAAATGAGGCTGGGAAGTGGAGTTGACCTAGATAAAAATTACAGATTATACACCTAAGGCATCATGCTAAAGATATGTTCTTGAAAACAGTGAAAGGTCATTTTACAAAATCTTTCAAAGATGGAAACAACCAAATAATGGGAAAACAAACTATTTGTTCTCCAAAAAAGATCAGGATGGGAACAGTAATTACTCAAATCTCAAAACTTGGTGTAGAGAAGAAGAAAAACAAATCTGGGAATATTTGACTTGGCACCATAGACTTTGGTAGAGCAGAGTTTGAAGGATTCATAAGAGGAAGAAGTAAGATTTCATTGACAAGTTGTACAAGGTTAATTAACGCAAGGACAGGAAGTTCTCATGAGTAAAAATATGAAGACATAAAGAAAAACAAATTTTACTGTGGGGTCATGTTGCAAAAATATTTATAGAAGCTCTTTTTTTTTTCATGGTGGCAAAGAGTTGGAAATGGAGATGATACTCAGCAGTCGAGGAATGACTGAACAAGTTGTGGTATATGATTGTGATCAAATGCTATTGTGCTATAAGAGGATGGTTTCAGAAAAACCTAGAATAATTTATATGAAATGGTGCAAAGTGAAGTGAGCAGAATTAAGAGAGTATTGTACATAGTAACAGCAATATTGTGATGATAACCGACAGTTTAGTTACTCTAATCCATACAATGATCCATGACAATTCCAAAGGACTCATGATAGCAAAGGTTATCCACTTCCAGAGAGAGAGAGAGAGAGAGAGAGAGAGAGAGAGAGAGAGAGAGAGAGAGAGAGAGAGAGAGAGAGAGAGAGAGAGATAGAACTGATGAATTCTTAGTGCAAATTGAAGCATATTTTAAACATTTTCTTTATTTTTCTTGTTTTTTTTCTTTTTTGGCAACATGGCTAATGTGGAAATGTTTTCCATGACTTCATTTGTATAATCAATATTGTATTTCTTACCTTCTCAAAGGGTGGGTGGGGAGGATGACATGTGGACATGTAGGTATATACTAGACATACACAGTGCAAAAACAAGAACCTCAGGATTATAGATCTGGAAAGAACCTTAGAGATCACCAAGTCTAATCATCTCATTTTGAAGATAAGGAAACCAAGGCTCAGGGATTTTAAGTGACTTGACCAAGGTCACACAGGTAGTTTCAGAGGCAGGATTTGAACCTAAGACCTCTGACTTGAGAGTCAGTGGTCTTTTCACTATACCATGCCACTGTTGGTTTTTATTAAAAAACCCATTTAAAACCTAGATATCATATTTAGCAAGTATATTCAAGAGAGTGATACAGGGTAAAGGACACATTCAATGCCTAAACTGAGCTTGGTTTCTATTGTTACCACCATGTAGTGTCTCATGGATTCATATGCCACAAAGTTCATCACTGCAAATAGCTGTTGCATCGTCCTCTTGTCTCTCATTATTTCACACTACAAATCATTATGTCATTTGGTCCAATTTCATTTTTCACCTCTGCAGAGGAAACATTTAGCAAAAATAAGCAGACACAGTTCTGGAAAAGAACTCAGATTAGAAGATTGTGGTTACTGACAAGAGTGTCTATGTCTAATAGTTCCCCTCGTATGAATTTAAATTTTTCGGATCTCTTAATTTTGAGTCAAACATTGACATCTTTCTTCAGTTTCTTGCAACAGCCTTAAGAGATAGGTTAGCAGATATTTTACAGGTGAAAGGCAGGAAGTAAAGGTTAATGATCTCAATGCCTTTCACCAAGGTAGTGAGATGAGAATGAAGAACGTGTTCCTTAGGATATTGCTTAGAGCTCTAAATCTAGATCTAGCCTTTCTGACTAAAACCATTCTAGTGAAGAAAGGTAGTAAATTGATGTTACCAAATCACTCAGACATATCAAACACTTTTGCCCTGAAACATCTAGATAAGTAAGACAAAAGGAAGATGACCCAGTAGAGAGGAAAGCACTTATTAGTCACGTGGTCTTGAGCAAGTCTCTTAATGCCTCAATATCCTTATCTATACAATGAGACTACTAAATACATCACCTATAACCCAGTGTGGTTAGGAGTGAGATGCTTTTATAAACAATATCTTAGAATAAGCACCTGGAGAATAGGGGCTGTTTTTTTCTTTTCTTGGCATCCTTACTGCCTAACACAACGTCTGGCATAGGTGCTTAATTGATGCTATTTGGCTATGAACATTTAAATTATTATTATCATGTTAACTTTTGGGCATAATTGCCTCAACTTTTCCTTTACTTTGTGTATTGGGACCAGGTCTCTTTCATTATCCTGCTCACCACATTCAGTGGCCAGAAATAAAACATTTCTTTACACACCAGAAAGCCAAATCCATCATAGCAACTAAGAAATCTATACACAATAGCAACACAGGGCACCACCATCCCCAAGACTCCCCCCTGCTAGGACCTTCCCACAAACAAACACTCACAGCTCACTGCCTGCTTCCTGTCTCTCCCTCAGTTCTAGTTATTGCATCCAACTTTCTCTCAGCTCTGCTTCACCCTTCCTGCTCCCCCCGTTCCTGCTCCACCCATTCTACTAGCTCTTCCCATCATAGATTCATGTGACTAAGACTTTCATGTGACTCAAAAATGTAACATGGGCCTATTAATGGATGGGAAAGATTTTTCCATCATACAAAAATTCATTAATAGTACAATATATCAGAGTTCAGTGAGCTGACCTTCTAGGACCCTACTGGATGATGAGCCACCAAGGCAATTGTTGTAGAGCTGGGGCCACATCTAGGCTTCTGCACACTTTCACACGACTCATTCTCTTTGCTTCCTGCAGCTCTTGATTAGTGGCTTGTCCTCACACCTGGGCCAGCTCTCTCCCCAGTCAGAGGTTCACCAACTGGATGGCATGGAACAACTGAACTGGGGACCACAGTAAATTGGATCACTATCTAAATAGAAAGTCACACTCCACCAGAGTGCCCAGGCTCCTGTACCACATGTCCCTGTTCCCACAAAGAGAGTAGTTTGGCATCCAAAATGTCCAACAAGTCACAGCTAGTCTATTAAAGAGCTTGCATTAACTGCTAACTCCAAATATTGGCAACTGCCCTTAGCCCTGCCTGACCCCTAAAGACAGTTCCCCGTGTATCCTGGCTTGTTGTGAGGACTGAAATATATGTAAAGTATATTGCAAATCTAAAAGTACTCTATAAATGTTAATTAGCACTAGAAATAGTTGTTGTTACTGCTGTTTTATGTCATTGTAGTATAGAGCATGCTCTTACTGCTTTTTCGGATCTTTAGGGGAGTGACTGCTACTTCTTACTTGGGGGGAAGAGGACCTAGTATAACAGTTCATAAGACCCCTCTGTTGTGCTTCCCTCAGAGATTATCAGTTGATATCAATAGCCAGTCAAACTTTGTATTTAATAAAGTGGTATACTAAGGAAAGGGTAGCTAGTTGTTAAAGCAGATAGGGTGCTGGGTGTGGAGTCAGGAAGACTCATCTTCATGAATTCAAATCTGGCCTCACACACTTATTAGATGTGTGACCCTGGGCAAGTCACTTAACCCTGTTTGCCTCAATTTCCTCATCTGCAAAATGAGCTGGAGAAGGAAATGGCAAACCATTTCAGTATATTTCCCAAGAAAACTCCAAATGGGGTCATGAAGAGTTGGCCATTACTAAAATGACTGGACAGTAACCTCAATATTAAGAATATTCAACATAAAACATTTCTCCTCTCAAGATCATAACACGTTTTCCCACAAGGGTATCTCTATCTCTATATCTACCCTATCATCTATCTATCTATCTATCTATCTATCTATCTATCTGTCTGTCTGTCTGTCTGTCTGTCTGTCTGTCTGTCTGTCTGCCTGTCTGTCTATATATTGTCCAGGGAAAAGTGGGATTACGTGTATAGAGTTCAGGTAGCAAAAAAGTAAACTTGCCTCTCCTGATTATTAAAAATCTCTATTGTGGGGTCCTCTTGAGGGTCCTTTCAGACAAAGTAAAGCTTCTGTTGGGCTCCTTGTAGATTCCTAAAATTGACTTTCCTTAGTGTCTAGTGTGTTCTTGGCTCCCAAACTATTACAAGCTATTGTTATTCCAGAGTTGCTGCTAGGGCACAGATGATAGGTTCAAATCCTCTGACCTCTCAAAGTTCAAAAGGTCTTGTTTGGTAAAGGTAGCAGGAAAGGAGAAAGAAGATTTTCTCCTTCCCTCCCCCAAAGCAATTCACTCTAAGTGACTTGACTTGAACTTCTCTATCCTGGCTCACCGCTGGAATTCCTGGTTCTCAAAATGATTTGATATCTTGTATAAGATCCACAGCGTAAGACCAAGCCTCTCCAACCAAAGTTACATTTTTCTTAAGCAGTTTCACTCTATTTTATCTCATGGCTTTGATTCCTTCCAAATCAATCTGGTCTAATAAATTTGATTGATTGACTGATTGGTTGATGGACTGATGATTGATTCAGTAAAGATGTCTAGGTCTTGTTTATACCTAGTACATAAATTGGCTGATTCAATCAAGTCCAGTCCTTCTGTACTTAATGAGGTAGTAGAAACAGAACCTCCCCTTTACAGGGGTATTTCATGATAGCTCTCTAGTTCTGGATCTGAAATTCTCAATTGGCAATGACTCCCCATTTCCACCCCCTCTCTGTCACTCAAGGCCAGATTTGTGCAACTAGATAAGTATCTCTGTCCTTTCAATATTTGGCAAGTCTAAAGGTTTCTCCTTAAGGAGTGTGTAATAATACTTCCTGCCTATTAAAGTCCCAGGAATAACCGATTGCTAAAGGCAGACAGCCTGGCTCTTCAGCCATTGTTCCAATAGCTCCTTCTACATTCCATCTTAGTTTTCTCTTTTAAATTTCTTAGCCCATGACCCTCTCTTGACCTTCATGCCACTTATGGACATGTCATAAAAGCTACAGAAATTAATTTTTTTAATAAGAGAATCACACCTGTGGTGGCTGCCTAGCCTCTTTCAGGGCTACTCATCTACCTTTGGTGTCCACTTTCATCCAACTCTTACCAAGACTCCAAGAAGCTATAGCCTGTTGAGGGGCTACACCCTGATAAAATGGTCTTGACAAATGGGCTAAACCAGGTTGAGGGAAACTAATAAGTCTTAAACCCATTGGTGCGTTAGGGGGATGTCTACCCCAAGCTTGTGAAGTATGCTACCCTACAATTGGCATAATTAGGGTAGAACCGATCTATCCCCTTGCAATCAGTTACAGATCTGGGCTAACTCCTGGATGACAGTTTGTCACAGAGTCCATACTTGCAACCTTCTCAGTCCAGTAGGATTTACCAGTAGAGCTGTTACTAAGAATTCTTGGCAATGAAAAGACAAAGAAGGTCAAGGGAAAAGTTTGATTACAGGTGTAGTCATGATGAGAGAGAGATTGGCTCTTCCCCACAGTCTGACACTTGTACTACACTGGGTATTAGAGTATGGGAGGGAAAGTTGACCTGGGCATTTGAGACATTGAGAGCTGCAGCCCACAGGCAATGGTGCTTTATGGTAGTTGTAGATTAATGAAGGAATTCAAGGTGAGACACAGATAGCAATTGCCACCAGGAAGAAGTATGCTTCCCTTTTATGTTGGTATTCTGGGAAAAAGACTCATTAAACCCACATCTAGTTTCCAAGAACCCAGTCACCATTATCATAAAATGAAGTATCAGTCAGTCTTTCATGGCAGTAGCCAACCAGGTATACCTAATTGGGACAGCTAGGTGGGGAAGTACATAGACCACTGGGCCTGGAGTCAAGAAGACATGAGTTCAAATCCAACCTCACACACTTACAAGTTGTGTGCTTGCCTCAGTTTTCTCATCTATAAAATGCAAATATAATAGTTCTTACTTTTCAGGATTGTTGTGAGGATCAAATGAAATTCTTATTGTAAAGCACTTAGCACAGTGCCTGGCACATGGTAAGTACTGTATTAATGTAAACTATTATTATTTATACAATGTTTGTGTTTATATGTAGTATTATATATCTCTGTATATGATGTTTAGTTATAATAAACGCAAGGGATACTAACATATTTTGATTTTATAGAGGAGTAAGTGTAGTATAATAAGTATCCCTTCCATATTTCTGAGTAAATCAATTGTCAGTCTTTGCTTTTGATCTGGAAATACTTTTAATGGCTAATTCAAACATCAAAGGCAGATAACATGAATGGATTGCCTGCCAATTCCTGCTCACTATTATTACAGGGTTTTTTTCCTTCCAAAAAAGAAGTTTTAAATGAAAGATATCAACTGCAGTTTCCTCTGGGATTAACTGAACTACCCCTTATAAATTCTTTACATCTCTGCTAGAAAACTTTTTGGTCAAAGCAATGGCAACATTTAAGTACCTGAAGCTAAAACAGGCTCACAAGATTTGAGGCAAAACTGACTGCAGCACACCACAGCTTTGCCTTCCTTTAGATTTTCATTAAATTATCAACTTGCTTTTTTCCAGAGTCTTTGTAATGTATTTCCTGGAGAAGAGCCCAAACTTCAAATTCAGATTTATTGAAGCTTGTATGCAAATCTCCAGCAAAACACATGCATAACAACAAAGGAAAGTCCATAATGTTATTCAAATCCTTGGCTTGTTGTTTTAAGGGACCTATTTTTGCTTCTTTTTCTTCTCCTAATATATTAAAAAATATATTCTATAGTCATAAAACACCATAATATAAATTGGACACAGATTGAATTATATGCAATCAATATTACTTTACCTTTTAGCTTCTATCATCTTTGAGAATATAAGATAATAGAGCAATTTCTAAGAAACAATATTTTCCTTCTTTTCCAAAATAATCTCTTTGGGCTAGAGTATTTAACAGTAGAAAACCTATCTGCGTGACTTCCTTTAGTGCCTAAATTGCAAAGTGCCTTGCAGATATCTCCCAGACTCCCTAGCAGTGAGAACAGATTAAAGGACTCTGACTTTCAGTTTTTGAAATGAATTTGTTTTGTTCTCAAACACAGAGGTGCACTAAGCCTTCTTGCAATAATTATCCTAACCATTTTAAGTGTTTCAATTTACTTATTTTTTTAATGTACCTTACTTTTTTCTTTTCTGCTTCTCCCAGAGGGAAGAACTCAGAGCAGGGGATGACAGTTGCAGAGAGAGGCAGATTTAAGCATGAGGTTAGGAAAAAGACTCCCTAACAATCTGAGTTGCACAAAAAAGGAGTGGGTTGCCTTATGGAATAGTGGGTTCGTGCTCGCTAGTGACATTCAATGATTGAATGATGACCCCTTATCAAGTTTATTATAAAGAGGATTTTTATTCCTATACAGATTGGACTAGATAGTAAATGTCTTTTTCCCTTCTCCCCATCTAATATCTTCCTGATATCATTCCTCATCATTTTCTCCTTCACTCCAGTCTCTAATGAAGAAATGATCCTTTTCTTTGCCAGGGCAATTCCATGCATCCTTCCTCTCAATACAATCCTCTAGTCTTCTCTAGCATATTGCCTCCCCATCACTCACACTTACCTCTTTTCTTCAATATCTCTTTATTTACCAGATTATTCCTTGCTGTTTATAAATATGCCCATGCTCACTGACTCACTCCTGGCCTTCTATAACAAAAAACAAAAACCAACCTTCATTTGATTTGATCAACTCTGCGAGTTATTATCCTATTATCTCTTCTTTTTTTCTCAGTTAACTTCCTTGGAAAAGTTGCTCATAGTAGATGCTTCTACCTCCTTTTCTTTCAGTCTCTCTTAAACCTTCTCTAACTTGGCTTCTGATCTCATCCTTCAACAGTAATTGTCCATTCCAAAACTATCAGTGATCTCTGACTTACAAATCTAATGAGTTTTTCTCAGTGCTTCTCTTTCTTGACCTCTTGGAAGCCTTTGACACTATTGATGTCCTCCTGAACACTCTCACTCCTCAGAAATTCTGGATTTTCACAACACTGCTCTCTTGGTTCTTCTTCAATCTATCTGACCAATCCTCAGTCTTCTATGCTGGATTTTAGTCTATTACCGTCTTTACTTTTCTCTATATACTATCTCACTTGGTGATCGCATCAGCTCCTAATGATCAGCCTTCTCTAAGCTGTCTTCTGACCTCCTCATTCAACTGAAACTGTCCTCTCCAAAACTACCAGATATCTCTTAATCACCAAATCTAATGGCTTTTTCTCAATTCTTATCTTACTTGACCTCTTTGAAGACTTTGACAATACTGATTTACTCCTGAATATATATGTATGTATATAGGTATGTATATATACACATATATATCCCAATAAATAGATAAATTCATCTCTATCTCTTCACTGAGTTCTAGCCCTGCTGAATTACCAAGTATCTATTTATTTATTGGTACATATATATACACATACATACATATATGGATGTGTGTGTAAACACATACATATATGCATGTGTGTGTAAACACACACATATGTATATACACTACACACATTGTATACATTATGTATTATACACATTTATGTATATATTCATATATATGAATCATTAGCATAGAATTGAAAATTGCAAGCTCATGAGATCATCAGGTGAGATAGTATATGGAGAAAAGAGAAAAGGAAAATGATAGATTAAGAGTCAGCAAAGGAGATTGAGAATGAGTGATCATTGGCCAAGAAAACAAAGCCTAGAAGAGCTTACATTCAAAAGAAGAGACACAACACCTATCAGAGGCTGGGGGCCATGGGTGGATGTTTTGGTTTGGTGTCACAGGGATGATGAGCTACTTCTTGCTGTGCCTTTGGATCAGCTGTACCCCGTGACTAGAATACACCTTCACATCACAGAATCCTTAACTTCCTTCAACACACAGCTTCAGTACTACCCTCTACATAACACTTTCCTTGATCCCCCTTGACTATTGGTACCCTCTATCACGAGTTACTATAAATTCAACTACATTATATTTATTTTTTATTTATTTCTGTACATGCAATCTTCCCTTGTACCATGAAGCTGCTTAAGAGCAGGGACTATTTCATTAGGTATTTGACAAATACTTGCTTGCTCCATTGGTTGACATGCCCTTTCTAGTAGCAATGGCAATATTGATTTGATTATGGTTCTTAGAGGAAGAGGTAGAAAAGAGAATTGGGAAACAGAGGTAAGATATATACAGAGCAGAAGGGCAAGTAGCATGGAGACATTGGGGATGCAATCTGAGCACGACTGGGGCTAATTAGGTATGTTGGTCCATAGATTTATGTACTTATTAATCAGAATACTAAAAGGCCTCGGGGCAAGATAATCAAAATGGAGTGGGTCAAGTGCTACAAGGCATAGTGGCTGTAGGTCTGGTGCTCTGGAGAATGCAGTGTCAGGGTGGCAGGGAACTAGAAATTCTAATACAAGCAGATGGGACTTAACTCACAGCAGGTTTGGACCCTATACCTTTCACTTTTTAATTTCACCTGAGAAATTGTACTTCAATCTATATGTGTTTTAGCAGTTTTTTGGGAGTTATGCTGAGGTTAGAAGGAGATTAGATCGTGTTGGAATGGAGATTAGCACCATTTGATAAATTATGACAGATACCAGGAAGAGGCAATTATTCATGGGAAAGGAAAAAAAAGTATAAGGCATTTTAATCAAAGCAGTGAAAAGTTGAAGAAGGAAGCAAATCAACCCAACATTACACAAAAGGTTATCTTTTGGTTGGGGAAGTTAACAATCATTTATTAAGGGCTTACCATGTGCCAGCCAGTGTTAAGCTAAGCCCTTGGGGATGCAAAGATAGGCAGATTTAGCTGCATTTGCACTAACTAGTTCAACATAATTCATATCACTTTGTAAGAAAAATCTTTTTATTTTACTAATTGTAGAAGATATTTCTACCTCTTCATACCATCCAAAGAAATATTTTAATTGAGAATTGGTCTTGGATCTAAATGGAGGCAGAGAGCTTAAAGAGTAAGGGCTAGGTGAAGAGGATGCTTCTTTTTAAGTTATGGAAATTTTATTAGCATGAAATAGAAACATTGATAAAGTATTATTTCATTTGTCTTGGCACTGTTTGACTTTTATGTTTTAAAGTTCATCCAACAGCAAGGATGCTCTGTGTACAATTGATTTTTCCAAAGCTCTGAAGAGACACCAGGGATTTCGTAATGCCACACTATAGTCTCTGAGTCATTGGAGGCTGATATGGAAATTGCCAGAAACATGGTTGCTCTTTATAATGATCAAAGAATGATGAGCCCTTTACCTCCAGGACCTTGTTCTGATCTTATGTGGTTGACTGTCCTCCTTTGGTGGCTCTCATAGGGTCGAGGAGTGGAATAACACCCTCTAAGATGTCTAGTCCTGCTGGTGAAGTCTGTGTGGGTGAAGTATTTCAAAAGTAGCTATTTATTGTCTATTATGGCATTAAATTGCTGATGAGTACCCAGGGTCTAATTTATTCATTTAAATATGTGAAAGATCAATTATGGTCCTCCCTTTCACAGCACAGAGCTCAGTCCTTGTAGGGAGATAAGGAGGAATTCATTTCACTCTTGAATGCTTTCTTTGGTCAGCTAAAGAACAGATGATGGGCTCTGGAAGGAGGTGTAGCTAGCCCTCATCCAGAAAGACAGCCTGACAGGCTACAAAGAGGCATCCTGGCACTCCACATTTTTGAAATTGTATATTCAACTCAGCCTTTCACCTTTTCTTTTTGGATGAGACTTGGACATACATTATAGCTGGTACAGAATCACTGGAGCATCTGCTAACTCCTCAGTACCTCCCTATTTCAGGCCAGGTCAGACTAAAGCCATACCATTTCATCTTTCTTGCCTCCCATATCTAATCAGTTGACAATTCTTGCTGTGTTTTCCCCATCTCTTCCTTTTTTTGATTCGGAAGAAAAATACACCTGTCTGAAGATAATAATGAGGAAGCACAGGAAACTTGTCAACTAAATTAGATTTTTTTAAAGATATGCACAGAAGATGGAGGCAAGATATGATCCTATAACAATAATCTTAGAATCAGGTCCTGTAATCAGAAAGAACTGAGTTCAAATCCATCCCCAAACACATTAGCTGTGTGACCTTGGGCAAGTCATTAAACTTCTGTCTGCCTCACTTACTAGCACCTACTTCCTAGGGTTGTTGTGAGAATCAGATAAGATAATATTTGTAAAGCACAGTGACTGACCCATAGTAGGTACTATATAAACCAATAAATGTTTATTCCCTTCCTCCCTGAAAGAAATTCTGACCTAAGCTCTCTTTATTGGTGACTATCTTTCCTGCGACACTATTTCAGGGAAAAAAAACCACATCTTGCTTCATTTTCTTCTTTCCAGTCACTTTTGTAGCTTTCTCACCAATTGCCTTACTGCCACAGGTAAACTCCTTCTTCCTGCATTCCACTCTACTCCTAGTTCTGGAACCATGAACCATGATTAAATCAACTCTGCCATTGTTTTTAGATGGAGTGTGTCAATTCACGCCCCTAAAGCCCTACTCTAAATTTCAGACCCAAGATTTCTCTCCTAAGTTAATACTCCTCTATGTGCATTATGGCCTCTCTCCTTAGAATGTAAGCTTCTTTAGGGAAAGAATCGTTTTTGAGTTTTATTTGCCTCCCAGCACTTACGGTACATTTGCTGCTCAGTCGTTTCAATTGTGTCAGACTCTGTTACCTCATTTGGGGTTTTCTCGTCAAAGATGCTGGAATGGTTGGTCATTTTCTACTTCAGCACATTTTACAGATGAATAAACAGAGGCAAACAGGGTTAAACTTCCCCAGAGTCACACAGCTAATAAGCGTTGAGGCCAGATTTTGAACTCAGGAAGATGAGTCTTCCTGACTCCAGGTCCAGCAATCTATCTATTGTGCCACCTAGCTGCCCAAGACGGTACATAGTAAGTGTTTTATAAATGCTTTTAATCCATGCTCCACACAGCTGCCAAATTTATATTCTTACTGGCAATGTCACTCCCTACTTCATGAATCTTCAATGCCTCTCTCTTACTTCTAGGATAAAATGCGAATTTTTCCATTTGGCATTTAAAGTCCTTTATAATCTTTCTTCAGTCTATCTAGACTGATTTCATTCTTCTCTCCAGGCCTTGTACATTCTAAATTCTAGCCAAACTGGTGTATTTACTGTTGCCTATATATAACCTTCCATCTCTTATTTCTAGGCCTTTCAACAAGATATACTCATGCCTGAAATACCCTCTGTCCTCACATCCATTTCTTGGAATTCCTAGTTCCATTCAAGGACTAGATCAAGTGCCACTTCTACATAAGACCTTTCCTTAATGCTCTAGTTGTTAATGTACTGTATCTTTTGTACTGCTTTGCATTGACTTCATAAATATTTTTATGTATTAATTAATTCATGTACATGATTTTACTACCCTCAAGAAAAATTAAAATGTTTGTGGGGTCATGGAATGTTTAATTTTTTTTGTCTATCACCCATGTTTGGTACATAGTATGTGTTTAACAAATATTTGTGGATGAATGAATGATGTCAAATTGCTACATTTATACCTTGACATTCAATGTTTGTAGTTTTACTCAAGTGACATTGGATAAGTTTAATTTTGTGTTTCTATGTCTATACCACGATACCGGTTCTCCTAGTTAGGGACCACTGCTATAGGCCAAATATAACCCTTTTAAGAAGGCATACTGAATACTACTTTAAACCCATTTAAGATAATTTCAGGGATCTACAGAGAATATTAGTCACAAAAAAATACCACCTATTACTTTACTAACATAAAGACAGTAGCATGATGAGAGATTAGAGGTATTTGGTCACTATTGTGGAGCTAATCACACAAAAAAGCTAAAAAAATAGTCCAAGGCATGGTGTGTCTCCCAGAAGAACAATAAACCTGTCCTTTTGGGGGAAAGCAACAATTTAGTAGAGAAGCATGGGACTCAGAAGCTCATCAGGAAAGAAGCCTAGGAGCATACATTTGTGGAAGAAGCAGTAAATGCTAGGAAGTCAGCTCCAGAGAGGGAGCAGTCCAGCCGCAGATGCAAACAGCCTGTATTGAAGGAAAAAGCAGCACATCTGGAGGCAGAAAAGCATTCCAGCTGATATGCAATTTAGGTCTATGCATCATCTCAGAGTAAGTCTTGCTACTGGCAATCAGGACACGACAATGTCAAGGGTGAGAGGGGCAGATACAGCTTTCTTTGCTGTTTTACTTTTCCATTCAGTTTAATTAAATTCCCTTTTGCTTTAAATTAACTCACAGTCTGGTTTGGTGTGATAATAAGAAACATCAGATAGAGAATCTTTGGACCAAAGAATCCTAGTACAGCTTTTTTTACACTGAGGGATCTTAGGTTACACTAAATTTTCATTTCTTTAGAATTTTCATTAGTGCCAGGTAACTCCTTCCTCTTGCCAACCCTTATCAATATGTGATCCATTTCCATCCTTTCTTCTGTAGTAAATTGTCTTCTCCATCATCCCCACCTTCTCACTTACTTTTAATCTATGTCTCTTGACTGCTTCCTTACCTATAAACATGCCCATGTCTCCCTCATCTCGAAAATTCCTTACTTGAGTCATTCATCCCACTCTATCAACCCATATTCTAGCTCTCTTTTGTGGCTAACTCCTTGAAAAGGTAGTCTATAATCAATGCCTCCACTAAATAGTAGTTGTTTCTCTTTCACCCAGGAACCATGGGGGTCTTCCCCTCCCAGTTTGATTTCTTTTTTTGTTAAAGGGACCATCCCTTGAGTAACTACTTAAAGAAGCCTATTCACTGAATGGGTGCATCTCACTCAAAGTGAGAATGTGATAAGACCTTACCCTGAAAGGGTCAGGGTCTCACAATTGCATCCTGGGCCATCTCCAGTCATCCTGATGAATATCAGGCCACTGCACCCAGATGGCTCAGGAGAAGAAAGTGAGGTTGGTGACCTTGTACAGCCTCCTTCACTCAAATCAAAGTCAACTGGAAGTCATGTCATCATCTTGATGTCATGGTCCTCTTGGAGAATGAAGGACAAACACAACTCTCTTTTTAAGTCTATAGAGTCTGGCTTCCAACTGAAATGGAAACTGTGCTCTCCAAAGTCACCAATAATCTTTTAACTTCCAAGTCCAATGGCCTTTTTTCAATCCTCATCCTTTCTGATCTATGCACAGCATTTGACGCTGTTGATCAGCCTCTTCTCAATACCTTTCTTTTCTCTAAATTTCCAGATCACTACTCTACCTTTGTTCTACATATCTGACCACTGCCTCTATCTTTGCTGGGTCTTTGTCATCCAGGTAACCACTAGTAAACATAAGTGTCCCACAGTTCCCAGTCCTGTGCCCTCTTATCTTCTTTCTTTACTCTATATAACTTGATGATCTCATCAGTTCCCATGGTTTCAATTGTTATCTCTGTGATATGATACTTACCTTCTACTTACCCAGCCCAGGCTAATCTCAGGCTCACACCTCTAAATACCTATTATGTGCTGTAGACATCTTAAACTTACCACGTACAAACTAAACACATTACCTTTTCTCTTCAAAACTGAGCTCATATTTTCTCCCCAAACTCTCCCCCTTCCAAGCTTCCTTATTATTCTTGAGGTCACTAGCATCCTTGCAGTCACACAGACTCACAGTCTAGATATTATACTCAATTCCTCATTCTCATTTCCTCATATTTTATCTGTTGCCAAATCCTCTCCATTTTGTCCATGCAACTTCTTTTATATATGACCCCTTATCTCTTCTGATTACTGCCATCACTCTGGTGCAGTTCTTCCTCACCTCATGCCTGAACTGTGGCATGGCCTGCTGGTTGGTCTCCCTCCTGCAAACATCTTCCCATTCTACTCAGTTCAAATTGATCTTTATCAAATTAATTAATCTTAATGAAATTAATCACTCAGTAAAATTAATCTTCCTAAAGCAAAGATCTGACCATGTCATCCCCTTTTGCCTCAGTATTCAATGAACTAGTCTGCTTAACACCTCTAGGATCAATTATAAAATTCTTTGGCATTAAAGGCCCTTCACAATCTGGTCCTCTCTGACTTTTCCAGTCTTCTTATACTTAATTCCTTTCCATGTACTGTGTGATCCACTAACATCAGCTTCCTTGCTGTTTATAAGACCACTTCTGACTATTTTTACTGGCCGTTTTGTGGGATTTGTTCTGTGAAGTCTGGATTTAGTCAAAGAGCCACACTTGAGGATCTAGAGGGCCACAGGTGCCCATCTTGGATAGAGGTGCTGAATAAATGCTTACTGACTGACTAGAAAGATCGTCAGACTTGGATTCATTAGCATCAGTAGGGACCTTTGAGATTATCTAGTAGAATGTAAGTCCCTGGAAGACAATTGTCACTCATTTCTGTCTTTGTATCTTCAGCATCTAGCACAGTGTCTTACATGTAGCCAGTATTTAAAGAATATTTATCGAATTAGATTCAATGTAGTCTATTTTTTAACAACTAAAGAAACTATACCCAAAGTTGTGCCCCAGGTATAGTAAGTAGCAGACTCTGGATTCAAATCTTGTTCCTCTTATTCCAATTCTCTTTCACAAGGGATAAAAGTTGGGAAACCAGAGTTTGAATCCATAGTTGAACACTTACTAGCTATATGACTATGGACAAATCATTTAACTTTTCTGAGCTTTAGGCTGTTTATTTGTAAAATAAAAGGGTTAGAGTAGATGATCTCTAAAGTTCAGCTTAAAAACCTATATTTCTATGTTATAGTTTACTTCTCGGTTTAGATGCAAGTTAGGTTCTCTTGACCCATCAAATAGGAGTAATAATATGCTATCTCCAAGGGTTGTTGGGAGGAAAGTAAATCGAAAACTTTAAAGTGTGGTAAATGTAAATACTATCGTATAGTAGAATCCATAGACCTGAAATCGATATCAAGATCATCCATTGTTTTTTCTGTCTGCCCTCTGAATTATGTCCTGTCTTTATCAAACTCCTTCTTTGATCTCTTTCTCTAAAACACCTTCCGTTTCTTAACACCAACTGAAATTTGGATTTTAGTCTAAAGATACTACGTCCTTTACCACTCTTGCAATTCTGGAGGATTCTCCTTTTCTAATGCCCTTATCTCACAAGGCCTAGAGGAAAGTCCAACATAATTCTTGCTTCCCCTACTATTTATTTCCAGATCATTACTCTGCCTCCATCACTTAAAATCCTTATCAATAAAGTAGATATTTTCTGATTGCGTACAAAGATTTATCCTGATCAGTGCTTGGTCATCTAATAATCTCTAGGACACTTTCTACCTTCCTCAATTACTTCAGGACTTAGCTTAAAGGCTTCCTTTCTGCTCTATCTCCTATTTTCCTTAATGGTTCTGTTATTTTTGTTGAAGACACTTGAAACACCTTGGTATCCTAGTTCATCAAGCTAAATTTCAATGATTTCTTTACCAGCCACCCACAGGGGTAGTTGCCATCTCTCCCAAAGTGTCTACTACATAGATTGGGAACTATGAAATTATAATCCTGCTGCACAAATTTATGTAAAAGGTAAACCAAATTAACACAGATACTTTGTAGTAGGGGGCAATACCCTAACTCTTCCCCTCATACAAATTAGGCTAGTTTTTCCTTAAAAGTTATTGAGACATTCCTTGAAACTTGGGTGACTCAGGGGACTAAAGTCTCAAGCTGTTGAAGTCACTTTCTCATCACCTGACTACACAGAAGTCATGAGGATCTGGCTGGTGGATCCCAATGGGCAACTTAGGTAAGGGAGCTCTATTAAATTGAATCAAGCAAAGATGTCTTCAATTCCTATCTTTGCAGACTATCTTTCCCTAGTAAGGAATAAATAACTGTCCCTCTCCCCCTCTCCCACCCCCAAATGTTGAATAAACCAAGTGTTTCATTTTGTTCCAATATCAAGACCTAGACAAGATCACATTTATTTTACAGGTCTGGAGCAAATTAGATAAAATTTATGTGAATATATCAGCACATTATAGGGGAATTTGTGTAAAGACATCAGTCTGAACTCTGAAATTCTACTCTCTGATTACAGTCATGACTCAATAATCCACTGCCTTTATAGCTCTTAAAACTTGCTTTTCTACTTTGAACATTGTTTCTAGGTTCTCTTGGTTTCTCTCTGTCTCTGTTTCTCTCCCCTCTCTCTGTATATCACCATTATTTTGGCTTCTCTTCCTTGAAGGTCTTGACCCTATAGTCAACCATTCTGGCAAAATCCTGTTCACCATCCTCAAACGGCTTGCCCCATTGTCCTTCTACTATATCTTCCACATGAATCCATAACTCTGGGTCATCGCTACTATTCATCTTATTTTTCTCCCATTCCTAAGCTACAAGTGCTGTTTCAGGAAACCACAATGCTGGGTCCACTAGAAGTTAGTACTCTTGCTATTTAATCTGAGCAGGCAACAGTGAAGGGGTATCATACCCATTTCTAGGTGACACATTTTAGGAAGAATATTGGTAAGTGGCAGAGTGGTCAAGATTATGTAATATGGGGATTAGATAAGAAAACTGAGAATGGTTAGGCTAGAAAAGCTTAGTCTTAAGGGATTCTTAATAATTGTCTTCAAATATTTGAAGGATTGCCTTGTGAAAGAAGGATTAGACTTACTCTGCTCTGGAGGGAAGAATAGAAATCAATGGGTGAAAGTTGCAGAAAAGAAGATTTAAATTTGATGTAAAGTTTAAAAAACAAGAAAAGTTAGGGCTGTTCAAAAGTGGAATGGACTACCTTAGGAGGTCATGAATTCACTCTTAGTAGATTCCTTCAAGCAGAAACTGAATGATCACTTGCTGGAGATTGCCTTGAGACATTTCTGGTTCAATAAGAGGTTGGTTTAGGTGGCTTATGTGGTTTCTTTCAAGTTTTGACTTCTGTGATTCTGTAATAAAATAATACTGTTTCCTTTGTATACATTGAAAATGGTACTATTTCTGTCGTGCCCAACATGATACTTTGAATATAGCTGGCATTCATGAATATTTGTTGGTTGCTGATCTTTTGAATGACTCAACAGCAGTATAAGAACAGCTTTTAGAGTTGCATTTTCAATAATATGAGAAATTTGTGCTGATATACTGACTCATTTCCCCTTGAGACATTTGCTCGATGACTGTCCAGAATTAGGGTTTCAGTTTCTTTCCATAGAAACTGGGTTGTTTAATACATCTATTTCTTGTTTTGTTAACTTGGCTCTTTTATGCTTTTTGCAGATATCCACTTCATTTGAGTTCCGATTCTTCTGGTTTAAAATTGTGCATAGTAGCTTCTAATAATTCTTTTTTACTTCCTTTCAATTCATTATGATTTTGCCTTCTTATTTATTTTGTAACTTGATTTTCTCTTCTCTTAAAAAAAAAGATCAGTATAGCTAATGATTTATTGATTTTGTTACTCTTGTAAAAACCAGCTCTTCTTGTTAGCCAGGAACAGAATGGGACCAAAGATCCCACAAAAATAAAAGAAATAAAGAAGATTAACCCCATTGGGCTTGGTTTCTTTATCTATAAAAGAGTTTAACTAGGTGATGTCCTAAAGTTTCTTTTACCTCTAGATGTATGATTCTTTGATGAGTTCATGTCATTTCTCTGCCACAAAATCTTCTGCAGCATTCCTGTTGTCTGTCAAGTTAGGTTTAAATTCCTCAGCATCACACCTGAGTCTCTTCACAACTTGACCCCAACCTATTCTTCTAGTTTCATTAACTACCACTACCCTTACTCATACCCTGTATTCCACCATTCTGATCCATATTCCTTTCCCAGAACTATTGGTTCCAGTGAGAAAGAACACTGAATTTGTAGGTAGAGGACCAGGATTTGAATCCTACACTAAGACTTACTATTGTGACCTGGAGAAAGTTGCTTAGTCTCTCTTTCTTTCTTTGTAAAAGGAAGGAGTTGAACAAAATAATTTAAAACATTTTTTTGCCTTTAATTTTGTCTTTTTAACTTCCCTATCCACAGTAGGGGATACTTACTAAGAGCACAAAGGATGACTGCTGATTAGGTGTCAGTGATTGAGAATATATATACAACTAGGTACCAGGTAGGACTTAGGGAATAGGACCTCCTCTTAGGAGGCTGAACTCTATTGGAAGGGGATACCCTTTCTGGGGGCCTGTAAGTGACTTGAATGACTTGCTTTTTGCGGCCACTTTTCAACTTGTGCTATTTTCTCCAGAATGCAAGGGATGGTAAGGAATAAGAGACTTTTCCCCTACCTCATCCCCCACAACAAACCATTAATGGTTGCACTGGGGAAAAGAAGAATGGAGCTTCATATCCTTGCCCAAAGCTTTCAGGGTTCTGAACTATGCGTCTAAGACATCTCTTATTTCTTCT
Organism: Bettongia penicillata ogilbyi; assembly: GCA_023548195.1. Taxonomy (NCBI): domain Eukaryota; kingdom Metazoa; phylum Chordata; class Mammalia; order Diprotodontia; family Potoroidae; genus Bettongia; species Bettongia penicillata. The sequence continues at coordinate 3,724,976 of JAJHZJ010000318.1, read as the reverse complement.
TCTAGATTATAAATTCTTAGGGGCCAGGCATCCTGTATAATTAATCTTTGTATCCTCATTGGCTTCTACTGTAGCATGCACAGGGTCACATTCATAGGACATTGGGAGGTACTCAAAAGACTGGTTTAATTGAATTCAAGCATATTGGAAATATACTAGGGATTGTAACGATATAGAAAGATAATAAAGAGAAGCTAAAATCCTCTAGCCATCTACTGTTTTCCATGATCATTTCTTTTAAAAGCCAAGAGCAAGACATTTTAAAACATTAGACAATACAGCTTTTTCCTAAGAGAGCCATTTATTAGAGATGACTAGTAGTGCATTATGTTTTGAATGTCAGCTCAGATAAAACTAGTTTCTCTCAGCTAAGAACTCTGGTTTTTGATGATCTAAGGCATTGATTGATCTAACGCATTAAGTAATGTGCACAAAGAAAATGACTATCCTTCTTTTAAAGGAAATTATAGGAGCTTAATGAGGGCAATAAAACATTTTTTATCTGAACTAGCAGTTTGCTTTCATCCCTCTGTACTTTTTTATGGAGGCATCTTGGAAATGCACGAAGGCTCATGTTGACCTCTTTTCCTGTACAAGAAACCAAGCTTATTAATTAATTAATTAAGGTTTAGATCTCTTAAATGACTTAGTAAATCTGACTGTAATCCATTTTCATTTGGTTTTGTTTGAGGATTTTGTTTTGTGTCTGTAAGAGAATTGATTAATTCTCTGATGATCTTAACAAGGTTATAGGGCATGGACCTTTGTACAGATTCAAGGAGCATTTCCCCATGAACCATGGGCATACTCATAGGCATTTTGCTGCTACTCAACAGAGCTGGGTGACCTTGTTGGAGTTGATGCCTATCTCTGTAGCATTTAAAAGAGGTATAGAATATTTTGGTCCCTTTTCATTCTGTCTTATTCGTTAGGACTCTCTATCTTTTCCCTTGAGCCTTCTTTCAGGGTATACCAAGGAGGGTTGGGGATCTCTCCCTCTATTTTCAAGTGTAGTTGATTGCAAATTATAGCAGAAGAACATGGCCATGGTAGATAATGGAAATAGTTCCTGAAACCCAATTCCTATATGGAGAAGGTGAGATTTTGACTTTCCTGGGCAGCGTAATCTTAAAACATTGTCCTTCTAGCCAGAGACAGGAGATTTTCTTGGAAGTACTAGTTTTTGGACTTTTCTCATAAATAATCCCAAATTTGAGAATTGAGTTTAGACTTTCTAGAAAAAGAAGGGAATTTCCTGATGCCTAATGGCAAAAAAAGTGTTCTATTTTTACTAGGAGAATAAAGCCAGCAAGTTATTCAGATAGTGCAAGTCCAAAGGGAAATGGATTTCTTGTTCAGAGGTTCACAAAGTACAGGAGGAGTCCATACCTCAGGCTGGTAGTATGCATTTTGGACTAATTTTTTGATGCTGTAGTTGAAAGGAATTTTTCTGGAATGTCAGAGTATTTCTGCATTGGCATCCCTGAGGTTCCTTTCTCTTCACAGGGTAACTGATAGGATGTTTGAGTACATTTGGTGTTTCTGTATCTAGAATAGTAATCCTTATCTTACATATTTTTAATAGGGTGAAATAAAGGTTGTCCTATACCCACTATGTATTTGGTAACTTGAATACTGAATGGGAATTTAGGTCATCATTACCCACATTTGGGAAACCCTAGATATTAACTATAGCATGGGAATATTAAATTTTTTTCTTGGAGTAACTCCAGGTGGAAAGAATGGTACAAAGAGAAAAGCCCTCTAGGAATCAGCCTATAGGACTGAATCTATTCTCTTTGAGTCTAGAGTCATGGAGGAGGGGGAACAGTCATGGGCCATAACTTATACATTTTTTTTGTTTATTTTTTTATTATGAACTTAAAAACAAAATTAACATTTGCATGCACAGAGCAGAACACAAAAAGAGTGGTTTCACAACAAAAATGAATCATGTACAAAATATTTCCTTTGGCCCTCTACCCATGAAGGTTGTATAATCTAATGAGCAGCACGCCGTTTGAAGGAACAAAGCTGGACTCTGCTCCACCAGAAGTTCTTAAGTTGCTCTTAAGTCAGTAACCTCCCATCTATATGTTTCTGTGCTATTTGAAAGACTGGAAAAACAATCTCTACTCATTTCCTGTACTATCAGAATTAATTGACAATTAACTGAATCGCCAGTTAATTAATTGAATGAATAACAAATTTTGAACACATTGAGCTCCTCAGAGTTAGTTTCTATACATACTAAGTAGAAAAAATATGAATGAAAAGAGATTCTTTTAGAGTCAGTGAACATTAGAGAGGATTAAAGCACATGGACGGTCATGATGCAGGGATCCATGGTCTTGGAAAACATATCTTGTTGGATACGAGGGCAATCTGACTGCAACATCTGTCACCCTATTGTGTCTAAGGTCAATTTGGCTAATCTTATTTATTAAGCAGGTGCTCCCTTTCTGCTTCGTTGTCCCATGTACTCCCAAAGGGCTGAAATGAGTTGAAAAAGACAACTTTCCCCAACAGAGAAAAATTGGTTTTTGATCAAGCGTAAGCTGGACATGACTGAAAAAGGTTGAATAGAACAGATATAAAAAACTGGACCCTCTTGCTAGAAAGGAGGATGAAGTGAGGCCCTATTTTAATGCTGCAAATATTAAATTGCATTTTCCTTATGCTTGTGATGTTGATTATTATTAATAATAGCTAACAATATAGTGTTAAAAGATTGCCAAGTGCATTACACTTATTATCTGATTGCTAGATTTTTGCATAGCAGCTTTCTTCTAACTAATATCAGCATGACTGATATTTATATCATCGTAATCATCATCATTATCATAACACAAATCCAGCATTTAAGGATTGTAAAGTGCTTTACAAATATTATCTCATTTTATCTTGAAGACTTACAAAGCACTTTATATATATTGCTTCACTTTATCCTCACGTAACACCCTAAGATAGATTCTTCAGAATTGTTATCCACATTTTATAAATGAAGAATTGAGATTTAGAGAAATTAAGTGACTTATTCATGGTCACACAGTTAGTAAATCTCAAAGTCAGAATTTGAAACCAAGTATTCTTAAATCCAAGCCAGAACTCTATCTGCTCCATCATACTATGGGAAAAAAAACAAAAAACAAAACATGGCCAGATTTTTTAATCCACTTGGGAATTGCATTTTGTATGAAACAGAGAAGGGAAATTCCTACAATATTTTCATTCATTCAAAAGCATTTAAATGCCTACCATGTGCCAGACATTGTACTAAGGATACAAATATAAAAAATGAAAGTGAAATTTTCTAAAATTCATGCATTCATCTGATCAACCAGATCAAAGGAACCTTTGAGATTATCCAGTCCAACCTCCCTCATTTTTCAAAGATAGACCAAGAGAAATTAAATGTTTTGGTTAAGGTCATCTAAGTTGTAAATGGCAGAGCCAGAAGAAAAAAAGCAACTCCTCTGACTCCAAATCTAGTGTTCTTTGCACATCCTTTTTCCAAATTGCTTGATAGAATACAAAGATTTCCAGTCCAGAAGTTGAGCTCTCAATGTTAGCTTTAGTCCTGCCACAAAACTGTGATATCTTGGGCAAGTTACTTGACTTCTCTAACTTCAGTTTCCATATGTGTAAAATGAAGGGACTTATCACTAGGTTGTCTTTCTAAGGTCCATGAAATGCTATTCGTAATTGTTGATTATTAACTATGAACCCAGCACTAAATGAGGTTCTATGGGTATTACCAAAGAAATGATTGCTGTTCCTTGCTTTTCTACTCTAGAGAAGAATCTGTGGTTGGCTATGGGAGATAATTAGTATGGCAAGAAAGCAACTTCATGAGCTTTCCAGCTCAAGGGAATTTAAGGGAAGAGGGAAGGAAGGACTCAGTAGGGCCAGTCACATGAGATCAAGTTTAAAATTAACACTCACCCTTTCACACTATAGAGAGGCAAGTGTGAAAAATCTGAGCTCTTCTTGTCTAGATTTCTATATTACTGGTTGCCAAGCACAGAACTTTAGATACCTAAACCCCAGGTCTTATTTCCTCCAGCGCCTTATTCCACACTCCCTGTACTTGGTTGTGGTCTTAGTTTGGAGATCTGTGTCCTTTATTTGAACTTTGTTACTGGTCCTTGGACTGATCAGTTCTAGGATCAGATGACCCTATTACCAAGCATTACAACTTCCATTTCGTCCGTTCTGAGGTCTAAATATCTGGGCAACTTGTGCTTGATAAATTCTTTCTAGACCTTCACTTGTCCACACCTGTCATCTCAGGGGAAGCCTCTCCTGTTTCCCCAAAGGGTGATAGTTTCATTCAGGATAACGGATTCTGACTGCTGCCCTGAATTCTACAGGAAACACTGTTCACTGGTATTGAGGAGCTGACAATTTGGTCAAACCTAATACCAAGCAAATTCTCGACAGAAAAGAGAAGGTTGGGGGTTGTAAGGGAATTGCCAACCCCCAGCCTCTTGGATGGCATTCACGGGTCACAACTCAGGTAAATTGAGGGGAGACTGGTAAGGCATGAACAAGATGGCGCTGGGAGGAAGGGTTCCGCCCCTGTTTTGCTCAAGGCTATTTTCCCGGGCTTTTGGAGAACAAAGAAGGCCCAAGATGTTTTTCTTTCTAGGGGCTACGTGTCTACCCTGGGCAGTCCTGGTCAAAGGTATACTACTTCCTTATAGGGCAAACTAATTGCTGATAGGTTCACTTAAGGCACTGGTGTCAGAAAAGAGATAAAAGCACCGCTCACTGCTTGAATAAACGGAGCTCTTACTATCTTGTCTCCCTCCTCGGTCATTGCTTACAGCTAAACTCCACCAGGGCCTGCAGGCCTCTGCTGGTCAGATAAGGCCTGTGGGCCTGAGAGATCAGGCCCAGACTCCCGGGTCCCTAACAGGGGGTGGGAGTGGGGGAAAGTAGAAAGTAGAGAGGAGAGAGAGAGAGGGAGAGAGAGAGAGAGAGACAGAGACAGAGACAGAGACATAGAGAGAGATACAGAGAGAGAGAGACAGAGAGAGAGAGAGAAATGAACTATGTCAGAGGCACTGTTCCTCAACTCCTCAGTCTAAGTCCTGTACGGTTATATATTTCTGACTCTGTCTGCAAAGAACAATTTTCTGCCAATATACCCATCCACCCATGCAGAAGAGTAACTAGATGCGTGTGTGGGGGAACTATTTACATACCGATGCAAAAGCCCCAAATAATGACATATGATGTCAAAACTGGAATTCTATTTACTTTGTTTTCTTAAGCATTGTACTATTTCTGTGTTTTGCTAAATGAAAATAAAGTATCAAATAATGAGATACGCAGAAAGAGTATTAATAAAAGAAGAAATATTTGGTTCAAAAGCAATACACTTCAATCTGTCTCTTATTGTTTTGAATAACTACAGAAACTATCTAAGCCTTTTGAATTTTAATGCATTTTTATAGCTTCTTTATATCCATGAAAATGCCTTCACACTTACATAATATAATGAACTACCCACCTGACTCAAGTTCTTTTACTGCCTGGTTAGAAGCAGAATGTGAGTTAGTAGAACCAGCTGGGGAGAATAATATCAACTGCTGTAAATTCAAATGAATTTTTATGGCAAAAGATACCAATCCTTCAGAGGATATTTTATTGTGTTGTTTATTGCCCATCTGGGGCCCAGCTTTCATTTTCTGGCCACCCTGGTCAAAAACTGACTCCGGTGGTCATGAATCAATCTATGTGGAATAGGCCTTTAATTTGTATCTTGGTTGGTGGGATTCCAAGCATTTTAAACACAAAAGCTAACATAAAAATATTAGTTCAATCCAAATCATGAACCGAAAGGTCATCTCAAATGGAACTAAATTCTAATTAGGTATAACCAATCTCCAAAAAGCAAAAGAAGCAAAGGCATTTTGTTATTCACTTTGCTTGGACAACTGCTGATAAGAAGGGTATACAATCATTAAAACTTCCCAGGATAGGTCCTGTTTTGCATCCAGTGACTAGCTTAAGGAAAATCAGCCTCCATTCTTATATCAAAGTAGGATATTAGAGAACACCCTTAAAAGATGTAACTTCCCTGAAAATACCAAAGAAAAAGACTAATTCCCACAGGCTCCCCATAGGCCCAACACTAACAGAATTGCAAAGGGATGAATTCAGAGGAATCCTGGCAAATGTTTAACTGTTCTCCAGGGAACAAATATACCTATGATGCGTTTAAATTTAATCTTCATCATTAATATTTTCTCTAACACTTTCTTAGGTCTACAAATCAACAAAACGATAAACCGGGCTCTTATTTATAGCATTTGCTGATTTCCAAGGTATAAATGATGACAACTGAAAATTTAACAATTGGCTCCTCAGCCAGTTCAGGCTGGCTCCAGCATAGCTCTGGATGAATTGCCTGAGTCCGTCATGGCTATAAACAAGGAAAGAAACCAATAAAAGTAGTAAAATATCACTTTGAACATATAAATCAGACAACTAAAAGCTATTCTACCAGGAAACATGACAGCTTTAACCCCTGCAATGAAATGCCATGTGTCAGGGACTTTCACACTTGCTGCTAGACCTTGAACATTCAGTACAAGGTGCCAATGCTATCAGACAGGAGAGATATAATCGGAATTAAAGGTCAAAGCAAGACTCCAGGAAGAAAAAATTGGGGATGCTGAAAAAAAAAGGTTGAATAATGCAAAGCTTACAAAAATTGGTTGATCTAGAAGGTTTTGTGGGTTTTTAATCCAGTCCTAAGTGGCCTAAATCTATTCACCTGACCCATGCTCAGAGAGCCCCTCCTCATCCTCCTAAATGACAGCCAATTGTGTTAATACCAAAGCTAGACAAAGAAAATGAGTCAACATGGAGATAAGAACTGTATCCAAAGATAGGGTTAACTGCAGATATAAATGTATTAATATCTCTTACGTCTAGTGACCTATTTGCTATAAGAAACCCTTGCTTCTCCATACTTCTTACCGAAAGACCCCTTCCATTCCACAAACTGAAATTTAACAAGCAGGTATTATTCAAGCCCTATTTTTAATTGTCTACTTAGGTGAAGGCACTAAAATAAGAAATGGCATAGACCTTGCTCTTATAACCTAATGGGGAGGGGGTAAGATAGAAGAATTTTTTTAAAATCACATTTATATAATGATTTAATGTTTTCAAATCAATTTCCTTACAATACCCATGTGAGTTAGGTATTGTGAATATTATCATCCCATTTCAAAGGGGGATTTTAGAAGGCTGAGGACAAGAGAAGGCACATTCCACACATGGAACACATATGTGAAAGCACGGAGGCAAGATGGGAAAGGCAGATAGGAGGCATAGTATATATCTATATGTCTCTGTCTTCCTATCTAGTACCTTTCTCTCTCTCTCAGTATATATCTATAGATATATTGAGGGAGGAAGGGAGGGAGAGAGAGAGAGAGAGAGAGAGAGAGAGAGAGAGAGAGAGAGAGAGAGAGAGAGAGAGAGAGAGAGAGAGAGAGAGAGAGAGAGGAAGAGAGAGAGAGAGAGAGAGAGAGAATTTAATTCAGAATCAGGAAAACCTGACTTCAAATCCAACTTCATACACTTGTAAGCTTTTTGATCCTGATGAAATCATTTGCCTGCCTCAGTTTCCTTATTTATATAATGAGGATATCTTCCAGGATTGTCATGAAGATAAAATGAGATGGTATGAGCGAAGAGCTCTGTAAGCCTTAAATCACATACAAAATCTGGTAACAGTTAGTTGTACGGTTTGGCTACTAATTTGAAAAAGTTTATGGAGGTAGGATCATTAAAGATTGACTATTGATGGGATGCGATTAAAAAAAAAAAAAGAACATATTGGATTGAATTCCAAGATTTTAAGCCTGAGTGACTGAGAAGATGATGCTACTATTAACAGAAATAAGGAATTTGTAATGAGGGGAGAGTTTGTGGGGAAGATAATAAATTCAGTTTTGGACTTATTGAGGTTGTGGTATAAGTGGATACCATAAGTGTATGCATGGACAATGAAAATTAAAGATATAAAGCTGGTACAGAGGGATGGAATTGCGAATGGACTTGAGGATTTGTCTTCTATAGAGATGAAAATTGAAGCCATGTGAGTAAATCAAATCACCAAGAAAGCCAATAGAGAGAAAATAAGAAGGCCTTGAAGGACACTTAAATTTAAGGAGTTGTAGAAGAACAATGAACCAGCAAAGGAGAACGAGAAGGAATAGTAGAAGAGAGCCAAGGAAGAAGCACAGTTCCCAGAAGGAGAAGGTGGCCAATAGTGGCAAAGACTGGGCAATTCATTTGGCAATTAATGTGTTACTCTGACATAGAGGACAATAGTTTCAATATTGTTCGGGGTTCTGTAAATCAGATTTAAAGAATGAGGAATGGATGATGAGGAAGTGGAGACACATTTTCTATAGTTTAGCAATGAAAGGGAAGTAAAAATAAGACAGATTGAATTAATGGCAGAGTCAATGGAAGGATTTTTTCCCCCATTTTTGGACGAGAGCAGTGAACATGTTTATAGGTCGCATGTAAAGGCTCAGGCAAGAGGAAGAACTTGGAGAAAGACAGAGTAACTGATAGAAGAGGGCCCCCGAGGAGAAAGGAGGGAATGGGATGAAAGGTACAAGGAAAGGGAGTATGTCTTGGCAAAGAAAAGAAGCATCTTTTACTCTGAAATGGGAGGAAAGAGGGAATGGCAAATGAAGACATAAAGAAAAATGAAATGTGAGAGAGCTTTCCATTGCCCCATGTTCACAGTAAAGCAGGTGAGATCTACTGAGATACAGGTGATTGGGGATGGACTTCGGAAAGGGTGACAGGGAACGTGATGAAAAGTTATTTAGAGATACCAAAGGAATTATCACACAACAGTGAAGACCCACTTAAGGATCAAGAAAATGAATTTGCAGTGGACCTAGTCAGCAAAGTTTTGTGACTTCTTCCAGTTGTGCTCAGTGACTTATAGCTAATGTTGGTGTAGAGAAAGCATGCGGGTGTGGGGAGGGAAGGCAGGGAAGGGATAAGCCAAGAATGAAGATCAACAGGGCAGAAATAGCAGGACAAGAAAGGGTGAGGGATTTGAAGGCAGAGAACAATGCCTTTTTAAAAACTGCACATCACTCCTTTATTACAGTGAACAAAGCTATGACGAAAAAGGTTAATATGGTTATGCTAAAATTGATAACAAGACCTAGATGACAGGTTCAGGAAGCTGGGATATGATGTGGAGAGGAAACGGAACTCTATGAGTCTCATCTGACATGATAAAGAAACATTTCACTGCCATAAATCAGAGAAGGGCTTCAAAAAACCCCACAGTACTCCTCAACCCCTTAGAAATCAGGAAAATCTTTGGTGTGGCTTGAGAACTCTGATGACTATAATGCAGGTCAGTTTAATTTCAAAAGTCACTCATCAGTGACTTATTAACCAGTCTAGGAGAAGGTTCTTTTGTAAAATTGCATGCAATAAGGAAATATTTGGGCACAATCTCAACCTCCCAGAATCCATTTCTTTTGGCTTGGAATATGATCAAAATAAGACTTTTATGATTTCTTAAATTACCTCCGGGGTTATACTCAGCTTCTTTTACCAATGGAATGGCTGTAGCCCCTGTGAGGGCTGCCTTATTGGCAGGACTGGCTCATAAGACTAACTGGAGAAATCGATTCTTTAACCTTTCACTTTTGATCCCTTTTTTACCACATCCCTATTCCAACCCCTAACTGGGTCCTTACTGAACCAAACCACACAGGGGATGCTTTGACTGATGTAGTTTAAGGGAGGGGCTATAGGAGAGGAAGTGATTGGTTTGAAATAAGAAAGAATTGAGAAAAGTAATTATCAGTCGCCACCTCCCCCCCAACCCCTGCAGCTATATGCTGTGATCCCTAACAGTGGTTAGTGCATGGAGCAGGCAGGGAAGAAATGGGATAGGGATAGGATAAAGAGAAGGAACTGATTCATGTGTATATGGGCCAGTAGTTTTCTTTCAGTTCTTGGCTTTGCCTTAGGCTGCCACAGCCTCCATGGTTTTGCCCACAGTCTTTTCATCTTCTAGAAAACACATGGGCTTGATAGATTTCACATTCTTATACAATTCATACACATGGGAATGCCAGCAGGCAGATTTAGCAACTTGATGGTTTCAGACAGACCCTCAAGATATTTGACAGTGCTATGAAAGTTACTGAAATGGGATGCAATCATAACACATGTTCCTTCCTTGATCTGAGAAATGATTTCCTCATTCCAGAAGAGTAGAACCTGAGCTATGGTGTCTTTCAGGCTGTCCAGGAGAGCAGCTGGTCCTCAGGAAGATCTGCATAGTAATGATCTTGACTGATGTCATCACAGAATGGGTGGTTGGACTCCTTGGAAGTTGGTGGGATATTTTAGGAGCATCGCTTCCTCTTCAGCTAGATCTCATCTTGCCCAGCAGGCATCTCAGCTTTTTTTTGGGACCTGTTAGAACTCTGTAGAGCTTCTCACTGAGGAACTAAACGCTAACCGCAAGCAACTTCATCTGGTCAGTGGTATCTAGCACTGTTCAAAGGGTATGCCTTGCTCTCTTCTGGACTGGGGTGAAGCAGATGTTGAATTCATGGTCAGCATCTCACAGCACTTGATTGTTCCCTTGGCCTCCTCCAGCCCAGAAGTGCTCACGTTTAGGACATAGCAGTTATTGAAATGGTTCCCTCAGTTTCAGACATTCATGCCAGAATAGCATGAACTTGGAGGTATCCATGGTAGCACATGGGAGCAGGGTTCTGGGCTTGGGCTCAGGCTTAGGAAAGTCAGATTGAGAGACTGATAGGTGAATCCATAGTAGACAATGCCTTGTTGAAATTGTGAACTATTAGCTCAAGACTGAAAAGAAAGAAAGCCAGAATAGGCATTATTTGTGTGTGTGTGTGTGTGTGTGTGTGTGTGTGTGTGTGTGTACACACTACAAAGTTAAAGGGAGATTAACTAATGGACTAGTTAAATTCGATCTAAAGAGTCCAATTGGCAAATCCAGGACTACAGTGTCTTTTTTCAGTTGTTTTGTTCTGAGCTCTTCTACTTTAGTTAATGATATGGTTATTATCTATGCATTTTATACTATACAGTGGAAATCCTAAAAGACAGAAAATATTGATATTTATGTATTTATGTGCAATCTATACTCCAGTCTTTCAAAGCATTCATGATCTTGTTTATGTAGGTATTCTCTCCATCGTAGCAGACATGTCCTTCTGTGTTCTGCAAATCTTGTCCACACTGGGCTATAGAGACTCTGGACAGAATTTACTTAATATGCTGGAGACTTTCCTTTAGAGTCTTCTTACATTTTATGGCTACCAGTGATGTTTTCAGGCCATCCATCTGTTTGCTGGTATATAAGGACTATGAAATGGCCATTAAAGTAGTCAAAAGAGTCTAACAGCTAGGTTTGAGGCTGATGGAAATCAAAATCAGAATCTCGGGGTGAAGGTTGAATATTCTAGTAGTAACCCCATCAAGGG